>JBAMHW010000026.1:11976538-12008054 GCA_037177495.1 Rhadinocentrus ornatus | reverse complement strand
AATTCATACGACGGGAGGGGTGTTGGTGTGGTGATGGAGGTCGGAGCTGGAGGACGGTGGTAGTGGTGGGCGCGGTATAATGAGGAGTTTGTGTGTGTGTGTGTAAGTGTGTGAACGACACAGAGAAAGCTAGGCTGACTGACTGGCCAGTGCAGCGCGTGCAGCAGCTCAGCTCGGCTCATCTAGCAGCAGACGGTCGCCCATCCTCCAATTTCCTCCCATCGTTTCTATTTTTGCCTCTTTCCCCCTCCTTTTATTTATTATTTAATTTTTTTTTTCTTTCCCCGGCTCAAAGAATGTCGGCCAGACAGGGATTTTACCGACAGGAGCTGAACAAGACTGTGTGGGAGGTTCCGGAACGATACCAGAACCTGACGCCGGTGGGCTCCGGAGCCTACGGTTCTGTGTGGTGAGTGTTTGTGTGTTCACAGTGCGGGCGAAGGGGCGAGGCTGCACAACCACTACTGTGTATACTGGTCATAATGCATCTTGAGCGCTGCCTGTCAGCTGTCTCAGGATGAGACAGTTTGTCTTTGCTGATACTGAGTAGATTTTATGGTTGACACTGTTTTCAGCCGAACTCTGTTTTATTAGCGTGCTGTTGACAGGCTTAATAAAGTAAATTGTTAGCTATGTAGAAGTCACAGCAGGTCTGCAGGGCTTGTTTTCACCCCCGTCTCGCTGTCTATTGCTCCTGTATGCGTGGAAGGGAATTACAGAATGAGACAGCGTCAGTACAGGAATTTCCCAATCAAACCCCCCATCCACATCCCTACCCAACCCCTACGCACAAACATACTCTACATTTCTCTGCAGACGCATGCTTGGGCAACCGCAACCCTGACACCATGATATCAAGCTGCATGCACCATCATTTAACACCTCCCGTGCATGCATACACTCTAACCCCATCTTTGTTTATTTTCTCCTCTGTCAGCGCAAATTCTGCATTATAGAGTGTATTTGTTACAGAATTGGCAAAAATATGCATGGGCTGATGGGGTGCCGTTGCCATGGCGATGCATTATAGCAATAGCCTCCTCTGACAGTAAATATTAATTTAGCTTTTAAAGAGCAGGCAGATGGCTTCCTAAGGAAATGTAGCAAGAATTGCATGTGTGTTTGTGTGACAGATCCCAGGGGTATACTTCCATTTTTAAGACATGAATATCATGTTAAGGCTCCTGGCAGTGAGAGCTATTTAGCCGGAAGTCATCCTCTTCAAACTAACCAATCAGGGGCAGCTGGGGGCAAAAAACAAAACATTGTAAAGAAGCTAATAGGTATATAAAATAAAATATGATGACAAGATAGTTCTCCAATGCTGCTAGACTGAGTCAAAAAGGATTTAATTGCATATATCTCTCCACTGAGCACTCACTCTCTGCTATTTTGTTTTGATTCATTATCTGAAGCCACACCTAAAGTTGCCTTTGCCTGCATATTCAGAGCGGTTGACTTCCCAGCAGCTGACTTTCTGAAAGCACTATGTCACTGACAATAGCATCTGTTAGCATCCAGTGTGTTCATAAGTGTATTTTGTACTTTACCTATCTGGAGGCCTTAAAATTCAGCTCAAAATAGTACAAGACTAAGAATGTAGAAGGTTGAATCTAGAAATATTTCAGCTGTTTCATTTGGCCTCAGGAAATGATGTATTTAAAGCATGAGAATATCAAGCTGAGGATTTATCTCCCATTTTGAACACCCTTACTGATGTAAGAAAGAGAAAAAGCTTTTGTTCAATGTGGGACTCATCTTTGTTGACAGAAATAAACGTTGCCTTAAAGCCGTGCAGCTTTTAGAATTTAGAAAAATGCTGTCGGCTTGTGTTGACATGGAGAACTCAGTGCAACTTTTATGTCTTCACAAGGCTTTAAATAGCTCTTTTAAGATTTTCTTAAAAGTGTCTTATATAGAGAGCTTCTCCTAGTTGTGCTCTACAGTGGTTTCAAACCTTTTTTTTGTCCCTAATGTAATACATTAGCATTAGAGTTCTAACAGATAAACTCTGAGGCAATATTCTGAAGTCTAACTAAAACATTTGTCCATCAACTGATTCTAACAATATAATCTTTTAATTTTAACAATCTATTGGGACTAAGTTTTTCCATCTCTTGCTGTGATTTACTCTGTACATTCATTACTCCAAGTCATTTGTTTTAATAAGTTTATTAGTTTTAACTAATTATGTAACCAAAATATCTATCATTTTAAGGTCTCTTTTGCAGAAGTTTATCCATTGAAGGAGTGCTTTCCTTCCTGGCGTGTAGATTAAACACAAGTGTTTACGTATTTATTTCTCTAAATGTCCAATGGTATGCTAGATTAACATACCAAGTGTTAGTGATAGGACTTGTGACATGTCTGGAGTTTACAATATTATGCAAAACCACAAAAGGGGATTCCTCCACACACCAGTGAGTGCCTCTGCATTGTTAATATTGAGCTCATTGTCAGTGACTTTCTCATGGTAAAACTTGATCAGCACAAGGCAGGGGGATGGGAGTTTATGGGTAGGACATCTGTACATGTTGCGTTGTGAATGTTGAGAATCATGATGGGGGTTAGGATACTCTCTACCTCTTGAGATGCACAGTAAAGCAGCTCTCATCATTTGTCTTCAATGAGCAGCTTGTTCTCTCAGCTAACCCCCGCTTCAGGGTGCAGCTTCAGGTCAAGGATCTGACAAGTTCATATAATTCACTCCAGCTAAAGAACCTTTAGACTCATTCACTGTGGAGAAAAGGGGAATCTAAAGGCAAAGAGACACTATACATTAGGTGATAGCTATTTAAAAACTGCAAAGCAAAAGCACCATGCATGCACATTTAATAATTTAACATGCACCATGTTTTGAAATTTGATTACTGCAGTAAGAAAATTTTTAAAGGACAGAATCCTGTTGAATTCTGTGTCTAATTCAGTCTCATTGTCTTCTCAGCTTCCTGCTGTCAAACCCTAATCCCATTGACTATTCTCTTCTGCTTCAGTTTCTCGAGACAAAAATTTGGGCCAGATTTCAGACTGTTGAAGGCTGCTTTCATCTCATATCAGCATATGTAACATCTGTTCAGCAAACCAGAAATTTGGCAGGAAGCCTCTTATTTTGGTAGCTGTGAATTAAACATGGCTGCTTAATTTCTTCTGTCAGAAGTGCCATGTCTCTGCCTGTTAGGATAGTTGATTGGAAATGTGATAAACTGAGCAGACAATGACTTTGGGGTCCTGGGTTGCCTCCGATCTGTAGAGATGGTAGTTTTAATGCAGCTTAGAAGACACATTATGTGGGCTGGACAGAAACCACGGGGAAATTTTTTATTGGAAAAAATATTGGTATTGACATGTATTTAAGATAACAACCATTCCCACACACACACACACACACACACTCCTTGGAAGATACTAAGCCTATGTACGGTGCTTTGTTTCTTTGCCAAACCAATGCTTCTTGGCAATAAATCTTAAACCACTGGAAAGCCTATTTATTTCCCTTAAATATAGTGCCACATCTGTAAGAAAATGCATTTCTGAGATGAGCAGCAGAGTTGAGTATGTGGGTTGTGCCCATGAAAGACTTGCCAAATCTTCTCTGGCATTCGCCAATACCAAACAGCTTATTCTGCTATTGACTCTTCTTTGGTGTAATATTTGGGATCAGGTAATTAAACTCTGAAGAAACTAGACATATTGGCAATTTAACAATTTCTTCATTTAACAGACAGCGGCCTCAGTAGCATGTGGAAAAACCACACACAACAGCCTGGCTGGTCACCAGCTTGGTCACACTGCTATGGGAAGGTATCCCATTTTTCACCCAGTATTTGTTGCAACTTGACCAATGTGGTTCTGTTGGCCACTCTGATACGAACAGCACGCCCAAGTTGATTCCCTAAGCGTTCAATGGGGGACGAGGTCAGGATTGCGGCAGGTCATTCCATCCTGTCTTCTCCCAAATTATGGAGGTCATCTCAGATAAAACCCTAGTCTGTGGGAGTGAGCATTATCATCTTGAAGGAAAGAGTTCAGCTCTAGACTGTGGATATATGAGATTGCCACTGGTTGCAGAATCTCAATACACAGATTATGAGATAGATACATTTATAAATATAAATAAAAATTAAATACACACTTCTGTGTTTACATAACCTTCAATTATGACAAGCCTTGTTTTGCCAATGAGGAAGATGCTGCTCCACGCTAGTGCACTGCCTTCACCCTATGATTGAACTGACTAGTCTAGGCTCACAGGTCCTGCTAATCAGGGACTAATCAGGATGGATGGAAACTCATCTAGAAATGTACTTTCATTTGTTTTGTGTGAATGCAATTTGACATCTAGACAAACAGACTGTATTCTCTGTAACTTGGAGAAAATATTTTGTCAGATTTGCAGTAAAAAGATGACGGTAGTGCTTACACTACTAAAATAAACCTAGACATGAGATTAAATGAACAGAAAAAAAACATAAATAATCTCCTGCAGTTTATGTGACTACCAATCAAGA
Organism: Rhadinocentrus ornatus; assembly: GCA_037177495.1. NCBI lineage: Eukaryota > Metazoa > Chordata > Actinopteri > Atheriniformes > Melanotaeniidae > Rhadinocentrus > Rhadinocentrus ornatus. Next base: position 12,003,546 of record JBAMHW010000026.1, on the reverse strand, counting down.
GGAAAATGTGCAACTTCTGCGACACTCCTAATACCTTTGTTCTTTGTCTTAGAAAAGCAACACTACTACTTATCCTTGTTTTTCTGCATTTTACCCCCACAAATGTCAAGTATTGTCTCACACATCATGATTATTGTTACATAGTCTAGCTTTAATGACTGGGACAGCCCTACTGTAGTTTATATACAGATTGGAAATATGTAAAACCTTGTCATGTAACCTTAAACAAAAAAAATACACGTATAATTTATCAATTTTATGTCACGTAGTTGAGGAAACATTACAGAACAGTTTGCAAAGCAAATTAAAAGTACCCTCCGCTAATTTTAATTGTACACAAATCATTTATAGTTGTGACTTAACATAATTTGAATAAATTACACTTATAAGGTCCTTGTGCTTAAACATTACACCTAACTTATCTAACACTGGATATTAGTTGTTCCTCCCACCCTCCTCCTTTTTGAAATCTGTGGTGCATCAAGAACTGGGATATCAAAGAAGCACTGAGACAAAAGGAGTGGAGAGAAATCAATGCCTGGTGTGTGTTGAGAGCAGTGCAGTCAGGCCCATGTATAGAAGCTAGCAGGAGAGTAAGGTACAGTATGTGTGAGTTAGTGGGGCCTGGTTCATGTCAGATGGAGACTGGGCCTGGTGGGGACATCGGAGCTGGCAGCAGGTGTATTTCAAGACAGAGGGCCAATCAGCTTTGTAAGAGTGGATTTTACATAAGCATGTAGTCATTATAGGTCACCATGAAATGATACTATAAAATTTGTGGTGGGTTTTACATCGTAGACAAACAGCAGCTGCTGTGCTGAACATGCACAGTGGCTTTTTTGGGGAAAGGAATAAAATTATTAAGCGTTTAAGAAAAAGCAGTCCGCCTTATCAAACAAGCCTCTTACATATAAATGTGAAAGGGATCCTTTTTAGTCTAATTTGAGTTCCACTTTTTTATGTCTCTTTGTTTCACTTCTTGCTCAATTTCCGCTGTGCTTAGCAACATTTCTAAATTCTCACCCTTGTTTGCTTCCTGTCTGGCTGTTCTGCTCTCTAACGGCTGTATCAGTATTAATATTTTGTGAGCTGCTGCAAAGTTGGGGGGTCTGAAAAGACACTGGCATCACAAAAGCAGGACTCATCACTCTATATGTGGAATGACATATTTAAAAGAGGCCGATGAAAAATAAACCACCAACACTTTTACTACATGTAGCATCCTCTTTTTTCTTGTTGCACCACATCCTCTTTCACTCTCTACCTTTCTTTGTTTGTAGTTAATGACACCAGATGCAAGTATATTTAAAGTAGTTTTTAATGCTTGGTTTGTGTCTGTCTTCCTTCTCCAGTTCGGCTTACGATGTGGTGTCAAGGCAGAAGGTTGCAGTGAAGAAGCTGTCCAGGCCTTTTCAGTCTTTGATCCACAGTCGCCGCTCGTACCGGGAACTCAGGCTTCTCAAGCACATGAAACACGAGAATGTTAGTGCTCCATATAAAAATACCCAGAGACTGACAGACGCAGCTCTCTGCATGCTTCTGCTCCGTTATTGATCGGCTCTGCTTGTGTCTGTTTCTGTCTCTGTAGGTAATAGGGCTGCTAGATGTCTTCACACCTGCTGCAACATTAGAAGACTTCAATGAACTGTAAATCCTTTTTTCCCTTGGTGTTTACTACAGGCTTCACAAATGTCACCTTTTTTTTATCAGAAAAAGATCATTCTGTTATAAGGGGGCATGCTGATGGAGGTGGAGGCGACCCTAGGGGGAATTAAAGGCTAGAAAAGATGTCTGATGGTTGCCATGGCATCAACGTCCATTCTTCTCTAACTGACACTCACCCAGCCCCCCCTCTTGAACATACTCTCTTCTCTTTTTCAGCTACCTGGTGACTAATCTGATGGGTGCAGACCTCAATAATATTGTCAAGTTTCAGAAGTTGTCAGATGAACACGTACAGTTCTTAATTTATCAGCTGCTCCGCGGCCTCAAGGTGATCAACTGCAAATGACACTGAATGCAGTATGATGTACTCTGGATATTGGCATATAGATAATATATCAACAGTTTCTAATACTAAAATAAAATTGTTTGTTAGTTTGTTTACATTCTGCCTTAAAGTTGAAGAGATTTATCCATCGTAATAATCAAATACACATTACCTATCCATTGTTTTAACTTTTTATGCACTCAGTAGTAAAGTGTGCTTTTGATATACTAGAATCCCCTATAATAATCTTTATAGTAGAGTGAATAGAGCCTGTTAGCAATCTTTGTGATCAAATTTAGGAACACACTCTACATTGCACAGATTGCATCCAGTGAATGCAAACACTCAATCAGTCCAGCTGCTTGCAGAGACTGGCTGTCCGGCCTGCCCAGTTACCATGGTGCAGACAAAAGCAGTCTCCCTTTAGGCAGGATCTAATGTGGTGAACTGCTCTCTTGACCTGTGCCTCCTTTATGTCCCGTCTTCCTCCCTTCTCCACCCCCTGTCCTCCTGCTCCACCCCATTGCCTGTTGAACAGTACATCCATTCAGCAGGATTGATCCACAGAGTGAGTGCCTTCTCTTTGGCCTTCTTGTGACTTTGACCAACATTTTCTTTTGTCTTGTTTTGTCTTGCACTGCTGATCTAGTGTTAAAAGGGTTAATGAGTGTTAAAACAGTTCAACTTAAAAGCTAAAAAATAAAAAAAATAAAAAAAATAATTCATTAGAATAATATTCTTCACCTCCCTCCCAGGACCTTAAACCAAGTAATGTTGCAGTGAATGAAGATTGTGAGTTGAGGGTAAGACTGACTTTCAGTTTATAGACCCTGATCTTTCATTAGATCCTCCATTCCATAAAATCCATAACTTAAGAGGAAAATAAAAACATAATTTTACCCAACAGATCCTTGATTTTGGATTAGCAAGACAGACGGATGATGAGATGACAGGGTATGTGGCAACTCGCTGGTACCGAGCACCAGAAATCATGCTGAACTGGATGCACTACAATCAGAATGGTGAGATTCCATCCAACAGCAAACATTTAAAAAGCAAACTCATTAAACACCAATTGACTAAACCATTGGTGTTTCTGTTCCAGTTGACATTTGGTCAGTGGGCTGTATTATGGGAGAGCTGCTGAAAGGAAAAGTCCTTTTCCCTGGCACTGACTGTATCCTTTACTATGATGGCATGAGTCCACTTTTCCACTAAGAGGGACCCTTATATTACCTCCGTAAATTCCCCATGGGCACAGGGCTGTTGTGGATTTGCATCACAATCCAAGACCTCTCTGAAATGAGAGGAGCTGCACAACACAGAAAAACCTTGGAATGAACAGAGGCAATCACAAAAGATAGAATTATTCACAATGTTGTATTAAGTGTCCAAATGTTCAGCTAAAAATAATAAATAATAAGTGTAATAATAAGTCACATCTTGCAAGTTGATAATTTTCAGCAAATCGTGATGACCTTTAACTCCTTTTGCACTAAGATATTGATCAGCTGAAGAGAATAATGGAGGTGGTTGGGACTCCAACGCCAGACCTGTTAAAGAAAATCTGCTCGGAGCATGTGAGCAATAATAGATTAGATCTGAGAATGTGAAAATAAGTGCTAAATGCAAATCGTGTGGTGTGTCTATCACCTATAATAGCAAGCTGCTCTGATTTATTCCACTGATGTCAGGCTCCTGATATGTCTGTTGATTGAAAAGTCAGTTTGTGATTGATCTATAACTGTTTGGCATCATGTGATCTACACTGTTGCACCAAAGCTGAATGCTGGTCTGTATTTGCAGGCACAGAAGTATATCCAGTCTCTGCCCTTCATGCCCCAACAAGACCTGGAAAAGATCTTCAGAGGAGCAAATCCACTGGGTAGATGTACCATAAATTCAGTAAACGCCATCTGCAGTTTGATTAAAAGATTTGAAAGTCTGCAAAAAGTTATTGCTCTGACCCTATTTCAGAAATTCATTTAGATGAGCAGTTTTTATGTTTGTTTCTAGCTTCCAATCATATCCAAGCCTATTTCCTCTACCTGTTTGTGTGTCTTTGTATTAGCTGTTGATCTGCTGAAGCGCATGCTGGTTCTGGACTGTGATGGGAGGATCTCAGCCAGTGAGGCTCTGTCCCACCCGTATTTCTCACAGTACCATGATCCTGATGATGAACCAGAGGCTCCACTTTACGACCAAACACTGGAAAGTAAAGACCGAACTCTAGAAGAATGGAAAGGTAACAGTTAAGAGTAGATATTCTTACATGCAAAGCATCCTCCTTGTTCTCCTAACATTGTTTTCTCTCACCTTTTCCAAATTTGTGTCCTTAGAGTTGGTATTTGAAGAGGTGAACAGCTTTAAAACACCCAGCAACAAGACTGATAGCCTTCAGGTGGAGCAGTGAACTTCTCAGCTCTGCCGTATCCTCCATCTGTAAAAAGACCACATACTCAGTGAATGTGAAAAGAACAGTGGAAAGGCAAGTAATGGAAACAGCTTGTGTTTGACTGCCTGTCATGGGTCAATCTGAGTAGCAGGATATGACTGACTCCATGGGATCAGACATCTACATGACAAATACAGGGAGCATTTTAGAAATAAACAACAGGACCTCTGCAGTGCAGAAAGTTGCTACTTTTTATATTTCCCCTCACAGAAGATAAAATGAGGAAAACTCAACATCAGGGATTGCAGAGGATGGTATGATTCATATGAGGGAGCAACTTTAATGATCTGAACTGTGTTTAGAAACTGTCAAAAGGGAATTGAAGTAAGAAAACGATGCACACTAGGATTTCCAAAGCAACAACAGGGACGCCGTCTCATCCCTCATCAATGCCATGAACAGTCAGTGCTTTCATGTATGGAATTCATGTTTAAAGGCTTAAAGCACTATTAAAATCACAAAACAGCTTAGCATTTAGCCTACTCACTAATGATGCATGATTTCAGTGCATTTTATTGTTACAACATATTAATGGTACCGTATTATAATCACAAGTCCATATTGCATCACTGGTATTAAACTAGAATGATGGTGAAAGAGAGAGGAATTACTGGGGAATCTGACCAACTTTTAACGTGTTCTATCTTAATTTGATCCATTTTTCTATCTTTTCTGGACAAAAGACAAATTGCCTGTACTGCTCTTTCTCTCCTGTTTATGGAATAGTAAACACCAAATGTGCTATTAATTAGTAAGGTAAGTAATATTTTCCAAACCTGGAGCAGAGCGACTTGGCCGCAGGTCTGTGTTTACAGTGTAACCTCCCTTCTCATATACAGTTTCTGCTGATGATTGATTGTTAATGACCTGTTGGCTTTGGCAGCACTCCACCAGGTTTCCATGCTTCTTTGCAGTGTCTTTACAGCCCACGTATGTGTTTACAGTGATTAAGATAGCAGAAATGTTATTAACTTTTAGAAACGGCTCCCAGAGGGTATGTTAACAATGCTGGATAATAATCTGTTATACAACTTGTAGCTCCATCCAAGCAACAACTGGTCAAGCACCCCAAGCGGGTGAGTCACATGACACAGTCATGTTTGGCTGTTTATGACAACTGGGGAGCTCATTAGTCAGCTTTCATGTAACTTAGGGTTGTTTTTGGTATTTATAATGCTTGATTATTAGAAAGGAAACTAACCACTAGTGACACTGATATCAATGCACCAGCCCAGTTCTTTACCTTGATTTTTGTATGATTCATGGAAAAATTATTACAACATACCCATAAATATGTAAAGCTGCACCTAAACAGGTAATATTTGTATAAGAAGCATGATCTCGGTGCAGATTATGATATAAAACAGCCGACTTCCTCACTGATGTGTCATTCATCTTGCAGCAGACTGGAGTTTTAGTTCTACAAAACTTTTGCTGAGGTAGAAATAATCTGGTTGCGTCAAACCACAGCAGGCCGAGCCAATAGATCACAAGTTTCAGCACAATACTGTAGTTCATTCGAAATGTGCATCCTCGCTAAGGTCAATATTCTATCTTGTAATACTTCCTCTGTCTCCCGTGTTTCATCAGACATGGCCTGGTAGTTTTCGTAATGAAGCTAAGAGACATCTGAGAGTTGCATAATATGCATATTATGTATTATTAATACATACGATACATTAGACGCCAATGTCAAAAAACACATGCAAGCATAAGTTTGCCCAAACGACCCTCTAATGTCAAGCAGAATAGATTTGTAACTAATACTCAAGCTCATTTGAGGTTTGACTATGTAGATGTAGATGAAGTTAACTAGCAGTCAACCTGCTTTTATAGGGGGAAATGAGCATTATAATATATGGTGCAGTCCTTCATAAATACACAACATAAACTGTGATTTTGGCTCCGTCTGCTCAAGTTTTACTCAAACAATGAGATCATTTCTACCTCGCTGTAACTTAAGCACCATTCGAACAATAATTTACCCTTTAGAAATGTTTTCAGGATCATAAGAAAGGAATACCAAGCTTAGCTGTGTACCGTTTTACACTGGACTGCTTCATGTAGCCTTTCGAGCAAGTCGTCTATTAACACCGGATGCACAATTAATTTACTGTTCAAGTGAATCAAAGCTGTGTATCGGTCAGAGTGGGTTAGAACTCTGAATGTTAAAGTATTATGTGCTTATGTAAATGTTGTACATGTGGTGGGTTTAAATAGCAACTGCAAATCGAATGTAAATGTAAACTGTATGTATGTTACAAGATAGTGGTGACTTCTGAATACATGTTGGCATGTGATTCCATTGTATGAGTTTCACATCGCTAAAAAGAATGTCAGCTTTGTTTGCAAATGACTCATTTGATTTTATGAACAGGTAACTGCAAGTTTTGGATGGACATTAAATACCATCATTTTTGTTTCTTGTCATGTCTTGTGTCTTACATGTTTTCTTTTAGTTCTTAACTTGGCTACAGTATATTGTTTAGCAAATGTGGTCTTGAATGTACATTTGGACATTATTAATTCTACATCAAGGACCCTTTAAACAGTGTGCTTTCTATTTATGGTAATGGTAGTAATGGGAAGACGTTTTCTGCTCCATTATGACAAAAAAACAAGGTCATAATTTAGCCTATTGTGAGAGAGTCTATGTCTATTGGGATCCAACCTGACTCCTGTCAATCTTCACTATTCATAACACGTGGAACAAACTGTGAAACACATGGGGCCCAGCCAGAAAATCTATTTATTTCTTACAATCATTAAAGATTTAGCATTCAGAACAAAATAGCAATTTAAGGATAAAATGAATAAACAAGTGAATATTCAACTGCATCCGACATCAAATGTTGCTTTCTTCAAGCCATGTAAGGTAAGGACATTTAAAATTTATTTTAATTAGAGAATTATGATTCATTGTGATTCATTTCTACGTCTGCTGTGAGAGGAAATCTAATGCCAGCACCTCCAGATGACAGCTAAAGTCTAAAGAAAAAGGCGTTTTAACACAAACATATGTTTATATGCTGTGCTAAGAAGCTTGTAATGAAAATATGTGTGAAGAGCTGAAGGTAAGTAACAAGCTGTCTTAAAAGTACATCATGAAGAAAATTACATTTTCACACAGTTTTAGATCATTTATTAAAAGTAAACTTTTGGTGAAGTTTTAAATTAGTTTTATTTAGAATATTTCAGCTTTACATCACCTCCATCTGACTATAAGTCTCATTTTATAATCCTAAAAATGCCATGAAGCAAATTAGTTTTGCATTCCCTCTCTGTACATTTTGTATTTCTGCTGTTCCACATGAACAGTGTTTAGCGAAACACACAAAAACACTATAAACAGGAGACATGCTTCAGACAGTAAAGACCATAACACAGCTCAGTCGTTGTTTAATAGCTCAGAGTTAATGCAATGTCTGTTTAAGAAGATACACAATAACTAAGTACCACAAAATTACATTAAAAAAAAAATCTGTTTGCAGCCATCCACAAAAAAACTTGGCTTCTGCAACTTCCTCTCTAAGTGGTAAATGAGTGCCACCCCAATGTGGTCTCCTTGGACATTAACTAACAGTGCTGCAGCGATCTCTAACAACAAATTTATCATGTTATTCTGATTTCGTTTAATTTCCCCAAAATGAGTCTGCCACAACTCTTAAGCACCCTGCTGCACGCTCTTCTTCGACATGGTAGTCAATCAGACAGATAAAAAGTTGTATCATGCTGAGGGATATATATGTCTTCTTACGCTCATGTTACCTCACATCCTCCGCTCAGGTAGGATTTAGAAGAAACCAGAGGAAAGGAGGAAACGAAGCAAACATTTCCAAATGTGGGTTTCCCTGTCAGCATCTCGGGTAAGGTTAACAAGACGTTGTTAAATTTGACATTCTCCAGAAAGGCAGCTTATCGAGGAAAAGTCAGAATTTTTAGCTGTTTCTGGTGAAGTTGAATAGACAAATGCTGGTGATAATCATTTTCCCCCAAAACCTAATATATTACATATTGGTTGAAAACAATTATTTCAGCTTCTAATTTCCACAATGTTGCCAAAACGTCGTCTTTATATGGGCAGATGTTCTGCAGCTTTCTCCCCCCACATTGTAGACACACCCATAGACTGCCCAGGCGACCAGGAGCCATGACTAAACAATGTGAAATGAGTGGATGTGTTGTCAGCTGTTCTTTGTGGAGGAATTTAGCGCCGCACCAAACTCTGCTGCTCTGCGCTCTTTGGCTTTTCTTCTCATGAGCGTTCAGATCGGACCTGCACCCTGACCTCAACCTTGTCTGGACGGTGGGGTATGGACTTTGCTGTGCGGTCCAGGACGGGATTCTACCGACAGGAGGTAAACAGAACCGTCTGGGAGGTACCGGAGAGGTACCGGGACCTGAAGCAGGTTGGAACGGGTGCATATGGAACTGTGTGGTGAGTTTGAGAGGAAGAGATGATTCTTTCTTTCTTAATTTTATCGTGCTTCTCTTTCTGGCCGGGCTCTTTTACTTCCACTTTTAGATATATGTTTATATCTAATCAGCCACTTCTGGCTTTAGTCAGGAGTTTATGCACAGCTGGCTCTGCAGGGCCCCTCTGCATTGTGTGTGTGTGTGTGTGTGTGTGCATTTGTGTGTGTGTTGATGCTCAACAACAACCCCCACCCCATCTCATTGTTTAGAGGAAGTCAAAGACCCCAAGTTAAGCGCACATAATGCACTACTACTTTGTTTCTAATCACAAAAGTGACATTTATCCACTGCAGACTGCCCCCCCCCCCAAAAAAAAAAAACACTTTTGATTGATAACATTAAAGAAGCACCTTCCTATGAGCTCTTATTTAAATGTTTGTTTTACAGTAGCATTTAGTTTGCTCACAAATGTTTGAAAATTATCCATGTTGTTTCTGTGTATTACAGCTCAGCATGGGACCGCCGCACAGGAGCACAGGTGGCCATCAAGAAGCTCCACCGGCCCTTCCAGTCCAAACTTTTTGCCAAAAGGGCATACAGAGAGCTGCGGCTACTCAAGCATATGAAACACGAAAATGTAAGAGTGTTTTCTCATTCTTATCATAGCTGCAATAGTAGATTATTTTAACTTTTGCTGTTGTTCTGCCTGATTGGCTCCTCCTTAGGTAATTGGGTTGTTGGATGTTTTTACTGCGGAGATCTCCTTGGATCGGTTTCGGGACTTGTAAGTACCTCTACTTTTCTCTTTTTGTTATTCTCAGAAGCTTTGTGTGTCTTGTGGTCCCACATCCTTTTTTGCATTCGCAGTTACCTGGTGATGCCATACATGGGCACGGACCTCGGCAAGCTGATGAAGATGGAGAGGTTGTCAGAGGACAGAGTACAGTTCCTTGTTTATCAGATGCTGAGAGGCCTTAAGGTAGAGGAAAGCAAAATGTGATCTCTCTAAACATCTGTAATTATTTTTAAAAAGAAGAAATTAAAAGAAAGATTCCAGCTCAATGAACGTTCTGAATACCAAGTTTTTAGTCTTGCCATTTTAACCTTAAGATATTAGAGGCTAATGTTAGCTAAAAACCTGTAAATGTTGGATTGTGTTTTGAGAGCAGAACTGATGTTGTCTGCATCTTTTTTCTCCACAGTATATCCACTCTGCAGGGATCATCCACAGGGTGCGTGAACTTTGATCTCTTAGACTATGGGCTTTTGGGGCGAGGCTTTTCTCTTTCACACTCTCTCTCATTCATCCTGTTTCCCACACATGCAGCTTTACAAAGTCTGTGTTTGGATTTGTGCCTTATTCTCAAGACCAAAAGATTCAGTGTGTGTTAGAACATAACCCCATAAGTCTGCATTTCTATATATCTCTGCATAATACATTTTTATTTGCCTGACAGTAGATTAAAAGTGCAGTATGAACCGCTAACATTCATTCGTTTTTTTATGCTAACATTTCTGTTTTCCCACAGGATCTTAAACCTGGAAATCTGGCCATTAACCCAGACTGTGAGTTAAAGGTAGCTCAGCACTCAGTAAATCAATCTTGATATAAAAACTTCACATTTTTACACTTCTTTGTTACATATCTAGCTTTCATTCCGCTTCAGATTCTTGACTTTGGTTTGGCAAGGCAGGCCGACACTGAAATGACAGGTTACGTTGTGACGCGCTGGTACAGAGCCCCCGAGGTTATCCTCAACTGGATGCACTACACACAAACTGGTAAGTCTCATTCTTCATGGGAGGGTGGTGTACACCACTGAGATCCATTTTATAACCTAGCAGACAGGAAAAGATGATGCTGTGCTTTGTGTTGCAGTGGATATCTGGTCGGCAGGTTGCATCATGGCAGAAATGCTGCTTGGAAAGCCACTTTTCAAAGGAAACGATCGTATCCTTGACTGTTCTTTCTTATTGAGCTCATGTGATGTGAACTTATTTCAGTTTGACTAGACTGTTTGAGAACCGAGCCAGTTGTTATGTATGAACCCTTTTCCCTACCAAAAAAATGAGGATGCATTTTAATTTGAACTCCAAATTTAAATAACAATAGCACAAAAAAGACTATTTAAATACAGGTTTTAATTGAAAAGTTAACTGTTTGTTTTTGTTTTCATTTACATGGGATGATAAAATGAATTACAAACAAAAGTCTTTACAACGTTTTTTGTTGATTCAGTTGTTGCATGGTTCATAGAGAGCTTGCATTTTTATCTACACAACAAGAACCTTAACCCTTAAAACTGTCAGACTTGGATCAGCTCAGAGAAATCATGAAGATCACAGGAACCCCAACTTCTGACTTTGTTGCAAAACTGCAGAGCCAGGACGTAAGTTTTTAACCTGGGGGGTAACACTGACCTCTGAGGATGAAGCAGTTACGATATGAAAGTGGGTTGTAATGCCTTTAGTAATTACATTTGTTATAATAAAAATTACAATTAGTGTGCAGCGTCAATGACAGAAAAAAAAGTTATATATATTTAAAATCTGTATTTTAATTATATATTACTTTATACAACTGCAGGACTGGCTTTGTTTGATAGGTGCTAGAGCACAGTTTCAGATAAGTAATGCATTAAAAGGCAAATAGAAGAAGACAGTACACATGTACACAGTTTTGAAGTTACCTGTAGTGCGGTCATCGTTGTACCTGAGGTCACTTGATCCACTGTCTGGAAGAATTTTGACCACTGTCCATTCATAACTGTGCTTGGCTTTTGAAGCCATTGCTATGCTTATTTCTACCACTGCATATCAGTAAATCTTATACTCTGTACCTTTAAAGAGATTGTAGCCTTTTTCATATTGACAGGGCTTCGTGATCATGTGAAAATGTAGACATTAATCATTGATATATTGTCAGATTACATCAGTATTGCCAAAAAAGTTTCCTAAGCACACCATCTTCTCTCTACTCTCTGTCAACAGGCTAAAAACTACATCAGGAGCTTAACAAGAGTTACAAAAAAAGATTTGCATTCCATTTTCTCCAAAGCCAGCTCAAACGGTATACAAGCATATTTGTTTGTTGTTTCTCTGTATATTTGTTAGCAGAATCATTGTGACTCTGATGTGGGTCTGTGCACTGCAGCTGTGAGTGTTTTGGAAAAGATGCTGCTCCTGGACCCTGAGTGCAGAGTGAGCGCCTCAGAGGCCCTCGAACTCCCCTTCTTCAGCGAGTTCAGAGATGCAGAGGAGGAGACAGAGGCAATGCCATACGATCAGACCATGGACAACACAGACCTGCCGCTGGACCAGTGGAAGCGTAAGAGATTCTTATTGAAATTCCCCACCAACTATGGGTTACAATCCTATATGGAGCCAGAAGTTGTTCAGCAGTTCCTCTTAGCTGTGTGAAATGTTCCAGAATCTTTCACTGTTGTTTCATGTCACCTATTTGTTTGGAGTTTTTTTTTATTTTATTTAGCAAAACCTTAAGTTTCAAGTTGTTTTTTTTTGTCACATGCACATACAAGATGGCAATGAAATACAATCATACATGCATCCAAAGCTGTGCACACCAATGTACCACAGGTACAAAAACAATGCAGTAATTAACTAAAAAGACTAAATAGAAAAATATTAAGCCACAGAGAGGTACATTTTACTGATGTGGAGTTACCTGAAACTTCAAATATAAGCAGAAGCTGCTTCACATGCACATTGATCACTTTGTAATCCCATAGTGTTGTTTGGAGTTTGCTGCACCGTCCCAGTGTGTAGAAAGCATGTTAAACTTTTTTTGTTAGTCACGTTTAAAGGACAGGGAAAACTCATTTAGAAAAAAAAGACATTCTGCATTAAATTATCCACTGCCAGAGGAAGTTTCTGAAGAATCTTTATTGATTAGTGTTGTTAAATCTATAATACACACAGATGGGGAGTGGTAGCCTAGGGGTTGCAGAGGTGGGTTTGGGTCTGGAGTACCTAGTTTCAAGTCTTCGGGCTGGAAACTGAGGGGAATCACTGTGGGCCCCTGAGCATGGTCTTTAACCCCCAACTGCTGAATCTGGCAGCCAACTGCTCCTAGTCTAACTAGGATGGGTTAAAATGCAGAGAAGGAATTTTTTCCAGCTGGAATCAATAAAGTAAAATTAAAATAAATGTGTACTACACAGACACGATCAGCTTCAGGGGAAATAAATGTAACCTTGAAGTTATTTTAACTTGAATCAAAACCTGGACCTGACAATAGATGGTAAAAATCTCATTTCTCTTCTCATTTTTGTTTTCACAGGTCACACTTTCACAGAGATACTGACCTTCAGACTGCCCAGGGACTCAAAGGAAACGTCACTTTAGGAGCACACATGAACATTCTTACACAACCGCACCATCTCACACACAGAAATTATTTTCCTTTCATATTTTGTATTTGTGTGATTGATCCACATGATTAGTTTGTTAGTTTATAGAACTGTTGAATAAACATTTTACTGTTATATGTCGGTGTACAAGATTATTTTATCTGTTTAACCAACATACTGCTGTTTACAGTTAGTATTTTTTAAACCAAGGGTGAGAATGTTCATTAGGTAAATACAAGACGAGAAACTTTTTCTTTTGTTCATATGGCAAACAAAATTATCAGAGCTACTTTCTATAGACTTGATCAGATTACCAGAATTAATCTAAGTTATTCAACAGCAGGGCCTTGCGATGGACTGGTGACCTGTCCAGGTGTTCCCTGCCTCTCAAGCTGGGTTAGGCTCCAGCTTCCCCGCGACCCAAAGCGGTATAGATAATGGAAGGATGGATAGATATTTAACAGCATCTACAAGTTGAATACTTTTTTAATTTGGGAGACTACATATGTATTTGAACTGCAGAGATACACCTCCAAACCAAAGAAATGCCATATTGTTTCCATTTCCACTCATGCTGCTTAATGAAACCAGTTAGTTATTTCCAACCAAACGATGCAGTGAAATCCACAGGGTTGAGTGATGTGTAAATCAACGAGATTTAGACTGTCCATCAAAAAAAGTTGTTTGCCTGCAGGAAAATCTGGAATTCCTCTTTAGTGAACTTTGGTTTCATCTGGTGGCCGCAACATTGACATCATTTAGAGTTTGATACTGAAGACGGAAAAGCTCCAGAGCAGTAATTTCTTCTGTCACTGTTCTTAGACATTTATTCAGCACAAGAAACCTCTGACAAATCCTTTATGATTTATTTATTTCGCATTTTAAGCTTTTTCGTATGCTAAACTAGGCTAACTAGCTAGCAGACATGAAAGTAGAATCTGACTGAATTTATGGATGTTAAGGAATACCGTTTTTATTTAAAATGTGCAAAGAACAATTTTAAGAACTCTGGTATATATATATATATATATGGTAGATCATCAGTGTGGATAGTGAGAAAAAGATGGGAGTTGTTAAAATGTGTTTTGTTCTCTACTTGTGGTATACTTGAAACCCTACCAGGCTTTCCCCTGTTTTTAGTAACACATGCTGGGACAGTCTTGGGATTAAGAAAAGCACATGTTTTAAATATAATAAATAAATAAAAAAACAGGGATTGATGTGAAGGTGAGTTATAAATAAGAAAAAGCTTCAAGGATATTTTCATATTTGTCTTGACACATTCTGTCCTCATCAAACAGCAGGCTGACGCAATTCTGCGTTTGACCCAGTTTTAATTCATCACACATCAGACAGGTGTCACACCTGAGGTAAACAAATTCAAAGTTCAAAAGAGCCCACACATGAATTATAAAATACATTTTTATTTGTAGTTCAGCTAAAGAAGCTTAAGCAGAACCTGTTAGTAGACTTGAACTAAACGTCTCAATCTCTTGCATAGTCCAATCTAGTCTCAGCCAGTTTAGTCAATGCAATACTGTAAATGACTTGGCAGGTTTAAGAGACAATGGAACATTGAAAAAGTACGCACACAAACCCAGTCATTCTTTTTATACTGCATTTAAGATGGTGAAAAACTGGAAAGGTAAACTTGATGTGCATACAAAGTTTTCCTCTGGATTTACTGAATTACTTCATGTGGGCTCAGTGTGTATTCCACTTCCTGGGTAGCTCACCTGTTTATTTTTTTTAAAACTAGATGTTGATAATTTCACTTAATGAGTACTAATGTAACTCTTCTACAAAGAGTAAGATTCTACATAGTTTTAGTTAAGTTCTTTTTTCCAGTTATTGTTACTTTAATGCACCAAAATCAGAATTTTAGCAGACAGCAGAGGATGACAGACCAAACAAAACACCAGGTGATGAGCCGAAGCTCAGCAGTCCAACTCGGTGGAGGGGAAAAGAATACAGGTTAATGTAGTTTATATAACTAAATCATGGCGTTGGCTTTGAAATCCTAAATTTACTGAGGAGCTTATTTGCCCTCAGTCCAAACGTCACACACCATATTTCTTCTGCAGGGCTGCCACAAATGATCGGTCCGGCTCAGCTCGAAGAAGAAAGTCGAACAACTCCTTAAGCACTTAAGAGTGGAAGGGAGAAAAGTGCAGAAATTATTCAGATACTGGAGTGTGTGGGTGAAAAACAGAAAATAATGTGTGAATTGTCTGCAGCAGCTCATTGAGAGAACTCTACCTTTTTTCTCCTGGGACGACAAGAACATAACAGCCATGTCAAAGCGCCTCACGTTTGCTAGATTGCTGAGAGTCTCCAATGTGACGGTAGGTGGCTCATTCCTACACAAAAGCTTATTTTAATACATTACATTAGTGTTTAACATGTCTTCATCCAAAAGATTACAACATAATTACTCAAATAATAAAATCAAAATTGGTTTAACTAAACACACTCAGGCCTGTTCAAACCTAGATCAAGATGGCATTTTCCTTTTTTTCTATAAAAATTTAAAGAGCTTACTTTAAATAGAACTCATGCAGCGTCTTCAGGATCTGATTGAGGATGTTTGGTTCGAGCGAGTTGTTAAAAATCCTGATGTATGATTCAGGTGTAATTTGCTGCAAACAAGGATGAGACTTTAGGCCGAAAATTTTTTAAATCTATCAAGAATTTAATTTCATTTAAATATTTTAAGGCGATTTTGTTTATGTTACTAAGATCATTTAAAACTCACCCTCAAATATCTATAAATTGCTTCAGGCTGGTTTCCAATCTTTCGGAGGTCGGATTCCAGCTGGAAGCTGTTGACAGGTGGAGGAGGCACATCTGTTTCTGTCAAGGAAGGTGTGTTTGATATCTCAGGAGGATGAATGGTTTCCTCCTGCGGTTGTTGTCCGGCTTGTCTGTTAGCAGGATGTCTGGTAAGGATAACCAGTATAATAAACAACTGTAATAACACGATAAAGGCCACATGTTTTCAGAGACAGTAAAATAGGACCGCTTACAGGTCAGATCTATGTAAGGAGTCAGATGCCAGCTCCTCAATTTTGATCATCTTGGCGCTGGGTGATGTTGACAGGGGAGAGGACCCATCAACAGACTCCTTTAGCACTTCCTGAACTAAGGACTTTGATCCGCCAGACTCTTCCTCAGGCATCGTCACCTTCCCGCTTATCTCCTCAATGTCAACTCTCTTCAGAGGTTTCTGAAGAGCAGGGAAGAAGAGGAGGTCTTAGGAAGGAAGAGGACTGCATTGGTCTATGTTCATTTATATGCCAAATAGTATGAAGTCAACAGTCACTGTCCAAGTACCTAATGTCTAATTTTTTAAAACAAGTTAAATATTTCTACCCAAAATAATCCAAGAGTGACAAAGTTATTATTGTGCAGCAAGAAAAGCTTAGTAAGAGATGTTTCCTACTCACAGTTGAGCGCAGATGTTCTGGTTTATCTATTGGCTGGACTGTTCTCCTCCATGAGCTGTCATCTGTTTGAAGGACACCACTGGCACTCATGTCCTAACACAAGTGGAATACAATGACAGGTGGAGGAACAAGTAACCACTGCATCCAGCAGCAAAGAATATTGTGATATGAGTATTTCAACAGTAATCTTGTTAGCAGAGATACTATTACATACAATATGGAGTTTCTGGAGTTCATTCAGGGCCTGCTTGTTCCCTGGTTCTAGTTTTAACAGCTGCAGAAAATCTGTGATGCACACCAAAAAAGGTAAAGATTAAAATTAG
The DNA here is from genome assembly GCA_037177495.1 of Rhadinocentrus ornatus. NCBI lineage: Eukaryota > Metazoa > Chordata > Actinopteri > Atheriniformes > Melanotaeniidae > Rhadinocentrus > Rhadinocentrus ornatus. The sequence continues at coordinate 11,986,546 of JBAMHW010000026.1, read as the reverse complement.
TTCAAAATTAGACAGACAATAATAGGAATATGGCTAAAAATGCTATGGCTTTTTGGATGTTAAGAGACCTTGTTTGGCCTCCTCCAGTTTTCCTAAAGCCACTCTGGCTGTGCCGCGGCGGGCAAAAGCCTTGGAATAAGTGTTGTCCAGAAAAATGGCTTTAGTGCAGTCCTCCTCTGCCTCATTATACCTGCAGCAGGAAAGAACGATATTTAATAAATAAAAAAATAAAATAGTTGGGGTATTTCTATCAGCTATATCTTTCTTTTAGATTGGTCTTGTCCTTACTTCTCCATCTTTAGGAAGGCCATGGCTCTGTTTGCAGGCAGGAGGACATTCATGCTGTCTGCCTCCATGCCTTTGGTGTAGCACTCTACAGCTGCTTCATACCTCCCCTCTTTGAAATAGGCATTGCCCTAAATGACATTTCGCAAGGAATTAGGGTAGCAAACATTTGTTTGCAAAGAAAGAAACAGAGCTAAGACTTTAGGTAGCTGGTAAACTGCTTACTCTGTCTTTATGCATAACCGCTTCCTGTTTTCTCTGCTGTTCCTCCACCAACCACTGCTGATCAGGATCGACTGTGGGAGCCTCCCTTGTCTGCATAGCTTCACTTGTGACAGTAGACACCTGATGTCCAAGGACCTGAACCATCCAGAATGTGTACAGGATGCTTAAGATGAGTAGACCAAAGACAAAATCCAGACCCAAAATAATCACCAACCTCTTTGATTTTCTTCACTTCATTTTCTGCTTCCAGATTACCAGGATCAAGCTTGAGAACCATCTCATAATCTGTTCAGAAATAGAATCACACTGTCATCTCTGGGTGCTAAAATCAAACAGTCTTTGAACTGTCTGCTACCTTCTAATGCAGATTCATATGTCTTCAGCGCAAACCGAGCCGCTCCCCTCCGAGCATATGCTTTGAAGTAGTTGCTGTCAAGAGCGATCGCAAGGTTGCAGTCGGACTCTGCTACAGCATACCTACAGAGAATACAGAATTACACTTTTAGAGATAAATTTACCTTTTTTACTAATAAACCACGTGGTTATTAACACTTACTTTTTGAGTCTAAAAAAGGAGGTAGCTCTGTTTGTGGGAAGCACAGGGTTATATGGGTCAGCCTCCATCCCTCTGGTGTAACATTCAATGGCATTATCATACTTCCCATCTTTAAAAAACGTGTTACCCTGCACATAAAAGCACAATCCAGTTAAACTGAAATAGTTTCCTCAGCTTATACTCTTTTTCTTTTTGCTACCTTTGCCTTTTCAGCCAGAGCTTTCTCCCTATCGACTGCAGCATCTTCTGAATCTGATTCATTTGACTCAGCATGAGATTCCTCTTTATCCTCTGTATCCATTTCTGCCAAAGCTTTGTCCTGCCACCAAAGAAAAACAAAAAAAACAATATGTACTGTAGTAGACTTACCTTTAAATGCACAACTAAAGTTAAGATAAACACGGGATAAAGGCCCTGGATAAAACTTTAGATACCACATCAAACTTGTCCCATGATCGATAGTCGTATGCTTTTATTCGAGAAGCTTGTTTGGACTCATCTTCTTTTGTTTCACCATCACTAGTCCGCTGCTTTTTCTTCCCCTTTCCCCTCATCTTTGTTTTGTAGTCTTTGTTGCGCACAGGTGGAAGTTTCTTCTACAAAACAAATACAACAAGTGGCTGACTCTTGAAGGGAGTCCACTTTTGCTCCAGGGATTAGTATCTTTATTTTCTGAAGCAGGGGAATACCTGAACCTCCGGGACACCTCCTGTCCTCAGCGCCTCATCCTTCTTCTTAATGTCTGACTCCCAACTCTCCAGCTCCTTCATGAAACTGTGCAGATCCTCCGCATTATGCCTCATCTGAAGCTGTAACTCAACCGCTTTGCTCCCCGCGGACATATTACCTCCTGCGAAACAAACATTTGTTTTGGACAAATTCTCAACACTTGTTTGATTTACTTCAGTCTTCAAGTCCAGGTAGCAGAAGCCTTGAGGAAGGCACTAGAATCACGTTGCAGCTAGGTGGCTAGCAGCCAAACATTTAGAAAAGAAAGTGAAAAAAAGAATCCAAGTGTACTTCTACTTAATAAAATACCTGCCGTTTCTTTCCTAAATTCAAAAGTAAAAGGTAGTTGAAGTTTGTAAAACAAAGAAAAAAAACACAAGAAAACGCGCCCGTATTCACAGCTTTCTGTTTGTGTTCGGAGCCATGACAGCAAACTCCCAGAAGCCTTTGCTGTGCGTACGTTGGACGTAACCAAAGATTGTCTAAATTTACAAACCAATTACTCCACAAACCTAAATTAAGATAATCGGATGTACCGACACTGTCTGGACCACTAACCCTAAAATGCAGAATGTAGTCATACTTTAAACAAAGCCGACAATGTAATGTATGGCTCTTTTTATTTATTTTATTTTTATTTTTTTTTACTTTAGGCTTATCAAAGACAAAAATGTCTTGGAAACTGCGCCTAATGTGCAAGTTCAATTAGTTGGTTCTCAAAACTTAATTGCAAAACTGCACTCTCCGAAAAGACGATCTTCATAACTAAACTCATGGGGGGTAATATTTCGTTGCTTTTTATTAGACAACATAATTAACTATATTTATTTACTTTACATATAAAACACTATAGTGACTTTAATAAATTAAGACAAAAAATATCGTATTCATTTCCCGTCGTTTAACAGACCTACAGTACCACGTGACATTCAAACCCGAAATGACCTTTCTTGCTAGCTAGCGGTGGCAAATTAGAGGAACTTATGCTAGCATTTCCAGATTATAGATATTTAGCACAATGGCCCGGACTAAACAAGATGAAGAATATGGATATGACCTCTTTCCCGATAGAAACACAAAAAAGAAAAACTCAATTAAGGAGAACGTATTCACTTTTAATCACAAGTGTCAACTCATGTTAAAGCTCGCAATGGAAACTAGTGAGTATCGATGCTTGCTAAATTAGCCTTTTAAAGGTAATGTCATGTCAACAGTGATATCTTCCACATGTGTTTCTGATTTGAATGCTTGAGCAATGGCAGCATTTTAATACCAGTGCTATGATTAGCGTCATGTAGCAGTAAAAGTGGATTGTTAATGAATGCTAAATATACTCTATTGAAGCTAACCCTTCTCTGTGCTTCCTTCAGGTCCCTATGCTAAACTCCTCCTCAGTGCCATGAAAAACTCAGGATGGTACGTGTCATATTTAACGTCTTGTTTACAGGAAAAGGAAAGAATAGATACACGTACAACTACTGTTACTATATGGGTTTTTAAATATATATTATAAAGAGAAAACAAATAGATTAATCAGCAGTAAGCATGGTGCTGCTTGAAGCCTTGTGAACCTTTCTTTATCTGTGTGAGCCCTGTTGTAAAGCAGTAATTGCAACTAAAGATTTTATACAAACTTAAGCAGCCCTGCACATAAATTTACTGAACATTTAGTCCACTCTTGTGCACAGAACAGGGTCATCTTTGGGATGATGATAGGTTTCAGCACCTTAACTGCAGTAAACACAGGCCCAAACCATAATAACATCATCACTTTTTATTTTATTTTTCCCCCTCTTCTATCTGTACATAGTAATGTTTTAAAAGAGCGGCACTTATCCTGTGAAGACTGTGATGGGACAGTTAGCGGTGGCTTTGATGCCGCCTCATCTCAGGTAGGGAAGTTGATAGTAAAAGAGAAGAAGTTGAGTATTTGTGCTGCTTCTTGAGAACTCAACTCATGATGCTTGTTTCTCAGATCGTTTTGTGTCAGAACAACATCCACCAGCAGTCTCATATGAACAGAGTGGTCACGCATGAGCTCATTCATGCCTTTGACCACTGCCGGGCACATGTAGACTGGTTCAACAACTTCAAACATCTGGCTTGTTCTGAGGTGAGGAACTATTTCTTTCATGCTGGCATTTTGTAAACAAATTTAATGAACCTGTTCTTCTAAAAAATATTTGCAAAGTAAAGTTTAAGACTCCCCTTTTTGTTTTTTGTTTTTTCTTTTTAATTATCTCTTAAGATACGAGCAGCTAACCTCAGTGGAGACTGCTCCTTTACCAATGAAGTTGCCAGATTCAACTTTGGCCTAAAGAAGCATCACCAGGTACGAAAGCTGGACTAAAGTGACTCTTAAGAGTAGTTAACAGCCCTGTGACTCCAGTCTAAAATCTAACACTTTTGTCTCCTTTGAACAGGAGTGCATCCGCGGTCGTGCTTTGCGCTCCATTCTGGCTGTCAGGAAAATCAGCCAAGAGGAAGCAGAGAAAATAGTTGATGAGGTGTTTGATTCGTGCTTCAATGACCATGCGCCCTTTGGACGGATCCCACACAGCAAGAAAGATGCAAAGTTTGCCTATAGAGATTACGCAAACAGGGATAGATATTATTTAAACCTTTAGTGTTTGTCACATTGTAAGTAATCTAAGGGTGCTCTGGCAGGCGAGGACACGAAAATGAACTTGGCACTAAAATGGGCCTTGATCACCTTCAAAGCCCTGTGGACGACTGTGTGAAGACAAGAACCACAGTACATTTAATTTTCCTCAATTTGGACAGTGAAAAGTGATTGTAAGGACTGATTTCTTCTTTAAGTGAAGTATACACCAGTGATTTTTGCCATTTGTTAGGCAATGGGTGCTTTGAAAATCCAAGATTTTTATTATTATTTTTTTCCATCAATATTTGCTGTGAAAATAATGAGAATTGTGGATGCATTTCTTCCTGCAGTTCTTTTTAGCACATGAATAGAGCTCATTGTGATTATGAAATAATATTTGGATTAAAATTTGATTTGAAGTTTCTGCCTGTCAGTTTTAATTCTAGATTCATCCAAAGACCGCATATAAAAGTGGACACAGTCTTTAAGAAGTGTCTCACTACTGAATAAAATGCCGATTTAAAACTTTGAAATGTCTTTTTTAAAGCTAAGTGACCACATGCAGACAAGAGAGCAAAGCTTGAAAGTAATATTAGAACTCTAATTAAATAGGGATATCTTTGAAGACAAACATCTTAGTTTTTCCACATTTGCTTAATATGATGCTGGATTACCACACCCACTTCCCTATCTACAGCTATGATTCCTAGTTTCACGTCAAAGCTGTTTTTTAGGACAAAACTTGCCTTTTGCATTTGTCCTTGGTGCAGTTTAAGTTACCAGCTAGGAAACTGTAAGTGTAATGCTTATAAAAATATAGTACAGAGTCAGAGCCTAATCTTATTAGAGTGGATTCTTAAAATCAACATGTGGGACAAATAAGATGAGTAAAGTGGGGAAAAGTTATTCAACTTTGTTCACATCTGTGCAGCCTCTGTAAAATGTCAGTGCTGACATTTTAATTGGGCATTAGCATGTTTAGAATCTTGTATTTCTCTGCAGAGATTAATGAGGGAACAAGTTACGAGTATTATCCTCGTAATCCTTGTTTTTCCCTTGTATCGCCTCTTCCCAAACTGCCTATCTCAAAGACAACAGCCTCTGCAACATAATCAAAGTCATTCAGAGTTTCTGGTGTTGGGAGTGTAATATTCAGCTCTTCATATTATCCACTTAGAAAATACCACAAAAACAGAGAATAAGCATGGGCTTGAATAACAAGGTGAGTGGGTGGGATAGGGTGAGTAATGGAGATTAGGTTAATTTTGGAAGCTTAACTGAAAGAATGATGAGAACAGCCTTGAAGCTTTGGGATTAATGGGAAGCAAACATAAGACAGAAATGATATTTAAATTTGTACATCTAGACTAAATGAAGAGGCAAACCAAACAATGGGATTACTAGAAGAAATGAGCACATACAAATAAATAAAAACAAACAGTGGTCAAATACATTTGATACACTTAAACATGCAAACCAAGGCAGTGCATGGGAAATTCTGGGATTTATTTCTAACCTGAGCATCCAACATATGCAGAGCTCATGAGTCCATAAAGGCAACTGGATAAATTTTAATGCTTGGATTACTGGAACTGCTTAGCAAATTGACACCACATTGACATTTAAAATTTTTTTTTTTTTACAAATAATAAAATACCTCTCTGGTTGCTAATTTGCTAAGACGATAGGAACTGCAGAGGGTGTGATGTTGACAGTAATTAAAGAGACCTGACGATTTGTTAGTCTCTGTTCTGAATTATATAAAGAAGTATGAAACAGTTACATTCAAGTGCAATAAATGGTTATTTTCAACATTGTACAGCTTTCAACAGGCCCTGAGGAAAATTAACTTAATGCTACCTTTTGACAAGCTAACTGCTAAGTCTCTGGACTTGCCAATCAGGACTTGGAGAGAAGGAATAAGTTAAAGTATCAGGTCCTTTTTGAGAGTGAGGTGTGAAATCCAAACAGTGAGGAGAAGGAAATACATGCTCCAAAGAACTGGGCTCCCCCTTCAAAAATAGAAGATGCTTATTTGTGGAATTGTCACAATGACCTGCCTGTTAAAATTTACATACAGGTGTTAAAGGTGTGGTTGAAGGAAAAAACTTGTCTGTGCAGCTTTCAAGGAAAGTGATACATTTTTTGTAAAGGGAATGACAGTCCATCCATGGTGCACTAAATAATATTTTATGAATTCTCTTTTGTTAATGTTGTCAGACCTTATTTCAGTGTTGCATCTCTACTTCAGATACAAGCATCTCAGTCTAGTTATGGCATCAGTATGATATATTAGTGTGGAAATATTCTGCGACATTATGAGGTTCCATCAACTACCTTTCCACTACATCCATTTTATGTTTAAAAATGTGTACCCTGCCTCTCGCCTGCTGATAACTGGGACAGATTCCAGTTACTGTAGAAAATGGATGGATGGAAAATTAAGCCTCCAATGTTCATTTATGGCTGCAGTACAGTCTCACATTCTCCAGATGGCAGTTTTGGCCCACTAAACCTCATTATCGCGACCAGCTTCATCCAACTTAAACTTCCAAAGAAACTGCTGTTACTGTTTTATTGACACATATAATTAAATCAGTTTCATTGTGTCCCATTCCAGGTGACTGTAAGGCCTTTAATGAGCATAGATTTGGAGCAGTAATCAAGTTGCCGCTGAGAAGAGTGACGACTTTCATTATTCCATCTTTTCAAGCAGGCAGCACCCACTGTGATCTAATTAGGATGCTCCATCAACACTAAAACCCCCCTCACTAATCTGCAGTAGGACAACACATTAACCTCAAGAGCAGTAATAAACTCATCCCATTAATTAGAATAAAGCCAGATTTCTTTGTAGCATTAAAGAGACAATGAAGAGCGAGGACACCCGCTTGCCTTTATGAAGTTTTAAGGTGTCTTCTCTTCTCCAGAATGGAGCTGACAATGAGAGACTGTTAAATTATTTAGCACTGAAATTTTAAAGTATTGTGAGATAAGCATAGTGGTCTAACATAAAGTGTCTGCACAATCCAGCCTTTTAGAAAAGATATAATGAAGTCTTTTAAAGGAAAAGAAAACCATTTGATGTTAATTTCTTCACAAAAAATGTCTTTGAAACAACTATGACTGAAAGAAAGAAGCACAGAGACTCAGCCGGAGAGTTGAAAAAATAAAATAAAAGGCTGTTGACAATGTGGCATCCTTTGCTAAAGATGGTATTTTTTTGTCCCATCATCACTAGGGAAATGCTCGAACAAAGAAAATATATTGAGTCCAGTTGACTGGTCTTTAGCCTGAGGAGAACAATCATATTCAGCTGATTGAGGACAACAGCACATATCTAAAGATGGCCACACTGCGGGCGCTCTAAAGGAGCAGGTGCTCAAAGTAAAAAAAAGGGGCACATCAAAACTGATTTTTTTAAAAGACTGTATGTGAGGCAGGAATCTTGTAATAACACAGCTGTTACAGCTGCAATGAACTGCATGTATGTTACACAACGTACCATTATATACTGCAATACAGATAGATTAGACAAACCGGATAAAAAATGGAAGAGGGGGGAAGAATAAAATAGTCACGTCAGGGTAAAGGAAAAATCTGAATAAAAAGCATCTATACAGTGGAGCCCAATATTTAACTGCTTTTAGTAAATTTTAATAAAGCCCCTGCTAACAAATTAAAAAGCCTGGATACTCTGGTTTACAGTACTCAGTGCGGACTGCAGAGGTGAAGATACCCCTGGCCCATCCAGAAAACAACTGTAGCAGAAAAAACAAACAAAAAAAAACTTTACTTGAGTGTTACATGTTCTCATGGCAAGAAGCAAAGCCTGCTAGGAAGTGGTTTACTGTGGCTGAAAACACTACATTAGGATTCACCCTCTTGTTTTTATGTGTGTGTTGCTGGTACCTTTTAAACATCTATTATCATGCAGCTCTTTTTTTTCTTGCTGAATGTGCCTCTCTTTGCGAGGCATCTTTACACAAAAAAATAAAACATTATGACTAACAATAGAAAACGAATAAATGAAATGTAATAAACACCAGAAAAAGTAATTTACTAAAGTTACAAGGTACTTTTCCCAAAATGTACTTCATATTAATCTACATGTTCAATTTTTCATAATATGACTGAAGATTAGATCTGACTTATGATTGAAATGGAAACCTAAAGGAATAAATTATTAACAGAAGAATAATCAATATAAATCTCAGCTTGCCGGATGTTGTGGCTCTGTTTCTGTTTCTAACTGCTTACAACAGACACGAAGACACATTTGTTGATATTTCTGGTCATTATAAACATTTCTCATAATATTCTTGTCTTTTATCTCTGTGAGGAAAAAGGGATGCCTGTGATTCCAGGCTCAAAAAATTAGGTTATCTTTCTCTTTTAGGGATGGGAATCCAGAGCTAGCTAACTTAGTTCAGCATCAGCTAAATTTAGTCAGGATAAAAATAAAAACCTTGCACAATTCCAATGAATAAAAATCCCCTCATCAGAATAAATAAAGTTGAGCAATTAATAATTTATGGGACAAACCTAATTCTAAAATAGTTGTAATGCTGTGTGAAATGAACATGAAAACAGAATTAAATGATTTGCAAATATTATATCCCATATTTTTTTCCCACTAGAACACAGAAAACCAGATGTTAAAATGGAGACATTTTACCATTAAATTAATTTGATGTTAAAAGTAAGCTGAAACAAATAAAAACAAGTAGACTATTTGACAGCTAATTAGGTTAATTGGCAAAAGGTTTGTAACATGACTGGGTATAAAAAGAGCACTTTAGAGGAGCAGAGACTCTCAGATATTAAGATGGGCTGGGGTTCACCAATCTGCAACAAACTGCATCTAAAAATAGTGGTGAGTAACTTACACCTCTTTTTTCTATCTGTACTAAAACCTTTGTGTATTTTTACTGTGGATATTGTGGTTTGGAACAAAACGAGTTAAAGAAAATTACATCTTTATAAAGTTTTTGTTAACTTTCAACATCAAATAAATATTTTCTGTAATTTTTAAAAAAAATCAAGAGTTGTAGAGGTAGCAGTAAAACTTATAATGCTGCTTACTGTATCAATCAACTGCTGCTGGTCTTATATTTTGTTTTGCTAGCAGCAGTGAAATTTCAATCAAATTAACAAGTTAAACTCCAATTTTCATTTGAACGGCATCCAACTTTTTGTAATCCAAGCAGCAACATCTTCATCGACTTAACCTTTTAAATCCACTGGTGACCAGTAGGTGCTCACTGCCACAGCTTACTAATATCATCCATTTATAGTTAATGAAGACAGCTCATCATGGTATTTGAATTAGGTTGTTCAGAGGAAGAAAAAGTTTAAATCATTATAATTCACAGCACAAATTCTCTGGAGGTGAATCATCCAACCTGACAATTAACTTTCCCAGCAGGAAAGCTCTGTTTGAGAGTGCGGTGAGGGGGGGTTTGAGCATGTAAATCAATTAATTATGTGTGCAAGTTAAAGAGTAATTAAGGAGCTGTTGAATGTTGGCAAAGATCATTCTCAAATTGCTATAATTTTATTTAATTTGAACTCAACTCAACTGTTCAGCTCAACGCCATTTGATATA
>JBAMHW010000026.1:11955113-11967030 GCA_037177495.1 Rhadinocentrus ornatus | reverse complement strand
ATATGTTCAGAGAATATAAACCTAGCAGAGCTCTTAGATCCAAAGATTCTGGTCAACTAGTCCAGACTAAACATGGACAAGCAGCATTTAGCTGTTATGCTGCAAACAAGTGGAACAAACTAGTGGAGAATAAACGTTTACCAAATGTAGACATTTTTTTAAATTCAGGTTAAAAACATTTCTTTTCTCATGTGCCAATGAATGAAATTTGCATGGTAACTTTTTAACTTCTCTTTTTAATTATTTTAATGCAATTTATGGTTTTATTGTGATTCTTGCTGTTTTTTTCTGCCTTTTACTATTTCTTAACATCTGTAATGCTTTTGTTTAATGTAAAGCACTTTGCATTGTCCTGTACATGAAATGTGCTATACAAATAAACTGCCTTGCCTATTTATTGCCTTTCTGATTATTGCCGCCCTTGCTAGGTCTGTGAGATTAGATGGAAAGCCCTGTCTAGGCTAAGATGGTTCTATATTCTCTTCATCTTGAGATGATGGAGAGCTTATTTGTTCTTCTCCATGACTTCGTCCTTGACGGGCTTGAAGAGCTCTTTGATCTTCTTGATTGGTGGTATTGCAGACTATGGACTTTCAGAACAGGTGTGTGTATAATAAGATCATGTGACAGTTAGATTGCTTACAGGTGGACCTTATTTAACTAATTATGGAACTTCTGAGGGTAGCAGGTAGGACCAGAGCTTTTTTAGGGGTTCAGGTAAAAAGGGTGTAAATACATATGAGTGCACCACATTTTTATTCATTTCATTAAAATAAATAATTACTTTTAGCAACTTTAACAAGTAAAAGAGAGGAAACAGCAACCTATGTGTCTTTATTATAACAATTCTGTCAGACAAACAGATGTTGCGACGCAGAGCTAGATTATAAAAGCTGATTTGATTTGATTTATTTTGTGCACAAGTGGGTTGTAACCAGGCAACAAATGCTACTTGGTTGATTTAGAGAGGGAAAGTTCTGTGTGAAGTCTGTTTCGTGGAAATAATTAAGTTCCCCTCACTATTATGGAAAGTAATGCTCAACAGCAATTTGTCCACCTGCATGTCTGAACAGCAGGCTTGGTAACAATTACTGGTCTAGGAAAGAAAACATTACAGACTCATTACAATAATGATAGTATTTCAGGCCAGGATACATGTTAGCCTCTGCAGGCCTTTTTCTCTTCCTTTTCTTTTGGTCGCTGTGTCTATTTCCCACCTGATCTTTATCTTCCAATCTTTCTTATCTATGCTCCACCTATTGCTTTTCTATAGCTTCTTTTTTTCATTTCAATATAAATATAATACTCTACAATTAACAAATAAGATTAACCTTTTTATACATGCTTTGCTGCAATTTGAGTTTATAGTTCCATTAACAAGAGTTGATACAATGAAGTACTAGCCAGTAAAGGAATATGGTGTAATAAGCCATGAAGCTTGAAGTGCGACTTGTAGACTTTTCTTTACAAAGTATAAACATAGTATCTTGTGGAAATATAAAAGCAGACAATCTCAGCAGATCTAAAAAGCCCCATTAAAAAAAAAACAAAAAAAAAAAACTTGATTTTTTTTTTTTTTGAATGTACTGTATCTTTGTTTCTTTTTCCTTTTTTTTCCTTCTCTCCAATACTGTCCTTTTTTTCTGTCCCCTCTGGTCAGGTCCAGCAAGATTACAAAAATTCTATGATACCAAATAAATAAGATAAATCAATATGTTTAAACAAATAAAGAAAAGAACAAAAAACAGAGATTTACAAGAGTAGCGTTATACTCATAAAGCTCCTCTTGGCAAAGCAAGTTTGTTCGGCACAGCGTAGCACAGTGCATGTTCTTGGAGGATTCCACCAGGGATTGTATTAGAGAACTCAGACTGGATACAGTTGTTGAATATGTAGGGTGTAAACAAAACGATAGATACAGTGGTAATAGAGGAGGTTAGCATTTGGTTAATTTGGAGATCATGGCAGAAAAACACATCGTAAATATAATGTAAGAACCCTATTTCTCACCAGCGATTGTGACAAGCATATTTGCCAATGTGCAGCAAAAATTAAACATTTTTTAGATGCGGGTAATTTCAGACTTGGTCAACAAGCTTCCAAAACTTTTAATGAGTTTTGCCGCTGTCGAGTCTGTGACCTAACATCCAATCAAACTAGTCGCATTGTATTTTGTGAAGGATGCACACCACTTAAGTAAAATCTTGGCCTATAGTTGACTTTTTTTTCTTCTTCTCTTTTAAAATTCTGATAAAACTAGTCAATTTTCTTTTTCGGGATTTTCATCACTGTAAATTATTGTGTTAGTGCAGCTTCAAAAAATTCAGTTTTTCTGTCTTAAAGGCGATAACGGAGCTAGCTTCTCAGTCTGTTGGACTGTGCACAGGTAGAAACAGGACTTTGCTTCTGTAAAAATAAACAAACATAATTATGCGTGGTGCTCATTTTAGTCAACAGAATTATATTCCTGCAGATTTCATGTTGTTCCAGGTGGATTTCAATTAGCCCATGATATGTGAGGTCAACACCTCTTACTGGAGCTTTTTTTTTTACATCTCTTCAGCTGGTATGTTGTTAGGCTTTGGTCTGTTGTTTGTGCTTTTACATTTCAGATGTCTTAATCATCTAAACTCAAAGATTTTCTGGTAGCTTTGTTCATGCCATGTTTCTAAACATAAGGCGTTTTGGTTGCTGGTTTCATTTTAAAAGAAGTGATGGACTCAAAGCATTCTTATGTTTTCTGCAAGCATGAGCATGTGCATGCCCCTTGTCCTCATCATGAACTATATAGTTCTGAACAACTGAGGGTGAGGCCTGCTGGAGTCTCCGTCTGCGGGGCAAGCTCCATTTGTAAAAAATAAACAAAAACGTATTCATGCTCCAAGAACTTAGCCTTCAGTGCCAAGACATCATCCAAGACGCTGACAGAGTCGCCGCATAGCGGCTGCTGCCATCCAGTCTGGAAAACATTTGAGATTCTTTGTTATGGAAAGAAAGCAGAGATGCTCGTCCCCACGCTTGGGGAAATATGGCTTCGTTTTCCATCTGGAGCTAGCTAAGTCAGTGTGGGAGGGTCTGTGTACATTTTCAGCACAACAGAGCAGATGATAAAATAGCTTATGAAAAAAAAACAAATGACTGCAGTCACTCTTCTGGGTGGGCTCACAAGCACATGACATCTTAAGCCTGCGAGGGATTATTTTTTTGTATTTCTCAGCAGTTTTGTGTACAGTAAGACTGATATATGATCCATTAAATAACAGTCATGTTCTTTTCCTTATTGTTTTGCGCTGTGACTTCAACTGTTTTTATTCAAGAGAACTTAAACTTGGATAATGAATCCCAGAATTGATCAAATTATTTGGTGTCTGAGTATAACTAACTTCATATTTTTAATGTTCTATATTGCTTTAAGATGCTTAGATTTCAATTATGTACAAATAAATGTAATTTCCATGACTAAAGTAGTTGTGAGCTGTAAGCTATAATGAATGCAAAACCATGTATGTGTAAAGATATTCAAAATCATACAGCTAAATACCTGTGTTACATTGGTTGAATTAGTTTTGTAGAAGAAATTTTTTTCTTTTCAAAATCCCCTTCTTCATTGGAGTTATTTTAAGGCATTTTAAGGCAAGAAAAAAAAACATATAAAGGATGAAATAGGAAAGTCTCACAATCCATCATTTTCTCTCTTTTTTTTTTACTGGATTTAACTGATCAAAAAGTTTTGAATTTTTTAAAACAAATGTAATAAATATGTTTTCTGTTACCGAAAAGGTGTTTGTTTGGAACTAAGTTACATGCCTCATTTATCCATGTCTAGCAAAAGCATTCAACATGGCTACTGCTGTCATTTGTGGAACTGGGATAAAAACAAGTAAACATCATGTTTACCTACAGCTGTTGGTTCCTATCGAGATCCTTGCTACATACTGAAATATCAGTGAAATGTGCACATTTACATCTGGCCAGAAAACTGCTTTCTTGATATTTATATGCACCTAGTTGAGGAATTTCACAAAATGAAGCTTAAAGTCCTTGTCATTTTTATTTTTATTTCACTCAAACCTTTGCAATGAAACCCGCAGTGAATGTTTTCAGCTGTGTTGTGCAGGTCAAATAAAGATAATCTGTGCTAGTAAAACCATTACTTTTACCTGCTTCATAACTGGGAGATGCTAATTAACTAACCTACACGTAGTTTGTTAAATTGTTTTACAATAACAAGTTTTATTCAAAAAGGTAATAAAGCAATGATCACTGCAAAGTAAACGATTTCTATTTGAACCCAAAACAGTTCTTACACAATTAAATAACATTTTCTGGTCAAACAGTCTGCAGTTATTGAGTCAAGTAATGTTTTACTATTGGATGAGTATACCTGGACAACTCTGTTGTTATGCGTGCTATCTTGCTATTGAAAGCTAATGAGTTGGACTTAAACACTGATTTTTGCTATGTCGTTTTTTTCTGGGATTATACTATACTCTGGTCGAATTCTCATTGGATGTTATCGTAACGCTTACAGTAGTTTCTCTTCACTTTAAAGCATGCTCTGTCCTACTTTGATTCTGTATCTGGGGTACCTCACAAATCCATTACGATTCAGGGTGTTTTAATACGATTATTAAACGATTATCAGGATTTTCAAGTCATCTTTTTTCCCCATTCGGTGTTTTTTTTTCTCACTTCGTGGCTGCTTTATACTTTTAAATCCATTCAGTAGCCATTAATTTAGGTAACCAAACATATTTCCACTCCCTTTTATTTATGTCAAACCATAAATAAATCCCACACATATCCAACATATTTTTCATATTATGTTCTTATTTTATTATGTAATCTACAGGAAAAATGTATTAGCATTAGTTAGGAGCAAGAACAGGTGTTCTGTCGGTTGGCATATGTTGTTAGAATAGCAACAGAAAAAAAACATCAATTCAGCTCCACTGACTAATCATACAGTTTAGTAGCCACAAGCAGTTAGTTATTAAATTGCATATTAACTGCACATTGCTCAAGTGCATCTCTTGTATGAGTAAACTCAAGAGGAAATGGACTTAAAAACCCAGAAAGGTGTATGAAACTGTAGTTTTAATACAGTTTCTTTCTTTTAATCTTTTTGCACTTGAGGTTGTAACGTCATTTAAACACACTGTAGCATCAACTTATTAGCATCCAGTGCATTCGCTTAAACAGCATGATATAACATGTTATCAACTTTGAAATAACTATTGCTAAATAAAATATTAAATATCATTGTACAATTAAAACAGCACAATGCCGTTTTCATAAAGTAGTCTAAACCGACCAACAAGGCTATAATATGCTTTTCCGACTACGTATGTCAAACTGAGAGAACACAGGCGGTTTCTTCTTCTTCTCTAACTGGGGTCGGAATGCATAAGGTGTTGTAGCATGTTTGCAGTATAGAGATTGTGCACCAATGTTATTATTGCACAGAATTGTGGGAGAAATTGCCATTTTGGGTGTACCCACCATCTGTTTATATCAATTCAGCAGTGGCTCTCCTCGTTTTAATTTCCATCTTATTTATAATTTCTGACGAGTATTTCTTCCTATCATTTTTTTTTTTTTTTTTTTTTTGAGTTGCGTACTCAGTTGCAGCAGCACCTTTGTGATCATAAGAATCAGAATCAGAACACTTTGTTAATCCTGGAGGAAATTGTGTCCACACAGTTTCCTAAACAAATAGGAAATTAACCAGCAGATTTTCATACTCCGTTTCCGTCTTGGTGCAGTGCAGTGAATACGCTGGATGAACATATCCCAGAGATTAGTAACTCTTCCAGGTGTGCTTCTGGCTGACTGTGGTTTGGATATAAAGGACAGTTTGAGCTTTATGTTAGCCCAAGTAAAGAAGGCTCCATTTACAAAGTGTCAGCTATGAACGGGATGATGAGAGCAGGAGAGGTGTAGTGTACATCAAAAAATTCATATAAAGAGGGTTAGTGGCTACAGATGTAATTAGCATGTGATTTTAAATGCAGCGGTACCGATCTGGATGAAACTCCCATGTGCAGATAAGAACAAGACTTTCCTCCACCGGATTGTGATCATTTGCTGTTCTGATTATGAGTCCCACTGTTGTTCTGTTTGACCTCCGGTCACTACTTGTCCGTTCTCATGTCCATAAAAAACTAAATGTTTCCAAACGCTAGACATCTTAGTATCTCTCTTATTTACTGTTTACCACCTGGACACGAGACGCCATGCACGACTTTTATGTTCCTGCCACAATTTGCAGCTGTGTTCCTGCCATTTTATAACTATGAAAAATAATCAATTTTGAACATATACAAATCATAATTGAATCGCCCTGTGTTGTATCGCGGTTAATCCATTAAAGAGTAAATTGGCCCACTGGTCCATACTTAAGGAATTCCTGAGACTGCCTCCAAGCGGAAGAAAAATGCTTTAACATGTCAACATGTACTTGTAGAGGAACCAATGGAGAGCAAATGGAGGACAAAGTTCAGCCCATAAGCATAAAACTGATTCTTCAAAGCAGAAATTCGATGAGGCAGAGATGAATACATTCACCTTCTAGTGCTGTGTGCTTCAACTCAGACAGAATTGGTCTGAGAAAAAAGTGGGAAATCCCCCTCCATTTACCTCCTCCCACTCTCCATGCTGAATTGTTCCTATGACTGATGTCATATTTTCTCACTGAATCCTAAACCAAACAATAAATATTCGACAGTTCACTTGCTCTAAAAAGCAGAGCTGTTTGCACAACAGTGCTTGCCAGAACATGCACATGGGGGTCACTGGGTGTGATGATATTGTCTGTTTGTATCATTGCACCACACTTGAAATTCAAAAGCATGTAGTACTATTTTTTTTATGTATATATAAAGTCATGCATGCAAAACGTATCTTTCTTTGTGTCTCTAAACAAACTAATTGCATTTTCTTTTGCACATAATCACTCTTGACATCTGTTGCTGTGTTTTGTTGGAATTTTAAAACCTCTGAATTTGGATCCACAAGCTGTGAAGCCAAGATTCAACTCATTGCAAATGGAGAGAATGGCCATATTGTACTCATTAATGACACACATAACCAAAGTATCAGAGATTTCAGCTAACATATAAACTCTGGCAGTCAAAACATTCCTTTCCAAAGACATTATTGAAAATCCATCTGAGATGTAAGAACCAGATGAAACTTTTGTTTTGAGGTTTTATTCCCCTTAGTGAGACTCAGTGTGGTGCAGCAGGTTTCACAAACACCATTTGGCGTCTCCAGGTCTCAGTAAACAGTAAGAAGGTTAACTCATGAAAACAATCACACCCTGTTATCAGATTAGCTCTCTACAAAGGGCTCTCAGCATCAACAAAAGGGGGAGATATTTATTCTTTCTTAAAGAAAGGGACTCGATTAGCACTGTGTCGTGTTGGGTCCTTCTCTTCTCTGGTTCCCGCCCACCGTCCTCATTTATTCTTTTGCTTTCATTTGTTTGAGCTGTCGACAGCAGGCTTGGCCTGAAATTAAAACCCTTTAGTGTTTGTTTGCTCGTTGTCAGAGCAAGGATTTTCCCATCGTTTCCCAGGACAACATCATTCACGCCTTTTTAAAATGATTCATTTGGTGACAGGGATGGCATCCAAAATTGAAACCCTCACAAATAAAAATAAAAGGATGTATTCAGATGATAAAATAATGGCTTTTTTAAAGTAAAGTTTATTTTTAGTTTTTTTTTTTATTTACCTATGAATTAAGAGGCAATTTTGTGTGTATTTGCAGGCTGTGTGTTTTATATTCAAAGATCAAGCATACGTTCAGTGCTTGAGTGTTTGACCTAGAAAGTGTTGATTCTTCAGGAAGTCAAAGGTCAGTTGAACAGTGGTGACTGAATAGCTCTGATGACTTTATTTACACTGGTTTTAAACAGCTTTTACACTCTGATTTGTGCTAAATGAACAATGGGTAAATAATAAAACAAACAAAGAAAAAAAAAAAGCTTCAATAATGTTGAGGTCCAAGCTCTGAGGAGACTCCATTACTCCATCAGACCTGTTGCTACTGATTTTCAGTCCAGTTCTTGTGTCATTTTGCATACCTCAGCCTTTTCTCACCGTTTTGCTTTTGTAAGAAAGGCTTCTTGACATCCACTCTTCTATGAAGACATTTCTCATGACGGACAGTAACAAATGAGTCAACTGAAGGCCAAGATCCATCTTTTGTTACATGCCTTTGCTAGCTCAAACACATTAACTTGGCACAGTTTTCTCTCAGTTTCTCAATTTATTATAATTTGCTTCAGAGTGCCCTCAGAAGGGTCAACAAAGTTTTTGGCAAATGATTTAAATACAGCCTCCACCAGCAGTGAATGTAAATAGTGTAAAGTTCATTGATATTGCACAGTTTGTGGAAACATTTCTAAAATTAAGACACACTCATGGTGTCTCAATCATCAACTGTCTTTTTTTATTCAGTGTAAGCAGTATTTATCTAACAGCAGTAAAGTTCTGGATGATATTTTGTGTGGTTGCTGTGACTAAGCCACTTCTGAAATGAAAATTGTTTTAATGCTTATCAGCAAAGTTATCAATTGCTGGATATATTCATCACAGTAATGTCACTTGTTGATTAAATGTTGTGATAATTTTACCTGTAGAGATCACATACAAAATACTTCCTGAGTGGCTGATGACATGATGTGGGGATCTAGTTTAGCCAGTGACTGAACTGCAGTGAGAGCAGCTGGAGCAACAGCCCACATGTAAGGATTAGGCAAGATGTTAGCTTGAGCCACAGCACAGATTTGCAACATAATATCGTGTTAGAGAATAAATAGATGTGAAATGAGTTTGTTGTTAATTTTTACCTTTCAGGTCTCCCTGCAGTCTACAATAATGTTGCGGTCTGCAGTGCAGTATGTACCTGCAGACTCATAATTCAGCTTTATCCTCATCTGCTTTGATCTGCTCACATTCACTCTGTTAAGGGGATGAAACAAGCTCATAAAATATTAAAAGGTAATTACAGTCTGTTTGCAAAAAAATGCCACCGTGTTGCAGCTACATATCTATGTATATAGTGAAGGAATGCACGGCACCTGGAGTTTCAGATAGTATTGGCAAAATGAGGAGAAACCATCTGGTGTCTAAACTCAAAAACTCACCCTTTTTCATTTTTTTCTTCTTTTCGCACATAAAAAGACAACAATGACTTTCTTATTATCAGTCTGATTTGGATAATTTCTTAAGTAATTGTTCTTCTAATGTTTTTCAAGCTAGGTTCCTTCACTTTATATCTATTTTTTCTGTCTGTCTGTCAATTTGGTATGTAGAAAAATGTTTAAGCATGTTTTCCTGAAAATAAGATAAGTATGCTGTAGTAGAGGTTCAGAGAAAAAGGGCTTTATCCCAGGTGCTGGCAAACAGCTTAGCCTCTAGCAGTTTGTTGTCAGTGTCTCACTTATAAATCTCTACTGTCATCACGACGAACCCTCACACCTCACTCCCACCCTTGTCTGGAAAAGTCCCGAGACCTAAAAAACATGGAAAGAAATGGAGAAATGTTGCAATATGAGCATTGATTGAGCTTCAAAGAAATGTTAATTTAAAGAAAAGATGGATGCTTGTTTGAAAGGTGATGAAACTTGATACAGTTCATGTTTGAGTATTAAAATGTAGCTCTAATATATGTTGTGTAGAAACTGAATTTATCATTCAAATATGAGGCATGAAGCCAACATGCTTCCCATATTTTTATCTCATGAGAGTAAAATGATATAAGTTTAGATTTTAAAATAGAAGTCTATTGGAGTCAGACATATTTTAGGCCAAAAGTGAGGAGTCCACAAAACAAGAGGGAATGTCAAGGTGTCACTCAAAGTTTCTTTAACAACGTAAAGAGTTAGTTTGTTTTCATTTTAAGCCCGTGAGTTCAGTATTCAGTTCAATGAGCTTCGCATAAAATCTGCAAATTAGTGAAAACTGACACGATGTAAAAATGAAACAAAATATGTTGAGGCACGCTTGTTGCTCTGAGTCTTTGTTTACACAACTCACTCACTGGTGCACTGAGATTAATGCTAATATAAACCTGCTAATGTGATATTTTCTCAGATAACCAAGTTCACCATCTTACCCAGATAGCAAAAAATGTTTGGCCCAAATATGGCCTAAATGTGCAGTTGTCTGCTCAAATTTTGGGCTTGACTTATGGCGTTGACTAAATGTGAATGTAGCTGCCAAAACTCCCCACTTGTGGCCCACAGGAGACTTGCCATAATCCAAGCCAGGCAGGCAACAGACATCTGGTCCACTTCTGGCCCACCCAATACTGCCATTGCTGTAACAAAACCATGAGTGCCAAAACAATCCCGGATTAGTACCAAACATGTCTGCTATCTGGGTAGTTTAAGAGCTCATATAAGTGTCTCATATGAGCTCTTATTCAAAATGAGCAAAGATAGAATATTACGCATGTTATTGTTATACATCTTGATGGGTTAGGTTTCAGATGCTTAATAGGAACTTTTATGCTGTCTGAATATAGCTCCAAGGCTCCAAAACAGTCGGTGGATGCGCATTAAAGTGTGATTAATGTAACATCTAATTTCAAACTCCTTATGTACTGACAACTGGTCAAAACCCTACAGATAAACTTTGAACACATGGGAGTCTCCTTTACATTACTTTCTAAAGCAGTTAACTTTTTATGCAGGTGCTTACAGCCAGTTATGTGACATACTGGTTGATCCAGTAGCAAACTGAAACATTAAATGCTATTCTGAAGTGCTCTCTTTAAACAGTTTGTGTTACTTATTTATAATTGTATATTTATTGGGGCTATCATTTTGGATTAACCACCAAATTTTTTAGTTTGCCTTTAAGATGTTGACAAATATCAAAAAGCACAGCTAAAGACTAGCTTATGTTTTTTAAATTGTAAGGGTCCATTTGACAAAAAATTCATGAAGAACTCAATGTGTTTAGTATCTTACAAACCACCATTTCATTTGTATCAACTTTCTGTTTGATCATTTAATCAAATCAAATCAAGTTTATTTGTATAGCCCTATATCACAACAAAGTTGTCTCAGAGAACTTTACAGAAAGAGGTGTAAATAAACAAACAGAATCAGTAGTAAACAACTGGTTGATAACAAAGAATACACAAACTTTTTGCTCAAATACTCATATTACTTTTGAACTATTATGTAGATCAATATATTTATTCTTTAGGTATCTTACAAATCTATAATTGATGACATGCATTTCCCAACAGTCAGATTCCCAAGCTACTCTCCTCTTACTTACATCTGTGCAAAATAGTCTTTTTAATTGACTACAGTTAATTGCCTCCTGGCCAGTGTTGGGAGTAACGCGTTAGAACGATATAACTTTTTTGGGTAACGAAGTAAAGTAGTGCGTTATACTTAAAATATTTGTAACTAAATGACTTTGCTGGACTACAGTAACGCGTTTTTCTGCGCTACTCGAGCCGTGTTTGCCTATGTGTAAAGTTCTCATCTGTTTTAAGTGGTGCGCACATGCTGGGCACGTTGCCATAGAGATCGATTTGCGTGACGTAGCTGTTTGAGCACCAACTAAGTAAAAAGAAAAATGCAGCTGGAGTTGGAGATCCGGGCTTTTGGTCATTGGCGATATTCGCATTATTTTCAGTTCAGTCCAGTTTCAGTCCAAACTTGTGATGAAAGATCCTGCTCGCCGGACAGTGGAAGGAGTCCTTCAGCGGCCGACCCCTCCTAAACAAACTAAGCTTTTATCAACATTTCCTGGAGCACAGCAGCTGGTAACAGACAGAAATTGACAAGCTAGTTGCAGGGTTAATTGTACGAGACATGCTCCCCCTGTCGATTGTTGAATCGCCCAGGTTTAGAAAAATACTAGATAAAATGATTATGAGACAAGTG
>JBAMHW010000026.1:11928566-11943734 GCA_037177495.1 Rhadinocentrus ornatus | reverse complement strand
CCCCCCCCCCCCCCCCCCCCCCCCCCCCCCCCCCCCCCCCCCCCCCCCCCCCCGCCCCTTTGATGTAGGACGGGGGGTTGGACAGATGGGGGTGTGACAGATGGGGGTTGTTGAGGTCGTGGTTATGCCTCACTGAGTTTTTTCTTTTTTCTTTTTCCCCCCAATGTGTGCGGAGACACCTTAACACAGTAATCTGTTTCACATTCACAAAACAAATCAGGCAGCATTTGCACTCAGGCAGGGGACTGATGGAGCGGTTGGGTTTTTATATGTTCTTAATGTTACTGTTCTCAATGAAAAACTAATAACACAAAGCTTTTCCTCTTTAAGTCTCACCCAAAGTGCTACAGTTATATTAAATATATTAAATCTTAAGGCTAGAGTGTATACATTTTAGCTAAGATAACCAAGGACTTTGTCCATCCTTAATTTAAAAATGGCCACAAATGCATGTTTGGTTTGTAACAGCAGAAAAAAAGAGCAACATTTAAAAGAAACCTATTCTGTAGCAAAATGTCAATCATAACTTACAGCATCTGCAGGCTGGAAAGGCCACGAAATGCTCCGTCTGCGATAAAGCTCACACGATTGTTTCCAATGTGGAGCTCGTCCAGCAGGCTGAGACCAACAAAGCTGGATTCCTCCAGCCTGGACAGATGATTGGATGACAAGTTGCTGCAAAATGGATGCAGAAAAACATTAAGGAAAATGACAAAAAAATAAATAAAAATCTACAGATGAATACTTTTACAATCATCCCAAAGAGTCCAAAGTTCCTTGCTCTTCATTTTAAAAATTAAGCAGTTAAATGTTATTCATGCACATCACAGCCTGGTTTTAGGAAACACTATGGAAACAATTCAGAGCACCCAGTTATTTTTATTTAATGTAAACTCAGGTGAAAACAAATCCGATAGGTGGACACATTTGTGGCCCACAGGCAGCTTGTTTACTTTCAGATTCATATGATAAAGAGTTGGGGGAAGCAGGCGAGCAGACAAAAAAAAAAGAAAAGAAAAGATCTTCTTGTGAAAAACGCTCCAGACAAACATGACAACCACCGAGCTGGCCGCGGCTGTAAACAAGAGCCACATCAAAGGAAATTCAATCTATTTCCAGGAAGATGTGCTGATGGGTTGAGAAATCATTGATGTTAACAGGTTTTTCAAATGCAAGAAAGTGAAACTTATTATATTGAACAATATTCAATTTTTGGAGAAAAAAAAAGTGGGACTTCTGGGATGAATGTTTTAGCTCAAGTGACATTAAAGCAGAAAAGAGGCAGAGGTGCGTAATATTTTGGCAGTGCTTTAATGTAGGCACTGACAGGCAGTGCATAAGAGACTGTGCTTTGTCTTTCTGTGTGTGTGTGTGTGTGGGTGGGGATTGGCGACGGGAGGAACTGGAGTGTGAGGAAGGGCAGGCGGTAGTGCCAAAGAGGAGGAGAGAGCAACACAGAGAAGTGTTGGGAGTTCAGAGTGTGAATGGAAAGTGAGGAGGGAATAAATGGAGGCGAGGGAGGTGGTCGGGGTGAGCAGGTAGAGGAAAGAGGGTGCAGGCAGAGGGAGGGGAAAAGAAGAAAACAAACAAACAAACAAAAAAAAATAAATAAATAAAGGTGGACTCACAGCTCACTGAGTTTCAGGCAGAACTCCCAGGCGTCAGGTTTGATCCTGCTGATGGCGTTGTGTCCGAGATGGAGCTGCTGCAGAGTCAGCAGGCCATACAGCCAGCCCTTACTCACCTCCGTCAGGTTGTTGTAGTCCAGCTGTCTGCAGTCAAAACAAACAAAGCAATACTTTATACTGCCTTGTGTCATATTTGAGGGAAAAAACATAATGTACATGATTTTCAAAATTCCCTTACAGTACTTCCATGTTGCTGAGGCCCCAGAAAGCTCCGTCCATCAAGCGGCTGAGACTGTTCCTCTGCATCTTTAGGGAGCGAAGAGAGTGCAGACCGTGGAACGTCAGGCCCTCCACCCGACGAACCCGGTTCCTGCTCAACTCTCTGAAAAAGCCAATACCATCAGAGTGTAAACAGGACATCAGCTCTCTGCAAACAAGGTTGAGCACTCCCTCCCTTTACCTGCACTATAATTCAGTTTCAAATTTCCAAAAATAAAAATGCATCAGTTCATAAAAGAAGCATGAAATATAGAGCTTACAGGTGCTGGAGATTTGGCAGCTGGAAGATTTTCGAAGAAATGGTGGAGATTCGGTTGCGGGTGAGCCGAAGAACCTGCAGCGTGTTTGACAGGTTGGTAAAGCAGTCAGTCTCCAGCGACGAGATACGGTTGTTGTTCAGGAACCTGAATGAAGATTTTAGAATAATGTGCGCTTAAAATCTTAAGAAGACGCATCACAAGAAGTCTGTGGTGCAATTTTCCCCTCAAAAACTTTCCATCAGACACAAAAGGAAATAGCACTCACAAGTTCTTGAGGGGCAGAGTGGGGAAGGAGTTGGCCTTAATTTCCACAATGTTGTTGTTGCTTAGGTCGAGCGTTTCGAGAGTGGGGAATGGCCTAAGCTGTTCCCCAGAGATCTTGGTGATCTTGTTGTTTGCTCTGAAAATACAGACACCATTGCTCCAATAAATTACAAAAATACTGGGTATTCGACTAATGGTGCACAACAGTTTCATGTTCCCAGATATACAAACAGCCAATTCCCTAAATTAGGCTGTGGTATGAAAAAAATGACAAACTCTCACACGCTTGTAAAGCTAAAACTTACCACCCATCATGAAACAGTTTTTTTTTTCCTGATGCATACTTTATAAAAGCTAATAAATTGTTCAATATGATTAATGCCACTGCTTGTCACACAAAACAACCTTCAGGTTTAGAGATGTGTTATTTTGTTTATAAGGTAATTACCAAGGTATTTAAAAAAGTAACCCATCAATTACTTGGCTGATGAATACCATTCCCTCAGTGAAAGCATGCCTCGGCAAAGGCCAGCAATTTCCTGAGCTGCACGCCTCCTAAATTGCAGTGCAGGGACTGCTTAGTTATAAACAGAGCATGTACAGTGCACTCTTTGTGTATGAGGCTGCAGAGAGAGAGTGGTGATGGGGGGAATGCACCAGACTACAAGCCTTGTTTTTCAGTATTCAGCTACAGCTATGGTCCCTCCTCCAGCTACACCTTGCTGACCAGTGTTAAGTTTTTCTCATTTATTTCTGCAGCAGCAACAAGCAAAAAAAGAAAAATAAAGCAAAATCTAAAACAGTGGTTACCAACCTATTTTCCAGGAGGAAATCAGACACACTGTTAAATTTGAAGCTCAAAACAAGACTGCAGAGGATGGCTTTATAGGCTACATTCCTGGTGGTGGTAATTCAGTAGTTGTCCTAACAAGAAAGAAACCTCAAGGAAAAAAACAACAGTGGTAAATATCAATAGGAAGAAAGTGGATTGAGCCATTTTGCAGGGAATACTTTAATCTCTGAATATCTGGAATATCATATTATATCTGGGAAAGCAATGGTCAGTCACAACAGTGTTTGCAGGCTTAGACCAGAAACAGCTGGTGAATCATGTTGTTTTATTCCAAAACTATTAACAAAGTTGTTTCCATGCACCCTAATATGTCTGAGGTGTTCATTTAAACGGGCAAAACAGGCATTCCACCTGAAAGGAAGATGCACTGGTCATCGAAGAGCAAAGATGTGTGAAAGGTTTGGGTTGAGCTACGGTGCACCACACTATGCTTATGGGTTGAGAGAAATTGGTCTTGTGTATCATTGGTGTAGGAGGGAAGTGTGGCCAGCATGCCGCTGGTTTCATGTCTTTTTTCATTCTTAGAAAAAGAAAGAAAAAATCCACACACATAATGGCCCACCACGTGTTATGAAATATTACCAATACTCAAACACATACAGAAGTATTCTGGTGTGTAGTTACTTTAGAATAAGGTGCCACTGTAAAAAAACCAACCAAAAACATTAGCTCAATCTCTACAATAAAAATGGCACAAGCAGCCCTTTTGTTCAGAGATTTGCAGAGGGCTCTCCATGCACCACAGCCCTCAGGTCCCAAACAAAGGTGCAGCACAACCCCTGTATCTCAGTTTACATGTTCTCTTGACTGGTTGCTGAGAGGAGGAGGGATGCCTGCTGAGACAAAACTAGTTTTTCCCCTTTTTCTCAAAGTGAAAGTAGAGCCACAAACAGGCATAAGGGGATTAGTAAACTATTTACAATAAGATAGACCCTCACATGCAGCTGCTGGATGGTGTCAGAGATCCTAGAGTTAACAGAGATGTCTCCAAATAATCCCTCTATAATCTAATTACCGATTTTGCCAAAAGAATTATGCCCCCTAAACTAATAAGTCAATGGTAAATTTTTAACACAGTGTGACCACATGCCCAGACAGTTGTAGAAACACACATCTGCACAGTGACTCAGTGAGTCTGCTCCCTAAACAGAGACAGCATTGTACACTTTAATTGTGCACACTTCAAATTTGTTCATCCAATTTGATGTGATTATGGTCCCATTATGAGTGTGCCTACAGGGCTTTCCAGCTGTTTGTGAAAGTGGAAGGACAACCATGTGTCAATAACAGCCTAAGGCATCTTCAGCGTTGTTGAAATCTGAACTTGGCACCCAGACACTGCAGCAGCACTGTTGTGCAGATGGAAGTGCAACCTCGTTTGATGCCTACCATGTAGATTGAGTGTGTGTGCATCAAACGTTATTTCTCTTATTTCTTTTTTGTATTAAAATGCTGTTTACTTGTATTTTAAAGGGTTTGGAACAGTATCAACCAATGGAAAGTTTTTTTTTTTTTCCCATATAATGGTCTCACTTATGGTGTTTGAGCTTTTGTGTGCCTGTGGTATTTCCTATTGGAAAAAGAACAGAGTTTTAGATGCAATCTGATGACTCTCTTTCTCCCTGCTGTGGCGCCTGTAATGAAATCAGTGCTGCATTCACTGTTAAGATACAACATTAAACTCTTCACGTTTCACACTCATCATCTTAACACAGCTGCTGGTCCGGCAGAGAGTAACTGTCATAAACTTCAATCTTGAGCTGCAACAATTGGTCAATAAAGCCATCATTGGAAATTGGCATTGAACTCAGACATATAGGATAAATCTAATAACTAAATTTTAGAGAAGAAAAATGAAGTAGTTTAAAGATTTATATCAAGTCTAAATATCAACCAGATTTCTTAAAAGCAACAAAATAGACAATGAATATTTTTAGTAGCAAATTTTTATTTATTTTTTTATTAGCAGATTTTATTGGTTTGCAAGTCTCATCTTCAACATGGCTCCTATTTTCCCCGAAATACCAAGAGCTTTACCTCTTTATATACCTAATCAAACTTGGAATCTCTTTGGTCATTTGTTGAACCCTCCTTGAACGCAGGCAGAGGGCTTTAGTGGTGGTGGAGTTTACCCCCTCTATAAATACCTAGGAAATTGTTCAATTAATTAAGATGATCACGACTCAATTACTACCAGCTGCAGAGTTATTGCCGCTTGTTTTTACTCTGAGCTGCGAGGTCAAAGAAGTCGACGAGAGCTGCCGCTATGTCTGACTGGCTGTTTGAATAAGTGGTATTTGATACCCTGAGGTCTTTTTTTTCTTTACAACTCTCCCAGCTTGGAGAAACTGAAGGAGGGAGAGAAATTCTGGAAAAATGTTCCACTGGAGTGGGAAAAAAAGTAAAAGAAATCACCCAGCACTGCTAAGTCTGAGGAAAAAGTACAGCAGCCAATAAAGATAGTAGGTACAAGAAAGTATGAATTTCTGTTTGTTTTAATTTTTTTAATGCTTTTTTCTTCACAAATTGCAGATATTTATATTAATTATACTCTTACACTGACTTTACAAGCTATCAATAGTTTGAGGGATTCTTAGCATGATTTCTAAAGGTTTGACAGATTTAGGGAAATATTTACATTTTATATTTAAATATGAATACAAAAAGTGATGTGTTAAAAGTAGAAAAAATATTTTGAAAGAGCAGTAAAATCACAAAAATATTTTATGATCTATTGGCAATATAACACTCGTGATTAACAATATTAGTCACCCTCAGACAACTAGCATAATAATCTGTAGCCTCCTAGCTTGAGGCTATTAATTGTTATATAATTTAAATTTTTTAGTCATATACATTATAACATTTTTGGGATTTAAAATATATTTGTTGGCAAAAAAAAGAGAAAAAACAAAACAAAAAACTCATGACTGTCAGCAACTTTAGTCATTTTCGGAGTGTTAGCATGCTAAAATGTAACGTGCTAGCTGAAAGCTTTTAGCTTAAATAGCTACTGAAAACTCCAGCTAAGCATGTAGTTTAAGCAGACCACATCAGGAGAATCTGACCACAGCTTTTCTACAATGCAGATGGTGTTTCCTGTAGTAAAACTATAACTGTTCCAAAAATAGAATACAGAGTGTGTTACTTTGCCACATGTGATCTCACCTAGTTGTTTCATATTGGCTATAGGTTATTAATGGGTCAACCCATTTATAGTTTAAAACTATAACATAGGGGGGCTACAAAAAGTATTGTGTAATTAAGAATGGTTACTTTCACTCACCATCCTGTCTTCATGTATTTACAAGAATCCCAATAATTACAGCTGCATGAAAATAATCAATTGTACCCTAAAAACACTGAAGGTTTTGACTGTAAGAATGTAGGATCGCATTTTATTATTCATAAAGATTGGTCCAGTGTATTTTATGATAAAAA
Source organism: Rhadinocentrus ornatus (assembly GCA_037177495.1). Lineage (NCBI taxonomy): Eukaryota > Metazoa > Chordata > Actinopteri > Atheriniformes > Melanotaeniidae > Rhadinocentrus > Rhadinocentrus ornatus. Next base: position 11,937,009 of record JBAMHW010000026.1, on the reverse strand, counting down.
AAAAAAAAATAAAACGGTTAAACATGTTTCCTTAACATTGAAGTGGTAACTTGAATGCACTATAAAACTTTAATTAATATAATGCAGAGTAAGTTTTTACGCATCCTTATTTGATCTAGTAGGACTGGAAACTTAAAATTGTAGGTTGATATTTCTAGAATTACTGTGCAGTGGACTTCCGTTTTTTCCATATCAAGATTTGATGAAACCTAAATACCTAAAATGTTTTAGTTGCATCTATAAAAAAAAAAAATTGAATTTGGCTTTAATGGCACTTTTGTTGAAATACACATATGTCATAGGAATTCCTGGCTAATAAATAGCTAACTTCGACAATGGAAAATGATGTAGCTAACGTAATTAGCATTGGCTATGATGCAAAACCCCTTGGATTGCCAATATAAAATGTGAATTTTCTGATCTTCTAGAAACTTAAGTTACTAAATTACCAACAATGCAATGCAAAAAGTGCAGTATAAATGGAGTCTAATGGGCTAACATGGATGGCACAAAGTTAGCTTAACCTCCATTCCCAAACTGTGTGGAAAAATACAGCCTCCTAAGTAAGAAGAGTTTTTGTGAAATAAAATAAAGTAGTTCCGATTATGTTTCTCTGTCAAGAGAAAATCTGTAGCTGGAGCTACGACTCCTGTGCTAAACCTGCAGACAAATTGTTGATTGACTTGAGTGCTGTGTACCCTGCGGCTGCTGCAATCTTTCATGTTGGGGCTTGATGAGGAATATATAGCTGAGAGACGGGCACATTCTGCCTAAGTTAATTCGGACTGGATAGAGAGACATGCCACAGCGAGCAAATTAAATTGTTAAGGTTTTAAACACTATTGTCTGATATTGTTCTGCAAGCACAAATTGCAAAAACAAAATGCCACAGAATCACTTGGTTGAAGTCTGAAGAAGATTAAATATTAGTCAAAATGAGAAGGAAAATTAAGTATGTTGCTATTAAAAAGTGATATTAAATTAACTTTAAGGGACCAACAAACATTTTCAAGTCCTATTGAATGCCAAAGAAAATGCATATGTTGAGAGATCTAAATAAAATTAAATAAATATCACAGAATCTGAATTTTGCTCATTTTAACTAAACAGATTTTTCTGACTTTTCAGCATTCAGCACTGCCTCCAGATTATAAATGCGGCAACAGCACCGAAAGCCACCAAATCAAAACATTTCCATCTCTGCTGATGACGTTTGTCTTCGAACACTTGACCCGCCTGGGAATTAGTTCAGTCAAATGGGTCGGCCTCCAGAGGGAAGTGAAGAGAAGGAGCCACTTTCTAGATCACTACTTTAACCAGCAATGACGTTTGCGGTGGAGGATTACCCTTCACACCAACCTAAGGTGAGAATCAAGAGAAGTTTAACAGTTTAAAGTTTACTTACAGAATTAATGTTGTAATGTTTGAAGAACAGGGACCGAAGTCTGGTATTTCCTCCAAGTCATTGTGATTCAGTTTTCTTTATTTGATGATAAGCAGACAGATCACAAAAACAATTAATGGCACGTAGGGCAATGAAAACAGAAAAACTTGTGTGCACGCATTAAGAATAACAAGCATACTTACATTTCTCTAAGGTTTTGCAGTCTGGAAAACAAACTCACGTCAAGCGCTGACAGCTTGTTATGGCTCAGGTCCCTGTGCAAGAAAAAAAGGAACATGAACAAAAACATATATACTTTTTTTTTCAAATTCTTCTTCTTCTATTTGGGTCTGCACAGTAATTATTACATACAAATTATTTGTGTTATTGTGCCAATATTTTGCATGGCTTATGGTGATTAAATATAACAGAATGGTAAGACAAGTAAATATAGGACAAGATTTATAGCTGATATACTTAAAAAAAAAAAAAGACACCAAGAAGTCCAGAGTCAGTGTTTCAAACAATTCTCTTTTTAAACTATATCAAAGCCTGTGTCAGGCTGAGCTGATACGAACTTCAAGTGTCCGAACATCTGAAAGCAACTGACAAAGTCTTCAAACAAACTGCCTCTCATTTGAGCCCCCTCCCCCTAAAAAAGGCTTTAAAGTTAAAGGCCTGATTGTGTCTTTTCATCCCTCCTTTGTAACACAGAAGAGAAGGCCCGTGCCAAAACAGCTCAATTAATATCCAGAGCTCAGTAGTGAAGCAATGTCAAAACAGAAAAACTTAAAAGTTATTAAGGAGAAAGGTTCTTTTATTTTTTAAACACTGGTAGTCTCAGTCCAAGATGTCTTTCTCTGGTGTTTGGACTTGTATCAGTCACATTTTTATTATGACTTCAGTACTTAATACATAATTTATTAGTAGTGAAGTTATAATTAAAAATGTACAATTTTTTAAATCTTTAAACCTAATGTAGATTTATCAAAACTTGTATTTTCATTGATAACTGGTAATGTACAAGACCTCAAAAACCCCTAACATTCAGAGCTCCTCTGAAGTTTTGCACATTGGAAACTTCTTTTTTGTAATCTACCAAGCTGTTTGCACCCTGTAAGCAAACATTGCTTATTGTATGTTGAAGATGTGAATAATGCTCATTTAGGTCTGCTCTGTGTTTGGTTATGTCTGAGCCTGCTTTGGACCCTAGCCTGGTTTTAACTCCACAGAGCCTGGTCTTGGACTCGTCTGGAGCAACTTTGGCTGCAGCTCACCGGAGGTGTGACTTCTGTGTCTGCAGCCTGTCTTTTTTTTTAAAAAAATGAGCCTGAAAACCAGCTCATAACGTCTGGCAAGCAGAGTCTCATGCACCATAAAGCGGTGGAGTTATTGCGCTGCTGCGCAGGAGCAACACTGTGGTGCCAGACAATTTTTTTTTAACACCTCCCCCCCTCCCCCCTTTTACCTCCCTCATCTGGAATCCATCAAGGAGTTTTGGGAGGAGGGGGGAGAACCTAACAACTGGTAATGTATTCACAATGCCGGGGAAAGCGAGAGGGACGCCTTTCATACGCCTGAAACACCCCTGCTGAATTTTCTAGGGTCTGTTTTTGTTCTTTGGTGGAAAGTTTCATGAACCACTCAAGCAGAGTTTTACTTGCCTCGCTTAAGCTAACGCCCCCTCCCTTCCTTCTCTTTTTCTTTCCAGGCGTGCAGCTATGTGTTGTTGTTTTTGTTGTAGCTCCAGCACTAGGAGCCATATGAGAAAGGTGTCCTATCACACTCCCTAGATAAACTCTGAGTAGCCCTTACACTTCCATTTCCCTCACAAAGCGGGCTCTGAGTGGAGCAAGATAATGCGTAGAGCTGCATTCAGGCTTTAGCCTGTATTTGCTGCTCTGGTGAAAATGTAAAGCACAGTTTCCTTATCAGTCACTGAAAAGTGAATGAATGGGCTACTCTTTAAGCTATAAGAGCCATCATTAATGTTCAAACAATGCCGCAAAGCAGCAGATTTAAGTTTCAGAGATGATTCAGACTTATAGAAAATACTCTTCTCAATTGGTTTTCATGGTGAAAAGTAATAGGGAGGTAAGCTGTTAAACTGACAAGAAGTTAACTAAACAAAATGTTAGAAAGCCAAACACTTCATTTGATAATAAGTACTTTATATCATTTTGATTAGATGACAACCATTGGGATTTTTGCAGTAAAAAAACAGGGCTAGTTATTAGCCTACTACTATCCTACAGACATGAGCTTACACAGCAAAGGCACTAACATACGTTAACATTAGCTATAATGCTAGCACATTTAATCGTTATTTTCACAAATTAAAAAATCCCTAAAAATTGTGTTTATTGACCAAAGTATTTCTGTTTGTGAAATGGTAATTATTTATTTAATCTTTTATTCAATTATTTGTTACAATTAAGAGCACTAGAATATCTCAGTTCAAAAAAGTAAAAAACCTGGTAATACCTAGGAACTAGTGGATTAAACCTAGTCCCAGGACAAAAACAGATTCTACAAAGTAGATAAAATACATTGACATCACTTAACATTATTTTCACAATTTTATCTAAAAATGTTATTTACTTAATATAACTGTGCTTGACCAACATTTTTCTTTTAATCAGTTAGGGCTAAATTATTTAATCCTATATATTGTTTAAATTGTTGAAGCTCAATAGCAAAAAAACAAAAAACTTAAAGCTTAAACTTTAGCCCCCCACCTCCAATAACCTCTCAGATAATCATGGCTTAATCCCACTTCTTCATGCTCTACTCTCTTTCTCCTTCCTACTTTCTCCATCCCCCTTTTCTTTTTGCAAGTTTGCTCCAAACTAATCCTACACGCTCCTCCTTAATCAGTACCATTGCTGGCTCTGGTGTTGCTAATTCAGCAGAAATAATGGGGTGCTGGAAAACAATGGGCTGGGGTGGTTTAAGGGGTTTAAGATGTGCTGGAGAGCCACTCGTAAATTAGCATGCCAGAGTGAAAAGAATTTTTTCCCGTATGGAACTTTTTGGAAGACCAGGCCTTGGTTATGAGGCTCAGGCTGGGTTTGTTTTCTTTGGCAACTTCAAGTTTCCAGAGCAGCACATTCTAGCAAGAGAAAAACTGAATACAGCAGCAGTGCAACAGCTTCAACCAGGCACTGAATCTAGAGTTATAGCCTAACACTGGACAATAAAAACCAAGTACTCCAGCTTAATGCGGGCCAATAAAAATCCAGTGAGATTAATTATCTGCAAAGTAGAATACAGAACGGAACACGCCATTAAAGATGCAAATGGTGTTGCAAGTCCAACTGGATTAAAACTGAGCTCAACCTCCCTCTTTACTTATGGAATCAGCTGACAAACAGTAATAGTAAAAGTAATTAAGATCTGACTTAAGTAAACAGCTAAACACGACCCACAAACTAGTTTTGAAGACATTGGGTAAAGAGAAAGTTAAATCTAGAGACTGAATACTAAAGCACAAGGATTGTTGCAAATTAAAAATCTATAGATATAATCACATTATCCAAGATAAAATCATAATGGGTGTAATAGATTACACTACTGATTAAAATGATAATAATAATGTGTTACTGTAATTACTACAAGCATAACCAGAACGCAGTGCATCTAGTATTAAGAGGGATTTCTTTAACATCAAATACAAATCTTGTACAGTTGTTTTGTGGCAGTGACATTGGGAGATGAATGTGTAATCAATAGGTAACACGTCCTTATCGGAGGTTTCTTCATATAAATGGCATATTTAAGAAAAAGTAAAGCCTCTTAACGGCAATACGTTAAAATGGGTATTTTAATATATTCAGCACTGACAGAAAAGAGTTTAATTTAACAATTAAATAAAAAGATAACTAAATTATCCATTTGTATAGTTAAATGAAGGCCCATTTAAATCAAATTCAGTGACTTCTTTGACATATTTCTAACGTGGTTTCTGTGCCTCATTCCAGCTCTGCTTAAGAAAGACGCAAAAACTGAACCAAGTGTCTCTGAAGAAGCGCTATAAAGGCTCGGCAGAATCAACAAATACATTATAAAACTATGGCAGCGATACGACACATGGAAGCTCTTAAACTCACAGCTGAACTGTCCATTCCGGGATCTTTTCTGGAATTCGGCCTCTTTTTAACCGACCGCAGTCCACAAGGTCCCCGAAACACGCGCAGGGAGTGGGGCACGTCCTTGTGTTGGCCCCAGATCCATGCTCCAGCCTCAAAAACAGTAGAAAAACCACGGCAAACCTTGCAAAACTGCGAGGCTGCGTAGAGGAACACATTGTTTTTGGCACACACAACTCTAGAGTTATTTCTTCAGATGGAGCACAACCAAGACAAAGTGCGGAATCACCCCGTTAAAATCCTAAATGTTGTTTCATCCGCCCGGCAGATCCTTATGTCCAATCCCTTATGGGTCTGTGGATCGTAGATAAGTTATGTAAAAAAAAAAAGTGTTCCTCTCAAACTTTCCCATTCCTGTAAAGAAACTTTTGGGCCGTGCGGCTGCTGTTGGGGCAACTTGAGCTGTGCAGAATCCCCGCAGAGCAGCGTAAGCACACACCAGAGGTATGCGAGGGGAGGGTCCACAGGGGTGGATGGGAAATGTAGTTCAAGTCAACACAGCTTGAAGTCAAGTAAATGGCACACAAATAAATAATATAATATATTAAACGAATAATAAATGTATTAAATGAACAATAAATGTAATAAATAACCATAAATGTAATTATATAGTTTATTTATCATGTTTATTTATATTATTTATTCATCAGTCAGTCATTATCTGTACCGGTTATTCCATTAAGGGTCTGGAGCCTATCCCAGCATTGTTTCAGGTGAGAGGCAGGGTACACCCTGGACAGGCCACCAGTCCATCGCAGAGGTTAAGATAATTACATCTTAATTAAGGTTTTCAATAAAAAATAATTTCTGGAAATTAAAAAACAATTAAACAAAAAAACAGTAATTTATTAAAACTATTTTTATATAACAAATAGAACTTTACCATGTAAGCCATAAACCTGCTTTTTCATAATTATAAAACGCTTGAAATATTTCGTACTTTTGGTCAGTTTTGGGTATGACCACTTATATTCTAGCCTATACCCTTTTAGGCAGGTTTTCTTGTCATTTGTTAGTGCAATCTTCAGGAAAAGTTCTTTAGGGACATTTCAAAGCTATTCTTTGGATGTTGTTGCCTTTTGTTCTGTTGTTTGTCAAGATGATCCCACCCTGCTTCAGAAATGTTAAGGTCTGGGCTTTGAGGCAACTGATTGCTCTATTAAATCAGTTGCCACTGATTTTCGCATACCTCAGCATCATACATGATCATGTGTCACATCATCGTACATTTGTGAACAGCACGCAACAATATTAATGGCGGGCCTCTGTGCTCTGTTTGTGCTTTTTTTGGTCTCTTAAAAGAAAACCTGCTTTTTTATGCAACATTTATGTCATCAGCAAAGACGCATAGCTTGCATAACCAATACACCTTTATAAAAGCCGTTATTACGCCCATAGGTCTGATGAGGATGCAGTGCACACGTTGGACATGTCTTTGCAAAGTTTCACTGCCCGCTATAGGCTTGGCACATTACTTCATTTCCAGACCTATTTGCATTTTAGTCTACATTGTTTTAATTATGTTGTTGTGTAAATGCAATTTTTTTTCAAACATGCAAAGGGACAATTTTGGGGGTTTGCATGGAAACGTGTAAACAGAGCATCACTTTCAGGTACTGTATGTACCTTTTGTTTTAGTTATTTTTTTGTGTTCACATGACGACACTGAGACAGTAAAATGCAAAAGTTTTGGTGAGTTTTGGCCTTTTGTTTACTCTGTAATAGAGTTTTGGGTGGAAAAATAAGCAAAGGTTTAAGAAAGGGCCCCAGAGTGAAATTTTCTTAAAACGCCAGGCGAATCTTGTATACGTAAACACAAACTGGAATCGCTTGGCAACAATGACATCTGTCATGTCATCTTGCAATTGAGCTCTCAGGCCCTATTTACACCCTCAAACAGCATGACAAAACAACAATGGCAGACCTCTTTGTTCTGTTTGTGCTTTTGAATCTTTTAAAGTTATTTTGGTCTCTTAAAGCAAAACTAGCTATTTTGTGCAACATTTATGCCATGAGTGAAGATGCATAGATTACATGTGTAAATTTGGGGTTTTACATGGAAATGTTGTTGTATAAACAGGACCTGAGTGTGTATTATTGTTAATCACTAGCTCTTTTCAATAACAGTTGATGCACCTTATCAACACAAAATTGATATATTTTTCAGTGTAACCTTTGGTTACTCAAAACAAGCAAAGGAAGCTTAGCGATGCAGCAGTGTGTGCTTATATAGAGCAAGTTGGTGTCCTGGAATCAGCTAAGAGACAAAAGTGTCATTTGTTAGAATAATATATGAACTCTCTTACACACATAGATTGTACTGGCTCCGTAAAAGCAATACTTCAAAAGTTTCTTTTGACTCATTTTAACATTATAACACTGTGTCATATGTCAGCAACTGGATATCAGCACAGACACATCAAGGTTAATTCAATAAGAAACCCAAGAGGGGATTGGAGGAGGAGAGGAGAAGAAAGATAGAAAATGTCAGAGTGAACACTGGACTGACTTTTACTGGCTGGTTAGAGTTTAGAGAAAAGACAGGATGCAAGATAGATGCCAAATTAGCCTTAAGGCAGATTTATGCTTGCGCGTCGTCTGCGTCCGCGTAACCGCTGTAGGCTTCGCGTAGCTACGCGGATGCTTGACGTGCACCTCTTCTAGACCTGACTTGCACCCCAGCTACGCAGACAGTTGACGCGGAAGTACCCCCTTGTGATTGGTCAGTTGGGGATCACGTGTTGCCGGATATCTGGTTCATGCGGCTAAATTTGTGTGGTAACCACCATTACTAAAACAATAACCAGTGGATAAAGTTGATGAGAGGCTAATCCAATTATTTATTCATTTTCTTCCACAAACTAATAAAGACACTTAACCATACTGGACGCCATTGTTGTTTTAAAACAGA
>JBAMHW010000026.1:11888378-11900880 GCA_037177495.1 Rhadinocentrus ornatus | reverse complement strand
CAGCTTCTATGCTCCACATGTCTGGAACAAACTCCCAGAAAGCCTCAGATCAGCTGAAAAACTCAGTTTATTTAAATCCAGGTGAAAGATCCACCTGTTTTCAACTGCTTTTCAATAGTTCTTACTAGGAGTCCAGATCTGCAGCTGGTTCTTTTACACTGAAATCTTAACTTATTTCTCCATCTTTACTTTTTATGTAATGAATTTTATCTTTTTTAATCTTTGTTTTTCTAATACACTTGTATTTTTTTCTGCACCTTGCTGTAAGGCTTTTATGTTTTGTGTAAAGCACTTTGAATTGTCTTGTACATGAAATGTGCTATACAAATAAATTTGCCCTGCTTTGCCTAAACACAACACTGTGGGGTTTTATGAGAGGATGTGTTTCAAGTTATCTCGCCCAGGTGCAGCTGCTTGTTGGAGTTAGCTAACTGGCTTAACGTATGCCTGTTGCTTGTTTACCACACAGGAAAGAAAATCCTCTCTGAATCAGCTAATAGGCCTATTTTCTGAAATGTGAGAGTATTATTTCTTTAGAACGACAGAGAATAAATTATCGTCGTTTTTGGAGGTCTTTGTTGTCAGTGTTGGCTTGTCTTTGGTTGACGTTGTTTTTCTAGAAAACTATAGTCTCTGAACATGTGGGCAGAAATATTAGGATTTTCTTAATATAAGTCTGACTCCAACTTATAATTAAGCTTGTGTTTGTCTCACTAAACTTGCACTAAATTAAATGTTTCAATTAAGAAATCCAAATAACGTTGTTGAGAATCAAATTACATCTGCATGTATTCATTGAGACTCAGCTTGGCCTTTTACCACTAGCTACACTTTTTAAGTAAGTTTTGGTCTAATGTAATATAACCACCAGAAAAAGTCAGACACATGCTGGAAAAGGACATATCACCACCTACCGTAGTGGAGTTGTTCATAAATTGGTCAGTAATTCACTTCCTTTTTTATGTCTGTAAACTGTGATCATTTTAATGATAATTTCCCTAAATTGCCTATTTATGACCATGGGTCAGGTTAATTGTTGACAAACTGGGTATTTGGTTTGTCTCTTTTGGGTTACTGTAAAAACACGGTATGTCACGATTCGTTGATTTCACAATTAATTGCAGTTTTAAACCCTATGATTAATTACCTCTAAAGATCCCTCAATATGATCACAAAACATTATGAACCATATGAGGAGAGTTCACAGTTGGTTTCACAATCAGTGCACAGAATGAAAACAAAGTTACACCACATCCACATATCGCCTTGTGTGTTGCTTTCTTTTAAATTCTGTGTGAGTTACAGAGAGACACGCCTCAATGTGACAACATGGCAGAGGAAAAGTTATTCCCTCCAAATAAATGGATTAAGTCATCCTTGTCAAATTTTTCTGTTCATAGAAAAATAAAATGACCAAGAAGGAGGAAATGCATTGAATATGTTTCACCACTTGCAGGATAACCACCAGCTTTTTATGCTAAAATAAAGCTAAATGCACAGCAGTTTGGTTAAATGACATTAATGCTTACCTAACCTGTAACACTGAAATCAAATACTAAACGAAGCCTCCTAGGTCCAAATACAGGTTAATATGTATTATTTATTTTTTATTTACAGAGCAGGGGGGACTGAGTTTGAATAAGACTTTTAGGTTACTTAATTTTGTTTCTATTATTTTATGTTTATGTTTACATCAAAAGATAGAAATAAATTAAACTTTAAAACTTATAAATTGTGTGTGTATTGTAATTCTGCCAGTAGATTCTACTAAATGAATTTTGTTGTGAGACTGGTAGGGAGTTGAGATTGTAATGTAGTGTTAGGCACAGACAAGGTTGTTCTCCTGTGTAAAAGGTATGTGAGCTTGGTTTCACACTTGTATCAGATTTCAAGATCATGTCCTTTCACCAGGTTTGCTGGGGGAAGATTGTTGCTGACATCAGCTTGTTGTGTAGAAACACAGCCTAATACACAATGAGGTATTATATTCCATATTAGGAGCACATGTCAATTACTTTTAAACATTCAAGCAGAGACATAATGGCTTCAGTAAAACCTTATGCAAATACTGTAACAAAGAGGGAACAGTGCTCCGACCTTTATCAGTGGCCCAGAGGTGTGTGCCAGGGAAGGAGCTTTGTATTGGCTGTTGGATGTGGGCGTTGTCAGTCCACAAGGACAAGTGAAGCGGGCTTATTTAATCAAGGCTCATCCTTAGGAATTAGCTCAAGGACTTCAAAGTACAGAGGCAGAGAGTTTAGTAGAAAGGGTATTATAGTATTAGTGTAGTTTTTTGGGAAGACCCCCTGCCTGATGGCCTTGTGAGCCTGTTAGCAGCTTTCAGAGGGAGCTGTTTTTTCTGTGGCATTTCTCATGTTTGTTGACCAAGGTCAAGTGTGCTTACCTGATCACTGTAGTAAGATTACATCACTGTTATGTTTGGTGTTAATGTAACGGTTGACTTAGTCAACCTTTAGGAGGTTGCTAATTGTCTTAATGATGAACTACTTCTAGAACAAAGTGAGTTGTGACGAACCTTAGTGTTAATCTTGCTTTGCTGTAACTAAGTCGCAGCATGAGACTTGGATGGGGTAGGTGGGGGGATGTGATGTTCATCTTGGTAACTGCTGACTGAAGAAGTTAAGTTTCTCTTTGTAATTTTGTTGCCCTTGTTGCAATGACAAATAAAGTTCTTTTCTCTTCATAGAGTCTGTCCGGACTTGTATTACATGTTTATCTGGATGACATTTAACTCAAGCTGCTGGATATTTTAGCTCTATTGAATTTTAGCAAATGCTGAGCTCAGGATGCATATTGTTAATGTTAAAAAGCTTTGTATAGCTAATCTTTAAGTGAACCAAACTGTCTTCCTACCCAACTCTGACTTGAAAAAAATGTGTTTTTTCTTCATTATATCTTATTACTGTTAAGAAAAGGCACACAAAACCTTGAACTTCTCTTGGGTGATCATCCTGTGTTAAGGCAAAAGACAGTATATAAAGGGTTTAGTTACTGGGTTTGAAAAGCCCCATTTCCACCAGTGGGTCCAAGTTTGTACAGGACAGGCTGGTACACATTGTTTTGCATTTCCACAGGCAAGAACTGTGAGGGGCAACAAAATATCTATTTGGAACCATCCTTCTTTTTTGGGATCCTTCTGTAGGGGTTCCAATCTCACCACCCTAAAATATGGAACTGGACACACTGTAATCTGTTGATTGGTCGAAAGAATTGTCTTTTCCTATGCAATTTGGCAATGAGAAACAAAGCAGAAAAAGCTATTGAATAATGCCATGGAGTTTTTGTTGTTTAAATCTACATGCCATATGTTTTGCTTCAGTAGCGTGTTCTTCTTTGTTATAATTCAAAGAAGGTCTTGTACTGCTATGACATCACGCAACTACGGAGATGACACATCTATCACCATCCAGCTTATATTCTGCCTACTGGGTGAGGGCAGGGTTGTTTGTGGAAATGCAACAGATTTACCAAACCAAACCGTCCCATTCAGGGCCAGACCGGTTGGTGGAAACGGGGCTGAAGTAAAAAATAATAAGGTACCTGAAAGTGCAATACTATGTACGCTATTTCTGATTCAGCAAATCAAAATTTACTTAAACCTTAAGTAAGTAAATATGGTACCGCAGCTCCAATCAATACTCATTGCTGTAAAGATGATTCTGTACTTAACTATATAGTTGATTTCAAAGTGTCTTATAAGTATAAGATACTTTCAAGTACCTCCAGCTCTTGCTTGCTATCTGGATACAGTCACCTTGGGCTCCAAAAACCATGCAGGTTTTTTTTGTTCAGAACTTGAGGCAGAAGTCATCTGATAAACTCAGACATGATAGCTACCTGGCATAACAAAAAAAAAAAAAAAAAACATGTTAGCGAGTCTTTAACAATGTGAGAGCCACTCAGAAGTTGCTGGAGACCAAAATGAAGTTAGAAGGAAAGTAAACATTGGATATCGTTATGTGTATGTCATGCAGCATTGCATTATTTTTGCACTGGTGGTCTGAACCCTGAGGTTGGAATGATGTTGCATCAAGTTAACGTGTTTTTATGATTGTAAACCAGAAGGATTTGTTCACTGACTAGGGTAGCTATAGTGATCAATACAAGTGCATTACAATGTATTTTGAACATGCATTACAACACTGTAGCAATAAACCCACTGAATTTGGACAGCACTATGTAAACAGTTTTATTAACAGGAAACAGATGGAAGTGCTAATAAACAGTCTGTTACTGCCCAGAAATGCAGGGTTCAAATGAAATGCAGCATTAATGTAAACCTATGAACATGTTGCATTGATCATATTAAATAACAAATATCAGCCAAAACTGCTGGTTTACAAGAGATGTCATGCAGTAGGAATAAGTTTTTATGTGTGTATATCTCTACACCAACACGACCGGCTTATGTTTTATGAGCTGGTGTGTGTTATTCTGTGCTTTCCTCACTCAGGTCCATGTAGGCTGCTCTATTTGAACAAAGTTGTGTTTTGTTGCTTTAGAAACTTCCAAAATGGTGGGAAAACCGTAAATCCAAACACAAGTTTCTGAAACCCATTGACCTTAAATCTCTACATGCATGACTTGTGTTTTCTTTTGGTTTCTCAGCACAATAGTCAAACATATCTGATGCTGCTTTACCTAGGCTGACCTGAAATGTGACTCTGCTCTCGCAGCTGTGGACCCTCATTGTTATTTAAATCCGATACTCTGTGATGGTCCTTTCTACAAAGACATGTCTTGTAGGCTTTTTGTCCAAGTATTAGGTTATGTCTTTAATGGAGCCACCCACACACACATGCACACACTGGCACACATTAACATTTTTTTGTTAAATGGCTACTTTTGTCAGATGACCCTTTGTAGTTTAGTTTCCCCAGACATGAGACAACAAACCAGGGGTGGGCAATTCTTTTTTATAAGGGGCCACATGAGAAACCTAATTTGTGTAAGAGGGCGAAACCGACAACTTGATCTAAATTCTGCTCAACTTTCTTCCGTTGTAAAATTCACTAATTATATATTATGAATATCTGGTACTGGTAGTCAGAAGAATAAAACTATTCTGTAAATATTTATATTATGTGAACGTGTGTTGCATAGGTCAAATAAGAAAAAAACAATCACTTAATCAGTGCAATTTATTTTTAACTTGTTAATCTCCGCAGACAATGAAAAACAACAAACAACTTAACAAGTTTTTAGAAATGCAACAATAAAACAACTTGTAATGTTTTCCTCCTCATTTTACATTTTTTCAGTAAGAATAATCCGTCTGTTCTGGGCTTGAACGAGGGCGTTGAAATCTGGCTGAATGTCTGAGGTGGCGATGCGAAGGACAGCTGAGAGGTGGTCATCAGTGATGGAGGATCTATGTTTGGATTTCTTGAACTTCATCACTGATAATGTCTGTTCACATAGATAAGTAGATCCAAAGAGGACTAGAATCCTCTGAGCATGCCTCCTCAGGTGTGGGAAGTTGTCTTCTTTAAGCAGTCAATGACATGGTTCATCTTTAACACTGACTTACACAACACTTCCTGATGTCCATTTCTGCACAGGGTTAATTTCTGTCACTTTATCCTGCGTTCTCTTTAAAAAAACATTTTTTTTCCATTCAGATCTAGACACTATCTGTTGTCACACCTGCCAGATTGTCCCATTTCAGTCCTAACTTGCCCAAACATGCGTTATCTCTGTGAATAAGTCATTACCAGTGGTTGTCCCTTTCATTGACTGCATGACTGCCATCTCCTCTGTGACTTAAAAGTCTTTTACCTTTAATTTCTGTATAGAAGTACTTGTCAGTCCATGTCTTGTTAAAAACACAAAATTCTTTTTTCAACTTTTCTTAGCGTGAGCTGACATCTTGAGGGTAACCTGGCCAGCATCACTTGTCGCTGTTCACCTACATACATAATTATGGAAGTAATGCATTAACGCTTTTTCATTTAATGCTTTTCAAAATAAAAGCAGCACAGTTGTATTGCGCATACAACATAGATATTTTTATAATCTATGTTAATTAATGATTGACCTCACGCGGGCTGGACAGGGGCACACAAAGGGCCGGATGTGGCCTGCGGGCCGTAATATGCCCAGGTCTACAATAAATTATAATAATGTTTCAATAATCAAATCATCCAGTCTGTCACCTCAGATGCATGTAAAATAGGATTTTGTGTTGTGCTTATTTGAGATTTGTGTTTGTGATTGTTATTGACTATGTTAATCAAATTAATCAATATTTAATTAGTGTCAGTAAATCAATCCTCCTTTTTTTGGCTCATACTGATGTATCTTGGCCAATCTTAAACTGATCTGCATAAAATACTGTACATACACTGTTCAGAAGACAACTCCTGCTTAGGGGTAGGTATCATTTGGATGTTATCAATACTGGTATTGATACTGAATCCATCAATTATAGACTGTACGCTGCCTTCATTTAGTTAAGCCTTACTTTACTTCACATATTTTTACAACACTTAGATAAGTTTTGATTGTTATTTGATATGCCTACACACCTGGGATTAAATCATAAAGTGCTGGAGCTGCTGGACTTTGATCTATGGTGGAAATTCTGACAAAGAAATCCCCACATTGACCATGAACTTTTGTTTCATTTGGAATATATTTTACCAGAAATGGCCTTTGAAGTTATATGAAGCATTTTCCTGTGGGAATGGGTCACACTTTCAGGTTCGTTGTCACTACAGCTCAGCTGAGTTGTTCCTTTGCAGCGTTTTTATAAACAATTAGCTTTGAATGTAGCCTGGCCGTCAGCTGCTCTTGCAGTTAGCGACGTCAGGTGAAGGACACAGTAGAAATGTCACATGAGGAGAAACTGGACTTGGAAGTCAAAAGACAGTGTTGACATTGTAATAACTGGGAAGTGACTTTGCTTCACTTGATTTCTTATGTACTTATGTTATGGCTGATGATAAACCAGCTCTGTTAAGCTGGACGTTTCCCCGTGTTTAATAATTTTTTATTCAGTCTCTGCTGTGTTATGTTCTTTCTGTTTGGAGTTTTATATTTGAACCCATCAACTTAAGCTTCTTATGAGTTCTGATGATCCATCATGCATTGTCGTCACGTTGAATCAATCAAAACCAGTAACTCCATCGAGTGCTGCTTCGGACAGCCTGTAATCTGATTAGCGTGGATTAGGTGCGCTGTGTGGAACTCTGGAAAAAGCCGTAATCTCTAACTTTGATTAAAGGGCTAACACAAGGGCTGCATACTCAGGATTCTATTTTCATTCATCAGGCCACTTTGAGTGCAAGATGTGTTTTTGTTGTTTTGGTATCAGGTCATGCACCGTGTGAAAGAAATAATCAAAAAATACCATTGCATTTGGGATTTTTATTTATTTACATTGAGCACAACATAATAAGCAATCACCCAAGTCTAAAGTCTTCCTCAGGGCCAGTGATTTCAAAGTAATGTCATATTCACATCAGGAGACCTGCAAAACTACCAAAACACAACAATCCTTAAAGTTACTAGGAAGTTAAATAAAATAAAAAATAAAAAGGAAGTTGTTTAACAGGTTCCTACAATTGAGCCTTTATGTGGGTGTTGACAGTAAGTAAGAGAGTGTGTCTCCTTTTTAATGTAATTATGGTGTGTTTACTTTGCACACACACCACCTGATTATAAACTGTGACTAATTTGCCTTTGCCTGTTTTAAATGACCCCCCAGGAGCAAGGGTACGGACTCAAGGTTAACACAGCTAGGAGCAAGTCTGGCCTATCGAGCGAAGTGAGAGCCAGCCTTTGAAGGTTATATTGTGTGTGTGATTGCGTGTTGGGACACATCTCTTCCAGGAAGTGGAGCTCTGGTATGTCTTCATGTGTCACTTCACTGGTTTGCACCTAAATGGCACAACGGACAACGTTTTATAATCACACAGCTGTGTGTGTATTGTCAATAATAGCTGAAGCTGGTGGTGTATCCATACAGTTTTAATAATGATCTGTGACATTTTCCTATAAACACATTCTCAGCTTAACTAGTTCTTATTTTAAAGCTCTATTCCTGACAAATGAACAGAAGAACAAGAAGAGCAAATATTATGCAAGTTCTCTCTTCCATGAGCGTTAATTTCATATTTTTTTTTTTCATCTTTCATTGCAGATATAGTGTTGAGGTGGGCCAGTGATGCCACCTCCAGCCACAAGTCCTCCTGCTGTGCCCCCACCAGACGGCGGGTGGGGGTGGGCTGTGGTGTTGGGATCTTTCATCTCCATTGGTTTCTCCTACGCCTTCCCCAAAGCCATCACAGTCTTCTTTAAAGATATCCAGATCATCTTCAATGCCTCCTACAGTCAGATCGCATGGATCTCCTCCATCATGCTTGCGGTCATGTATGCTGCAGGTTAGTCATTGGTTGCATTTAATCTCATTTTGAAGTTGAAGAAAATATATACTCTTTTCTGCTGTCTTTTTTGGTGCCCTACACTCTAAAAAATATGGACGATGACTATTTCCTTCCTTTTTCACCAGTCACAGTTTTAGCTCTACGAGCTCCAACTATATGATCTTCACCTGAGGATCCTAGATCTGTAAATCAGTCAGAACATGCATTGATTTATTTTTAGATCTGAAAGGAAAATAAATTAAAATGCACTCACTTTAATAAAAATTGTGCATCTGCTGCAGGAGTCTATGCTGAGTCCCACTGCATATCAGCATTCATGTTTACTCTGACTGTGGGTTACTGCTCAGACTAAATATTTTACTTTAAAAAACCCCATAAAGATCTAGTTTTAATTTGTCTTTTTATTTCATGAGTGGATGTTTTGTGTGACTCAGATCCTCTGGTTTAGCTTGATTATACTTGGTTTGCAGACATGTTTTGCTTCAGCTCTTTTCTACATTACATCAGTATCTGCTTATGTTCTCATGCAGCTTTATTTCTTGTGTATTCTCTTGGTTTCTAGTTCTTGGTTTTAGTCTTTTTCAGACTGGTTTTGTTAATTGTTTACCAAATTATCAACTGTTTTCTGTACTCGTTACTCACCTGCATCTACTTATACAATCACTCCTCCCAGTATAAATTCTCCTTGGTTTTCATCGTTTGTTCCCACACCCAGGGGAGTTTCCTGGACCTCGTAGAGGAATCTCGGTGAACCAACGCAGTAAAAAAGGCTTTTTATTTAATCTTTCTTGAGCATTTTGTCACCTTGTTTAAAGCCAAATACTGCAATGTGTGCTTCAATATGTATTTGTTATCAAACTTACACGTGACAATGTAAACAAGATCTTTAAAATCAGTTTTACCCCCCCCCTGCTCACTTTTTTTACCTGACAAGCACAAAAGTTAGTTCTGTGCCAAGTTGCATGGTGTACCTCTGTGTCTGCTGCTTTTCTCTCTCCATTATCTGCTCACTCATTCCACATTTAGCTGACTGAAAAACAATGAAATGTGCCCTTTATGACAACATTAGACAATTTTTAAGGAAATATTTAGAAACATTTTTTTTAGGTTTTCTTTGTTTCACTCATACAATTTACAGATAAATGCCATCCAGTAAAAGTTCTATACTTTTCCAGACATCTGCTGTTTATCTCCATAACTTGCTCTTTAGTGCACATCTTTGGTAAAAAAAAGGATTAACGTGAACTGTTTTCAGTCACTTGCAATTTTAAGAATAAAGATCATGCTGTAGTTTTTACTGTACCTCTCTATCATTTGATCAGTCTCTTCCTTCTTTCCCTAAAGGCTTCATCACTTGTTTTCCTTTAATCGTTTCCCTTCTTTCACTTGCTGTTTATCATCTTTACTACTACTACTTTCTCAGTAGTATAGCCTAGTTTAAACTAGTGGTATACTCTGATTTTTCCTTTCCAGTCTCAAACACCCCTGTCCTGGATCAATACACACATACAAGAACCACCAACCTCATTAATACATAATGTTTTGTATTCCAAATATAAATCTATTGTAAGCAACAGCTGGACTTTAACTATTGACCAGCCAGTGACCTGGAGGTAAACAAAAACATCAGTAAATAACATTATAATAAAGCTGTTCTTTTTGTATTTATATTTGAACTAAAGCAGCATCTAGAAAACAAACATCCAACACTAATGGGAAAGCCGTTTTCATCTACTACAACACAAACGCAAGCACGCGCCTGCACGCGCATACACTCACAGCAGCACCTCCTTCTTAGTGGTTTTGTGAAATTTCGTGACCTTTTCCAGCGGGTATATCAGCGAATCACGTAAACTTCACCACTGGATTTAATTTAAATGTGTAAAGCAGAGAAGGGCAAGGCTAACAGTTTAGTGTAGCTAGCTTAACCTTCGAAGTATTAAGCACTGTCACGAATGATCTGCCTAATATTCATTTAATTTTTAAGAGATACAGGGTTTTAATTCTCTGTTTACCTGTTTCGTGTGTAGGCCCAGAGTCTTGCTGCTCATTGGTAGCCACCACAACTGAAGAGTTGTCTCTCTTCTTTAAATAAAAACAACGTCTGTTGTCTATTTTTGACCGTTCTAAATAACACCAGAGTTCAGATTAGGGATAAAATGCCGGGCTGTCAACCAATAAAACACGGAGAATTCCCGCTTCCATGAAATTAATCTGTGATTGGTCATATTGTTGTACCTGTGTTGCATTCACAGAAGCCAGGAAATTACAAAACTACCATCTTCTTTAATGTCATAAGGCGGCTCAGTTAATTTAAACTTATTTCTTGTGGGGTGAAAAAAACATTCGGGACTTGATGTGAAATGTTCGGGGCTAGAGCCGGGAATGCCTAGGCCAGGCGACACCACTGCCCAGATCTATGTTGTAATATCCTTTTATCAGATCATAATTCAGCTACACACACCATTTTATGTACAAAACAAAAAAATTAGGCTTTTTACAGTTTATGGAACAAGGGATTAATGTAATCATTTTTAGCCTCACTAACTTATTAACCAGATGATTATAAAACATTTTGTGAATGCCCAGTCATTGACAAAGTTGTTACAGTAATAGAATACATAATTCTTTTCCCGTAAACTTAGAAAATTGTATTAAAACATTGTTGGAAAGACTGATTAGTCACCTTTTCAATGAGATCTAACTTTGTGCTACTGTGGAATGTGCAACACAGCTGGAGGTTTAAACTGTTATGATGCTACACTGACATCACATTTCACTTGTACAATGACCAATGTGGAAAGCATACTCAGATAATTCTAGAAAATTTCCTGTACCAGAAAACTACACTAACGTATTTTAGTCGGCAGTGGCTGAGTGTAACCTCACTCCGTGTCACTTTTAAGACAATGCTCTGTCTTCGGATACAGTTTGTAGTGATAGAAGTGATAAAACAGGTTTTGTCATGACCTAGATTTTATAACCACACAGCAGAGGATGCTGGCACCACGCCGCGTCCTTAGACAACTCCCATACATTCTAAAACAACAAGAAGTCAGTTACTTTGAGTCAGAGTCTGTTACAACTTGTTAATCTATATATATTAATGTATCAATTATCTACAAATAGGTGGTGGATTTTTTATTATTTGGATCTACAAAGAGAAGGAACGCTCTTCGTGTTTTTCTCTTTTGACTGCAGTTCTGATTTAAAACACTAGGTGTCAATGCTACTTATTTTGCCTTTAACAGGCGGCATTCATTTGTTTGAAACACAGCTAGAGTCCAAACAGCCTTAAAGAAGCTCATTGCTGTGAATAAACTTTTTTCTTACTTAAAATGTTTGCTAGTTATTACTAATTATTGGCTGACCTCTAACATCACTGAGAGAAAAAGTTGGGTTGGGGTTATCAGAAGTGCTGAAGCCACAATTCAAAGGCTTAATGTCTATCATGTGCTGACGCTGTCAGTATGTGCAGTTTCCAAATGAGGAGCTCTCCTTATTCATTCATATTGATGGCACTCATCAGCTATTCATTAAACACCTGCACTCTTGTTCTGCCTATTAAACTGATGATTCCATCACTCTTTGAATGTTTAACACCTTTCTAATTCCCCACAGCTGCTTCTGTGTGGTGTTTACATAGCTCTGTCATTACAGAGAGGCTTCTGGGTAATGAGCCAACAGCAGCAGATACCCACAAGTAATAATGCTATCGATCCAAATGACTAAAAAGACCTTTCACTTATTAACCCTGCCCAGTACTAGCCTCAGTTCATTTTGTTTTCATGAACTCAACATGCTAAACAAGTTTGTTTTTTAGCTTGATGACTGATTTTTTTTTACCTCATACTGACATTCAAGTTTGCTTTCTGGAATTTAGCTAAAATAAACTTTATTTTTTTGTTTTGTTTTTTCCTTCTCACTGGCTGTGATCACAGAAACATGCAGTCACGTCTCCCTTCCTGCTGCAGCTATGTGTCAGAAGTAATCGGGAGAAAGCGGGTTTATTAAATAAAAGAGACGTTTTCTGTCTGGAAGTTAAAAAGAAAAAGAA
Source organism: Rhadinocentrus ornatus (assembly GCA_037177495.1). NCBI lineage: Eukaryota > Metazoa > Chordata > Actinopteri > Atheriniformes > Melanotaeniidae > Rhadinocentrus > Rhadinocentrus ornatus. The sequence goes on along the minus strand of JBAMHW010000026.1, from coordinate 11,888,415 downwards.
CCGACGTTTCTTTTTATCTGTCAAAACCCATGCAGAT
>JBAMHW010000026.1:11873739-11887104 GCA_037177495.1 Rhadinocentrus ornatus | reverse complement strand
TGTGTTTAGAAGGAAGCAGCTTCACAGCTTTAAATTCATCCTGCTGACTTTTTACCTTTTAGCTAGTAAATCCTGAAAGTGTTGTCCTTCTTTGTCATAAATATTTGATTTTATATACATTAAGAAATATTTTAACTGTTGGTGTTTAAAGAAAAAAACTGCATCTAAATGTGTTTGTGTGTTTAGTTCAGGGGTCTGCGGCCTTTACAATCCAAAGAGCCATTTTTCCCTCAGCCAGCTAAATAAAACTCTTTTAGAGCTGCAAATGCTACGAGTCCTTTTCAAAAAGGCAACTTAATATATTTATTTTTTGATTAAGAGCCACCATAGGATATTTGTTATTTTTAACAACATTTTTATTTCGATTTTTTGCTTTTAAAATAGAGAAAAATATAAAACCTTTATAAAATGAGGATAGACAGACTTTCTTCTAAGGGATGTAGATATTTGTGGAAAATGATGAAAAGTAAACAAAAAAATAAAAACAGTCCTAATGACATGAAAAATTCAGTGTGGCATGATGCTAACAAGTGCTGCCTTGCACCTTTAACATGTACATACTCAAAGGATAGAAGATGCAGTGAGGAAATTCACCTGCAAATGTATTTGTAAGTGATGACATTTTCATCAAATACATACTGAGTGAAACTCACACCCTCAACTACATATCTGTTTGAGTCTGTTAATGTTTAGTGATTAGGGCACAAGTTGGAGACTGGGTGATGGTAAGCATCCATGTTTGTCATGCTGCTGTTAGCATGCTAATGTTGACATTTACACTGGATTCTTTCCTAGAGTGCAGTCTCATCCTTTTTCTGTTTTGTTTTTTTTTGACAGTGGTATGGATATTTTTCCTCATTTGGATTTTCTGTTTCACTTGTCTTTTGTTCATATTCTGAGATAAAACAAAAAATGACACAGACCACTCAGTAATCATACAAAGCCAACACATGGGACTCAGCTTCTTGAACCTGGCACACCAACAGAACCTGATAAACATAATGTAGTTTTAGACTTTTGTGATGTACTTGCCTTTGTAGATGCCTATCATGTTATCTGCAAATCACATTTCCACCAATAAGTAACACTGGTAGAGCCCTCTTTAGATTTGCCCTCTCCAGTTTACCGGCTATGCAAATCAGCTGGCAAATTGAAGTCTCTCCAACAAAAGACTATTGTGAACTTCTGCAGCTAATCCTGTAAAGTCATTGAAGCTAGGTGTGGTTGCAAGTTGTAAAACCAAATTTAGGTAGCTCCTGAAGGAAATAACTGCAGTTATTTCATGTCACAAAAATACCCATGGCATGCTGTCATCCCTCCGAAAGAGTGAGCAGCGCACTGCGATGATTTCTTTAAGCTGCATGCTGAGTGTCAGTTGGATCAATGTTTATAATCCAAGGAGCGACTCAGGCTTGACCTTGGGTGTGTGAAATTCATTGTCAGTCATAAATACAAGAAGGCAGGATATGAATTGAATTGTTTCTTAGAAGCTGGAAAAAAAGTTTAAAGATTTTCTATTTTTATATGTAATCAAGTGGCTAACTTGACCCATTATGCCCAACTAAATGCAGGTTTTGGTCTGAAGTTATTACTTTCCTCTATATGATAGTCCCTGGTGTTTTTTCCCCCCTTGAAATTAAATTCTGCACTGAAATAGCACCCTAAAGTTTACTGGATTTGCTGGATGCGAAAAGGGATTAAGAAGTCTTTCACTGACCATGTAATTCTGTCAAATAATCCACTGGGCATCCTCCTAACAGTTTTTATATGGGACTATTTCATAAATAGGAAAAAGCTCAAATGAAAACTGTCAGTGGTAAATAGATACTATAGAGAAACATGCATATTTGCTTTTGCAGACATTAAACCACCTCAGTGGTGATCATTTCCCCATCGAGATAGATCTCACAGGTGAAGGCAGCCTCCCTATCACAAGCTTGCTTTAATATCTAAGGCACCTTCTGTTGCTGCATATTACACACCTTAAACATTATGTCAAAGTCTCGTGTTTACATAAAAACTTGGATTTAGTGATTTTTCAGACATGTTTATTCTCCGTTTGAAAATATCCAGGAGCCAGATATGCAATCATATCTGAAAACCTTTTACATGTCTACCTTCAGCAGAACAGCTTTTAAAAGTAGTTGATTCCAGTTCTGTAAACTCTATCCTGTGTGAAGTGTGATGGATAACTGGCATCTTTATATCATGAGCTGCACGCATTTTACTTTAAAGGCTCCTTAAAAAAAAAAAAAAAAAAAAGGTTCATTTTCTGTATCTGTCACTTCCTTTTGGAATATAGGTGCTTATATTTAGTTAAGGGTTTTATGCACTGTGTAATGAAGTCCATGCTGTGTCTGGCCTCGAGATGATAAAGCTTTTGCAAGGGAAGTAATGTGGAGGCTCAGGGGCTTCCTCATCTTGGCCGATTCAGCCCCAGCCAAGCCCCCCTGAGAATACTGATCACTGCTGCGGATGCAAATGAGGGGAACTTTCCTCAAGGTCGAGAAAAGATTCATGCAGAGCAAATTAAGTGAGATGACTTCTTGTCCGCTGTGGCTTTTTAAATTGCATTGGCAGAAATATGATACATGGAATTATTTCGAAAGGAAAAAAACCCTCCTTTTATTACTTTTTGCTCCCCGTTCAATTTACACTTTCTGTACTTAAAATTCCACTAAATTTCAGGAGATACCGAAGATTCCACTGGCATAGATTTCTATGTGATGTATAGAAAAAGCATCAAACTATCTCAGCTATCTCAATTGGGAAAATGTGTAGCAACAGTATATGGGGTAATCCATTGTAGTCCATTAAATTTGGCACTTAGCAAAAATCTTTAGCACTGCAGCCTCACAGCAAGAAGGTTGTTGATTCGAGCCTCGGCTGGGGGAGGGTTGAACCTTTAGTTAATTGTTAGGTAAATTGGTCCCTCTAAATTCTCCCCTCCCTGTGTGTGTGAGTGGTTGTTAGTCTCATTCTGTGTTGACCCTGCGATGGACTGGTGTACCGTTCCACCAGCTTACCTGCAACCCAAAATGGATTAAGCGGTACAGAGAATGAATGATTGTATTGTATCATAATTATTTGAATGGGAAAGATACCTCTATGCAGAGTTGATGCAAGGTTAAAAACAAAACCAGTGCCTTGTGGATATTTCTCCTGTCTCCATAGATATACAATTATGAGAGATGATTGTGCTCTGTATCAGCTGGGTACTGGACCGGACAGAATGAATATGAAATTATATATATATAAAATGATAAGTGTGTTTTTGTCCTATTGAGTGATAAAAATGGAGATTTGTTTACTTTCTAACAACTAGCTACCTCGCCTCTGATAAACTTATGGGGAGATGCTCCTACTGAGAGTTGTGAGGCCATGGGTACACACTTAAAAAAAAAAGAAAAAGCGCAGGCCTGGTCCCATAAAAATACATATGCCTTGTTTCTCCACCTGTACACTGGTAAGGTAAAACCACTGTACTTGAAAAATTGCTAAATAAAAACAAAAAACAAAGAAACAAAAAAAAAAATCCTTGTATCCTTTATATGTTTTGATACTGAAATGGAAACTTACATCATATCTACTATTAATTTAAAATCACTATTTTACCTGACAAGCATGTTTTGGATAACCGAGTACCCAATGAGAACCCACACAGGCACTGGGAGAAGACTTAAACCATGATTCAAGCAGACATCTTCATGTTGCAAGACAAAGTCACAAATCGTTAGTCACTAGTGATGATTTAGTGAACTTACTTAAACAGGTTTTACCAGGAAGTACATTTCTGTACCTTACTGGGTAGTTTCTGTAAACTTTACCTTTAATTCTTTGTGTTGCTCATGTTGGACCAAACCATTTTAAGACATATTAAGAGGTGGGATCTAATTGCCTTGTTTTGCTCCTACTATTGGCACAAATAATTCCGATGGTTTTTCTTTAAAAACAGAATAGTCCGTGAACACTATGCCATTGTTTTAGTGATGTTGTGTTGCACTGCCCCTCAGTGTCCAAAAAAAGTAATTTAATGCACATATAAGCACACCAATTCTAGATTCAGAGACTTCCCTATTACCATAATTAAATGTTTTGGAACAGAAAGTGAAAGTAACCAAATGACTAAATGATACTAATCCAGGAGGCAACTTTGTAATCTCAATTAATATTTAGTAAGAATGTTCAACAATTTATATCATGGACATCAGAGCTTAGCTCTTTTCTGAGTATGTAGACCTCAGACGCTTAAAACAGTCCTATGTCTCTTTTTACATGACTGTGTTATATGTAAGACTTTGATCCTGAAATCTTTAAAAATACATTTGTGTGTGTTTTTTCTTTTCTTTCTTTTTTTAATTAATTGCAGGTCCCATCAGCAGCATACTGGTCAACACATATGGGTGCAGACCCATCGTCATGATGGGGGGATGCCTCTGTTCCACTGGCATGATCTTAGCTTCCTTTTGTAACAATGTGTTGCAGCTTTACATCTGCATAGGAGTAATCGGAGGTAAGTCCATCTAAACCCATGCAAGTTCCTTCAAAGTTGATTGGATTGACTTGTGCTGCTAAAAGAAGAGGTTAAAAATATATCTAGTGTCTATTCTTTAAAGTCTTTTAATGACATTGCACAGTACTTGTAAATTCAGTGAAAAAACTTACTATTAGGCCAAGATGTACAGCAGTCCACTTAGACTTACCAGGCTCCCTTAACAAAGCTGAAGTTTTTATCTGTGTGTTTAGATTTAGATTCCAGACATCTACTACAGATATAGCACAGTAATATAGACAATCTAACATTTTAACATCAAGGACTCTATACAAGTCAGACTGTTAAGACTGTTAAAACAAACAAAAAGAACAACAATCCAGACCTACCAAGGTGTTATGTAACATCTTCTTTTTCAAGAAATATAATGCAGTATATCCCCAAAAGAGACAAAGCTGCCAAAATGGGACACATAGCTACTTCTAATGTGATTTCTATTCATTTGGCTCAAATCTTCCTTTTATAGTTTGAGTAGTAACACATAGATGCTACTCAAAAGGCTTTTTTGAGTACTAGTTGCATTAAGAATTGTGGCATTGCTGTTTCAAGTCAGACATGCTTCTGTCATCACAGGACTTGGACTGGCCTTCAACCTGCAGCCAGCACTGACAATGATAGGCAAATATTTTTACAAGAAACGTCCCATTGCTAATGGGCTGGCAATGGCAGGCAGCCCAGTCTTCCTCAGCACCCTGGCTCCTCTCAATCAGTACCTATTTAACCAGTTTGGATGGAGAGGCAGCTTCCTCATCCTCGGTGGCCTACTGCTGAACTGCTGTGTGGCTGGCTCCCTCATGAGGCCACTAGGACCACCACCCAACAAGGCCAAAAAGGACGAAGAATTGCTTGCACTCCCTGCGACCACAAAAGAGAAGCGCAGTGCCTGGCAAATAATCAACAAGTACCTGGACTTGACACTCTTCAAGCATCGCGGCTTCCTCATTTACCTGTCAGGCAACGTCATCATGTTCCTGGGCTTCTTTGCACCTATAGTCTTCCTCGCTGCCTATGCAAAAGACATGGGTGTGGATGAGTACTCTGCCGCTTTCTTGCTTTCAATCCTAGCATTTGTTGATATGTTTGCCAGGCCTTCTATGGGGCTACTGGCAAACTCCCGCTGGATCCGGCCAAAGATCCAGTACTTCTTCAGCTTTGCTGTGCTATACAATGGAGTGTGCCATATCCTGTGCCCACTGGTTGAAAGCTACACTGGCCTGGTGGTGTATGCTGTTTTCTTTGGCTTTGCCTTTGGCATGGTCAGTTCAGTACTGTTTGAGACGTTGATGGACCTGGTTGGAGCTCAGAGGTTTTCCAGTGCTGTGGGACTCACTACGATTGTGGAGTGCTGCCCGGTTCTCATTGGTCCACCACTAGCAGGTATGGTGTCTCTATATGTGAACACTTCTGTTTAAGGATATTTGGTGACCACTGTGTACAAATTCTGAATTCTCAATATTGTTATAAAGTTTAATCGCAAGTAGGATTAATTTCAAGTAATAATAATGGCCAATATGTAACATGGAGTCATGTTTTCTGTTCAGTGTATCCCAGTTCTTTATGACAAAACTTTGACAACTTTAATCTCTCTTTCAGGAAAATTGGTTGATGTCACAAAAAATTACAAGTACATGTACTTCTGCTGTGGCGCTGTTGTAATTCTCGCCAGCATTTGGCTTTTCATCGGAAACTTCATTAACTATAGACTCTTGGAGCGTGAGCGCAAGCACGCAGAGATGTACAAACGGACTGAGACCGAAGATCCGGACCCAGTTCGGGACGAGAAGGAGGCTGATGGTGAAATTCAGGCCTCTGAAGAGTTGGTGGAAAAGAGTGAGAAAGATGAAGAACCTATGCAGCGGGAGACCAACATCTAGCGTGTTCTGCTCTGCCAACAGCTCAAAGTCACCTCCACTGCAACCTTGCATCACCATCAACTACAATCAAACTGAGCTCCTAGCCAAGAGGTGCCTCTCATTGTTCACCCACGATCTATTTGGGGTCCTCCGTATTCCTCTGAAAATAACTGCCAAAGCAACAGCTATGTTGTAAGAGGCTTTGAGGCATATTATCTGTTTATTAAATGCATTAGCTGTGACTACAACTAAAATATTAACCAGAGAATTAAATTATTCTACTGTATGTTTGTGAAGAGGCTACTATTTAGAAAGCATTTAAAGTAGTAGTACTTGTTGTGTCTACTTTCTGCCACATTCACCTCATATTGGTTGTACTGTAAAGACTCTGAGACACTGCTGCTGCTGTGCTACATTCAGTATAGCAACTGGGGAATGATTTTCTATATATGTTGATTTAATGACCAAAGTGGGCAAAGGACAATGTTTTTCCCGAGGTACAAACATGTTTGCCTAGATGAAAAAAATAAGACCTAAAGTTAGTTAAACTGGTACATAACATTTCTTATCATTGGATTTTCTTTTCAGAAAATTGAATTTTGAAAAAAGAAATAGAAAATGAACAAGCCCTGTATTTTAACTCGGGTTTGTGTATTTTAAAATGCAAATCAAATTCCTGTTTATAAAAAAGAAGATTAAATTATCAAAAGATACCCGGACCCAAGTTGTTCAGATTAAGAATATATATAAAAGGCAGCTTACTTTTAGTTCATTGTCAGTAACTTCTTATTTCACGTATTATTTCCTTTCGTTTCTTCATAGTTGTCGCTTTATGTCCAAAATATTCTAAACTGTAGCAACAAGTGTCATTTTGTTTTTCTTGCTTTTTCTTCTAATATGAAGTGAATGCAGCATCAAAGTGCTGCCACTGTTCAAACAGCACCAGCACTGAATCAATCCATTTATTTCTGCTGCTTATCTGGGACCAGGTCACAGGGGAAGCAGGATAAACAGAGACCACCCTCTCTTTGAACACTGAGGCATTCCCTAGCCAGCTTTGTCCTGAGTCTGCCTAAGATGTGTACAAACTTTTTCCCTGTGCGGCCCCCCAATAGCATCCTGATCAGATGTCTTTACCACCTCAGCTGGCTCCTTTCAATGCAAATAAGCAATGATTCTGCTGTGAGCATGTCATGACTGACCGAGGGAGTCCGATCACCCTTCAGAGGATGCCACTTTTATATGCTAATTTTTTTTTAAGGCACAGCTCATGACCATTAATGAAGTGAGGGTCTGATCAGTTAAATTCTTGTGACCATATTAAAATAAGCCTTCTTCACAACATATGTGGTAAATAAAGAAAGGTCAGGTTAGAAACTGGAAGCAAAGCTAGGATTTGGTTAAAAAAACCTTCTGTCTCTAAAAGGTCACCAGTTTATCACCATTGTTATTTCTTGATCCATGAATCCTCATTTTAGTTGAGCAACACTACATGATAGCTGACTTCTGATTAGCTGTTTGGCACAAGGTTTCTTTCTTCATAAAGATATCAGTGCAATGGCCACTCTAAACATGGACGTTTTGTATCCTGTCCCTTTTACACAGCAGTTTCACAAAGCACCATCATGATAATCAGCTAATACGGTCTGTAGCCCCTTTCACATATCAGTTTTTGTGATCTATTCGCAAGGATGCGTCTATTCATTTGTGAATGGACACCTTTGTCCATTCACAAATGATGTGAATGATGAATGATGAAAGCCGGCTTTATCCCATGCTGGTGAGTCCTTTCACAAATCATTACAGCATTGCAGAATCAGAGAAGGCGTGATGTTAACTCTGCCAAGTTGGCATGCTGAGTGGCACGTAAAATGGGTGTCTAATATATCCCTTACAACAACTCCCCAGTGACTCCCCATGACTACATGATGATAAAATATTTTTACTATTATGTTGTAAATAAGATTCTGTAATGATTTTTTTGTGCTTTGACATCACGAAGCATGCTAGTCGCATACATCCTGCATAATCACAACTTCACATTCTCAGGCCTTGAGGCATTAAAACTTAAATGAAATGCACCTCTGTTACTACTTCTCATGCTGGCTCAGAGGCAAGTCAGAGGTGGTCTAACTCTTTCCCGTCATTCCATCTCTGCACTTTCACATATCACACTGATCCGCCACTAAGGTGCATTAGTTCCAGCTTGAAAAGGTTTGTGAAAGGAGCTCCTGTTGATGGGGAGCTGTTGACAGTGAAAAAAAAAAAGCACCCATTACCAAAAGTTAGAATAGTCAGGTCATGTTGAGCCAAACCATATAATAGAAAAAAGTAACTTAATGTTCACACCACAAATAGCTTGGTTTATTTGTAGCACTTTGAAGGCAGTTAATGGTTTTCACTGTTCCTGCTGCACAGTCATAGCAAACAATTTACAACTGCAGGTGCTATGTCATTAACCCAGACAACTGACCAAACTAAACAACTGATGAATCCTGATTGTGTATATCCATAAACATGGCCATTCTCCAAGCATCAAACTTAAAAATCTATTTAAAAAGAACTGGGAAACTTCTAACTACAGTAGTTGGGTGCCCTAAATTTCCACCTACCATAAATAAAGAACAGATGTGTTCACAGCTGGTGACGCTGGTGCCTGTGTATTATGCTGAGCACTGTGCACAAACGTTTGATCTACTCATAAAATGCTGCATTAAATGTCTTGGGTTTCATATTCTAACACTCATATACAGTATGCTGCACTAAAAGAAGTATTGCCACACTTCACCCCTAACATTGTTAGAAAACTGCTGCAATTCACTGAATTTAATTGTGGTTGAATGTAATTTCCTCTGTGGGCCTTAATAAGGTATTAATGACCAAAACCCATCTGCATAATAGTGTTTTTTTCTACATGTAGAGCCCATGAGCAACATTCACTCATTTTAATGCAAATATACAGGGAAATGTATTTCTAATGCGGTCCATTCTGTGATACATTGCCTTAATTGTAATGCAGTGTAATGAGCGCAGGGGAGTTGTACAGTTCATACTTGATAGTGTTATATGAAAATTTGTGTTAAATGTGAATCACTTTTGTTTTGCTGTGATGAAGGATAAAACTCAGTGTCATTTGCTCCATTTGTGTCCGAACATGTCTGTATTAGAATGTTAAAGCTTTAAGTAATTGTTATTTATACTTTAGTCTCTCCATTAACTAACTCAATAACCACATACATGTCAGGGTGTTACAAAATATTAAGAATTATACTTCTAAGTCATTAATTATAATCCATCTACCTGTATAGTATGCACTAAAACATGCTGGATTGTTTAAACTTTTGCTGTAAATGTCAATATTATTTGATATTCTGTCCATTCCATGTGTAAAGCATTTAGAAGTGTTACCTTGCTGCATGTTTGATCTGATTTTCCTGAAAACATGCCACTAAAACTTGACCAAGCGGTCTCAGATGTTGTTAAAAAGCTATGTAATTTTTCAAAGCGACCATGAACAACAATCAAAGGTTATTTCCTTTTTATTTCCTCTACTTTCAATCACTAAATGTGCTAAATGTGTATTAAGAATGTCCATCTGTGTAGCAGTGGCTCAACATCTCGTCTTCACCCAGGACTCAAGATAATGCCGATTTCTGAGATCGACATGACGTTGTTCCCGGAATATCAGATCAATCAGCTGTAATCTGAATCCTAGAGTGATGTGTGTTCATTCTAAACTTTAGAGTCTCTGAGTTTAGGTTTTGACCAGAACTTGGTCTCACTTATACTTCCACTTCAGGAGAACTGAAAATGAGAGATATTGCTTCTCAACTTAGGAACTTTAACTCAGTCTCTGAAAAGGCACTTAGTTCACCAGCTCTTCATGCCGACACAAGTAAAAGTTTTATATTTTTATGTTTGTATTCTCCGTATACCCTTGTATACGTGATAAGAGGAACTACTTAATCTCTGAGCTTAAAGTACATGATGATTGTCAATGAGGGAAACTGACTGCTGTACAATCACTTTCTACCAAATAACACTGCCCCCTGCTGGTATCTGACTACCCAAACTAAGTTTCATGATTTTCTTTTTTGTAATCTTCAAATTAGAATCACAATAGTTTCTTTCTTCTACTTATTTATATTTTTATGACCTTGAATCAAATGTTTTGGTTTTCCTATTAAAATATGCTCATACAACAGCACATCCTTGTATAAGAAACAGAAATACAAGGTGTCTCCCCCCATTTTTCAGTGCATGCAAACAGTTTAAACTACACACATTTTCCGAAAGATTAGAAATATGAAATGAAGAGCAAAGAATGTGCTATTCCCCTAGCAAGTGGCGCATCAATTAATGTTGTGCAGCAGTGAGCATGCAACAAAGAAAATGCAAAATATTTGGTGTTTATGTGACAAGGTAACTTATATATGCTTGAAATGTTATGACTGTGCTGCAAAGCCATTAAATATTTATCTGTTGTATTTCGCTATATATGTTTATTCCCAGAAGAAAAAGAAATGCAATTTGTTTATCAGTGTATAAATTTAGGAAATTACACGCACCAGTATAGCCTTACAAATTAAACTGCTTGGCATTGTAATGATTTTGTTTAATTATTTTTATGTGTGTATATTTAAAAGCAAGAGATTGATTTTTAGATTTAATTAAATCCAAAATTGGGCAAGAGATTATGTTTGAATTAATATTAAATAGGGTTTCCCTTCTTGGATTATTTTTGTAAACATAGATTAATAAATTGCTCCCTTTAGGCATATTTGTTTAACTTTTGTAAAGCTTAATTTTTCCTGTGAAATCAGTGTGCTGGTTAGAAGAGATGTCACTTTAACGTTTAAGTTGAACTGGGAAAGCAGACTGGAGGCCCATGAACTTGTACTGTTGAGTATATAAAAAGGCAGAAATAATGAAGTTGTAAAAAGAATCAAAGTTCGTCTGAAATTGGAGATAGTCACATGACTAAACGATCTGCTTGGACTCTGAATTATGTGCTCTGGGTCTGAATTTTCTGCAGTGAAACAATGTTTAAAGGTAAATTGTTAAATGAGGTTTTTCATATTCAGAAATTTATTTTGAGAAACCTGAATTAAAACTAATAAGATGCAAACAGTGGGGTATTCTCTGCCTCCTGGAAGTATTTGTTGTAATTTAAACAAAATCCAGTCTGCTTAATAAAATCTTCCAAAAGGAGCTTCAAACTTATATCAAGGTAGTTTGCTACTGGAAGGCTAAAGGATCATAACATCAATAGCTGTTAAGCTAACTGTGCCTTATTGTGCTGTTTTAAACATTATTTCTTTAAACTGTGAGGGTCCATGTCTGTCCTTGCATGTGCAGTTTTTTTTGTTGTTTTTTACTAATCAATGCAGTGTTTTATTTTCTGTAAATAATTTATATTATTTAGTTTCAAATCACATATCCGTTCCATCATTCAGCCACATGAACAAATAAATTGTAACACTAAATCCAATATATATATATATATATATAAATATATATATATATGCATTATCTAAGGTCAATTATGTTGATTTTTGGATCTTTGTACTGTCCTTTCAGCAGTGTACAGTCCAGTTACTTGCATCCTTCCAGTAGCAGATGCACTGTGTGCTTTCTCATCAGGGAAACCTCTGTGTCAGTCTGTCCACTACCTCTGCAACCACCACTTCACATTAAGGAAAAGAACATCATGGGTCCAGAAAACAGACTTGTGTTTTTGTAACTCTAATATGAAGATATCATCTATCACAGTAGCTAAATAAATGATATATCCTGATAAACCACTGCTTTGTGACTCATTTCTCATTCTGTGGCTCGAGTGATGTGATGTGCTGCTCTTCCAACTTAGTTTCAGTGTTAAATGAGAAAGAATATCAAAATAGTCTAGATACAATTTTCGCTGTTTTATCTTTTTTTTTGTGTGCTGCCAAACATGAAAATATCTGCATGGAAAAACACTGTTACCACATTTTGTAGCTACTATGGCTCTCATAATAACCCCATCATTTTGTAACACTGTAGTATAGATGTACTAACCACAGGGGGCATCAGACAATGTTCAGTTTTTTTCATGACACAATGTGTATGCACTGAATGTTAAAAAAAATAAAATAAATTATTAAGCCATAGTGCCAAGTCCTGGACAGGAAATTAGCATTATATCACACCGGGATTCTCTCCCATTCAGTCTTTCGTCAGTGATGCTTGACTAAGGTGGATGGCTCTACTTCAAGATTTCAGCAGACTTACATTATGGTGGACATGCAAGATGCAGGATCATTTTACCACCTCAGACCTGGCCACAGAATCTTTACAGCAGTCTCACCATAGCTGCCCATCAAACTGCTAAGAACCCAACTGTTCATTTATAATCTTGCAACTGTAATTGCTGACACAGCAAAACAAGGCCACCACCAAACACTGACAGAAACTCCATGGTGGAAGCAGCTACCATTTTGCAAGTCAGCACAATACACAAGAACCACTTTAAGATGGAATAGTTGTCAGCATTACTGACTCCTAAAGGGGAGGTTCAGCTCTTCTTGCATTCAAACCCATCAATTAACCTGCTATTAATCTAGTAACATTCTGTCATTAATCCTGCCCAGAACTAATTTCCACCCCACTATTCATAACAGACCACTCCTCCACCTCCGTGCTGTCTCATCCGTATGCAATGCTTTGGCGATGCCATGTGTGCCGATGATGACAGAAGACCCTCAGGCAGAGTTTCAGGCTAGATTTTAATGGGGCGGTATGGGTCACCAGGCAAAGAGAGCACAACACATCTCTGCTGTGATTCCTCTGATCGGCGAGGGAGGGGGGTCTGTTGGGGTTTGAATGCAGAGGAAGCTGACCTTCAAAACAGTATTCCCTGCAAAGCTGCAGACTTTTAGGTTGGCTGGCTTCGACTGCTGGTGGTTGGCAATTATTGGTCAT
>JBAMHW010000026.1:11823685-11837870 GCA_037177495.1 Rhadinocentrus ornatus | reverse complement strand
TTCCTCACCCTGTTCTTTAGCTGTCCTGAACATAAGCTTTCTCATAAAGGTACGTCTTGAGTCTAATCTTAAATGTAACAGAACTGAGCTTAAGCTTAAACTGTTAACTGTTCGGTTCCTCTTCTCCGGACAATACCTTTGTTTTACTGAATTTGTAAAACTTGTGGATCAACATGGACATTTATTCAGATTAGTAAATATTTTTTAACATAACCTTTCAAAGAGTTTTTACAAAAATCCATCAGAATCCACAGAGACATTTTAGCTTGTTTTAAGTTCTGCATGTGCTTCTTGATGATCCTTTAATCTTTTGATTTAGGTGTATTGCAGCAGATAAATATGTAAAATCTCCAAGACAATGTCTCAACAGGTCCACAGTTGGTGATCCCTGCGCTGGTGCATCAGGATTTTATTTAATTTTAAAAAGGGATAGAAATAACTGTTAAATGAGAACAGGAAATATTAATTTTAAACTTTTGAAAACTCTTATTTAAATTTTTTAGATCCAATACTTGCAGATCCAATAAATACTCCTTAAATACCTAAATCAGTGGTCGGCCAGTGGCCTACTGCCAATAAAATCCAGCCAGCCAGATTACACCGATAAAAAAAAAAAAGAATAAATAAAATTAAAAAACATACGTGCTGCTGTTGGCAGCACTGTGTTAAAAGAACAGGTGGCCCCTGTAAGAATAGGCTGCCCTACTTCTATGAACGGCCCTTCCCCAGGGGAACTGTTTCATGTTGCATTCGCACATGAGTTGGGGGCGGTAGCGGGACCGATGTGACTCAACCGTCTGCAACAGTGACATGTGACTTTTGCGCCACACAACACTATAAATTCTAACAAGTTAAGTTTACTTAAAAATATTTAGGAAACCGACCTTAGGAAAAGTAAATAATCAAACTTAATTGTGGAAAGTATTGCGAAAATATTATATTTGAGTGAGCTGTACTTTTTTTGAAGTCATGATCACTTAATATATCTCAGTATACGTAAATTCAAATGAAGCTGTTACAGCTTAACGAACTTAATCTATTCTGCCAAAATAAGTGGGCATTACTTGAAATTTGTTGTACACTACACTTAAGGTATCTTAGTGTCATGCATTTTAATAAAGTTGCTAGGAACTCATTAAGATAAGTCACATGAACTTAATATACTGTAAAGTAAGTGAGCAGCACTTAATTTAAATAAAATGCACGTAATATTCCTTAGTTTAGCCAACATGAAAATAATTCACCAAATGGCATTATGAAATCCACATTACATTTTTATTTCAGTATTTGTAAACAATGACAACAATCGACATGCTGTTCATTCTGAAACTTGTCTAAAGGTGACTATCAAAAGGTCAAGTTTGACTGAACAAAGAGGGATAAATAAAAACAAAAAATGTTATCCACCTGATATTTGACAAGACATTTTCTTATACAATGCAATTGTAGGTTAGACTATCTCTTACATCTCTGGAGGAACTCTAATGTGTTCTTCATACCTTTGGAATAATCCAGATGGGATGCATACATTAAGCCAAAGAGAAGACAAAGTGCTTGAGAGGTTGTAGCAATCTCGTCCATGACAATGCCTCCTTCGAGGATAATTGCAATGCTGTTCATCTGTGGTGGTGTGTCCTCAGCCATGACTCTAAGAACCCCAACAGGGACCTGGGTAAAGTCATATACAGTGTCCGAATCCTGCAATCAGAATAAAACAATGCATTTCAACTGCAGGAATCATAATTTAAAATAACATGATCACCAGCACTGTGGAATTTTGTCTTACAGAGCTTTTTTGAAAGACTATGCAGAGGAAGAAATGGCCACATTTAATAATAAAAACCATAAAAAAGAGAATCCATCAAGACTTATTGTGTTCTGAATTTGGAGAATATTTTCCCAGGCTACGACTCAATGGTTGGTTTCCACAAATACTTTTAAAAACAGACCTGAACAATGCTGTTTTTTTTAAATGATATCTGAGAACTGAACCTGAGGTCTGATGATGTCCTAAAATATACACTGTACAATGGTCACACATATTATGAATGTACTTACTGAGCAGCTGAGGAAGAATCAGAAAACTATAGGTAAGGCAAAACAATCTGGAAAAAATGGTGCATATCTGCATGTGCTCTCTGTGATTCAGGAAGTTTAAGAATTACTTGTCCTGCTGTCGTAGAAGTAGCAGTCATTATTCAGTAGTAGCAGCTGTAGGCCTAGTTGAAGCAAGCAAGCACACTACCATAAGGTGGTAATGATGAAGAATCTGAAACAACACTTGTGTATTGATTGGCTGGAGCAGGCGATCAAGTGACTGGCCTACAACTCCTTTTCTAAATTTGAAGAGGTTAACGAGACGAGTAGTGTGGTGGTCCAGAGATTCATAGTTTTTCTTGAGTTTCTTACTGGCAACTCTATAGAACTCAGCATACACCTTGAGAAACAAACAAACAAAACAAAACAAAAAAACATCCAAAGGATTGTTTACGCTATCCTGGGTGGTCACCTAATGCAAATAAGCTATTGACTGTCACACACAGTATAGCAAGTCTCAAAGAGCAATGACCAAATTAAAGAAATTGACAATGTGTTAGGTCTACTAAAAATGATTAAGCAATTAATCATAAAATAATCTAAAGAAATAGAGTAATATACAATGAAAATAATGCCTGTGGTGTGGTTCAGTAGAAACACAAGTGAGCTATACCTGACTTTCTTTGAACAGCGCAGGCCACCGTTCCATTATCCTTTTGACTGGAGGCTGTTCTTCCACGATTTCCTTGTGTCACAAACAAAATGTCTGATCCATGATTTTCTTCACATCAGCTGAGTCTGGAAGCCTTTTCTTTCCTTCACGTTCAAGCTGCCGTCTGACTTACTCAAGAGTATTTGCATTTTCACCATCAGGAAAATTTGGCAAGTAATTTGACTCACTTCTTTTTGGCCTTTTGTTACTACATAATGTCTCTCCTTCAGGGAAATCCTTCCTCCCACTTGTTCACAGTGACATCAGCCATTCCAGATCTTCTCATTTTTGTGCAGAAATTCCCCATCTTGAACTTAATGCTATTCGTCCATCCACAATATCCACTGGGTGATCCAACTTCCTTCAGACAGGGATGTTTTGCAACCAGTGCAGAGGCCACTTCTCTGCAGTGTTAATCTGTGGGGTACGCCGTGTACTTGTAAATGGTCTCTGCAAGTCTTTCTAAGATGACATGTTTAATGTCTCGAGAAATATCCATCTGAGTTCCATCTTTTAATATATCATGTATTGACTGCATCCTTCATCCAGCAGACTGTCTGAATCTCTTGTGCAAACAACCAAAAGAAAAACAGAAAAAGACCTTATTCAAACAAAATATATTAGGATAAGAATCACTAATTAATATTACTAGCATTTTTACATTTCTATATGAAAGCAATACCAACTTAGTCCCCTGTCTGCTGTGCTGGTTTAAGTATTTATTAGGGTCTCGTACCACCTGCAAGCAGTAAAACATACTGGGTAAAGTCACTAGTCAGTGCCAAGCATTAAGCATTAAACTAAATACTGTAATTATTCAGGCAGAGTCAAATGATTCAACATTAGCGTCCATAATTTCATTTGAAAGTGCCACAAAGTTTTTCCTCTTAGCCCAAGTTAAAGGGAGTTGATATTTAAGTAATATATACGTGAATGACCGATGCCGTTTAAGAAAAACCTAGTTATTTTCACTCAAGCTGACGGCGTAGCACACCCAACTTCACCTGAGCTCTGGCTGTGGAGACGGAGAACACACTAACTGCTGCCCAGAAAGGACGTTTAGACCAAGCCAAAACACTTAACTCAGATGCACCACTGTTGAGCTGCTGCTAACTTTTTAACGTCTGCTATGTAAATGCAGGCGAACATGCTAGCGGTCTCAAAGTCGGAGTTGCTGTTGGTTTCTTCAAAAGCTCCCACTCCAAAAGTTAAATTATGTTGACAAGATTCTAAAAAGAAATAAATAAATAAAAAGCTTTAAAATTACCGAAATCAACGTAAGAGCCAATCTTCCGTGAGACCAATGGAGATGTGTGCACAACCGTTACCATCACTTTGAATCGTGTTTCCAGATCTTTATCTTCTTCTGAGATGATGACCAAACACCTACGTCATTAGGGTTCCGATAGAACCACGAAAAGACCCTGCCTCAGAGCAGGAGCTAAAATGGTTATAGGAACGGAAGGTCTTTAGCCCTAGTTCCTATATGTTGGAATGCGTGAAAAAACGGCCTGGTTCCTGAAAAGGTTATAGGAACTGCAAAAGGTTCCTACAGTCGGAAAGGGGCTAATGTTCTAGCTACAGAGAGAGAACCACAGCTCTGTTGCCAACTTAGCACTATATTTAGAGAGTTTTCAAACCATCTAGTGACTTTATCAAAAAAGCGACAAGCAACTTAAGTGCAACTCCAAGTCCCAGACTTGATTAATTGCCTATTAATTGCATTTTTTTCATTGGTTTCTAAATGCACCAAAACAGAATAAGTATCATGTTTTTAATCCTCACGTGAGCAGTTATGTACCTGCAGTTATAGAATAAAGCACTTTAGTTACTTGCTATATTTACTCACCTGAGGTAGAAGGACTTTACACACACATAGACACGCACGCACACACACATGCTCACATAACCTCTTTACACACAGACACTCTCTCATAGTCCTTCTGACAACTTCATCTAAAACAAACGTACTATAAACAGGAACAAATTACTTGCAGTGCTCTAGCACCATTTCCAACTTCTTCAGTTTATCCAGATCAGCTGTTAAAAGGGTTTGCTCGTAGAATTATCAAGACGTCTCCAATGGAAGCTATCCATCACATTCTCTCTTTAGAGGAGGGCTCTCTGAATCAGCTGTTTGCTCGCACATCGCACATTTGAGACCCATTCTGTGTCCTTTTCTGCTTTAGAACCACAAGTTCACAGTGAAAGTTATGGAATCCGATACGGCTGCCAACCTATGATGCCACAATGTGAAATTAGATGAGTAATTTCACTGCCATCATAAACTCTGATTCATAATCATCTATAGCCATTGGCTGCCTGTACATTTAATCTACAGTATGCCTTAAAAAATTTAAAAACATCAACACCTAAAGGGTTAAAATACAAAACTCTGGCTTAATGAATCAACACTTTCATTAACTGACTTTGGCTGTGCTTTGTAGTTTATGAATTTGCTCCCTTAAAGTAATACCTTTACAAAACTGAAGAAAAAGTATCAAAACAACACCACATATATATATATATATAATAAAAAAAATCATGCTTTGACTAGGTTGAATGTTTGAAATCAATATAATAGAAAAAGATTTGTTACTGAGGTGCTGTATGATCTCATGTTGCATCCTGATCAATATTACATCCTCGTTAGCGAGACAAATTATCCCTTATCTCAGAGTTCACCTCACCCTGCATCCCACTGCTGGAAAGCTCTGCCTCTCTCATTAGTCCAGCTCATTTCTAATCACACCTAAAAGGGGAATTTTGATAGAGATTAATTGCATCCCTTGAAACCCTGGCTCCCTCCTGCCAGTTTGGGCCCCCGCCACCCATCCGGCCCTTGAGAGTATCAGTTTAGCCCCAGTAAAACCCTCAGGTGTTTGCCAGGGAGGAGGAGGAGTGAAGTACAGAATGGTGTAACGGTGATGCTGGGTGAGGAGCGATGTTGATGGATTTTGGAAATTTGATAGAGCACTGTGTGTGTGTGCGCATGTTGCTCTTTACCCCTGCTACTTCATACACTACGCCTGAGTGGCTCGCAGATCTGACAGCCCAGTGTCTGGAATTCCCACGTGGCTGATCTCTCGAGGTTGGAGGGTCTCGTTGCCATGTGAACCACTCAGAGCAGGATGCACCACACTTAGTGCTCAGCTGCTGGGATACAGTCACACCTGCTGTTCATTTAGTTTAGTCCAGATCAGGTGTCTCATTTATAATCGTTGCGTACGCACAAAACACGGCCTGAAAGTAGCATACGCCACTCCCCATACATTAGTTGTGATCTATAAAAATCAATGTGACGAGAAACCTGTGACCCATGCGTAGGACATTTTAGAGATGGGGAAAATGACGATGCAGGTGGTAAGGTGGTAATTTGCAGCCAGACTGCATCATAACTCTCACATTTACTTTCAGAGAAAAGGGCAGGTCTGTGTGGAAACTAACAGGTATGTTTATACCACTAAACTGACACAATCATTTTGCCAAGGTGGGAAGCAAAGAGTTTCCCCCCTGGACTCCCCCCGCCCAGTATTAGGACTGCGACCCACAGCCCCCTCCCTGAAAGAAATGCCTTACACGGGAATAAGGATCTATAAGGATGTAAAGAAGTATTTGCGATGACATGGCAAAGGCTAATTTTTAAAGATCTTTTGATGTATTAGACATTTCACACATAACTGCCACCATGTTGCACAGCTCTAATGTCCTTTATTTTCATCAGCTATGTCATTAATGGCGCTGATGGCGTTCCTTTGGGTTTGGAGTAAAGGCCCATTTATGCTCATCGCAGAAGACAGATACGCAGACGGAAGAATTTCGTCCGTCTCTTGCGTCGGTTACGTGTGGAATATGGTCTGTTTTCAGGGAGCTTAGCTATCCTTTGCTTGACGCAGTAGACGGAGCAAAAGCATGGAAATAGTGGGTGCAGTGCTAAGCAAAATAGCTGACATGCAGCCATCGAAAGAAACAAACCAGAGAAGAGGATCAGGAAGGGAACAGCAGTGTACAAACTTCTGGCATTTTTTTCAAAAGTAAAGCCCCCATGCAGATTTGTGCTGTTGAACTGTATAAACATTACATCTTTAACCGGTCAGAGGGTCTAAGTGTTGTTTTTTTTCATCATGGACATCGAGACACCCGGAAGTGGAGAATCACAAGATTTTCCAATTCTCCTGTGATTCTCTGCACCCGACATGCTCCCGGTGTTGATAGATGCCCCGGACCGCGGCACACACCCACTGAGGGGTCAGAAGCATCCCAGTGTGAACCAGTCTAAAACAGCCACAAAGAGTTCCAGAGGCCGCAACGCACAGGTAATGCAATGCAACGCATACAAGCCCAGTGGAAATTGGCCTTGACGGTGGGAGGCAAGTCTTTTTTTTTTTTTTTTTTGCCTCCATCTCGAGGTCCGAACACTTCTTTTTTTGTTAGCTTCACCAAGGCAGAGGTCATGTATTTGAAACGTTAGTTTGTCTGTCTTAACTCAAAATGTTATAAACAGATTTTGATAACTTTTTTTTAGAAAATGTCAAAAATGGAATAAGAAACAAGTGATTAAATTTTGGGGGTGATGTGGAACCCCGTCTGGTTTCAGGAGTTTTTAAAAGATTGTTTACATGAATGGGGAGACAGGGATAATTTTGCCATCACAGCTTCTAACTCAAAAATAACACCCACAATAGTAATAAATAAAATGCAATTGCTTGGTGGAGGTCTGCTTTCTTTGAGTGCTTCTAGTTTATTTCTGCTACAGTTCTGTCCGTCACACTGACAGACTGAACCACACATCACGTTACACTTGCAGTTCTTTTTATTTGTGACTCTGCTGCTGTAGCCACCAAATAACATTTCTTTTCATGCCACCACCTCACCAACAAGCACTTTAATTTCTGAGTTTGAAAAGTTTCTTTCCTTTTTTTTGCCCCCGTTTGTTGCCATGATTTCCTCTTTGATCAGCAGGCTTCTTCATATGCAAAGATATTCATATCCTGCTTTGCATTGATCATATATTGCTGGTTTGTGTCAGGAGTCAGCAAAGAGGACCCACAAAATGTCAGAGACCTTAGGATTGGATGAAAAAGATTTTATTGAATATAAGAAGGTGTCTCAGGGTTGTTGATTCTGGTCCTAGGCAGTTGCCTCATCTGTGGACATGGGAGAACAGAGGTGAGAACTGAATAATTGTAGGACAATGTTTCAGGTATATTTTTAATGTACCGGCAGGAGTGAAGTGATCCAGATCTAGAATCTCCACCAGGAGGCTGCAAGCACTGCTGAACCGGAGACACTGAAAGATGGACAGAAGGTTTAATTGTGCCTGGTTAATATTATTCGGGCAGAAAACTCCAAGAGGTCCAGAAAATCAAACAGCGGGGCCAGCTTCCTATTCTCCACACACAAAGGAAGGTCCTTTGTAGCCAGCCAGTCACGCTGTCCCACCTGGTATGAGGGAGCCGCTGATCTCTGCCGGTTGGCCGCAGTCTGGTACTGCTAAGAAGTCCGTAATAGAGCAGTCCTGACTCAGCGCCATGCCCGATGGCATTGGCAAATAGCCGCGTGTGCAGAAGGAACCCGAACCTCCTCCTCTTGTGGCTCAAATAAAGGAGGCTGAAACCCGTTAACCACCTGAAAAGGAGTGAGACCAGTGGCTGAAGAAGGCAAGGAGTTATGAGCATATTCCGCTCAAGACAGATTTTTAGGCCATGAGGACGTGTTCTCAGAGCACAAGCCTATATCATAATTCTATTCTGCAAGAGACCAACATTTAAAAAAGAAAGCATTCGAGTGCACCTTGGAGTCATCCAGATGCCTTTGTGACAGCACCACCCCCACCCTATAGCACCCAAAGAGACTGTTGATGTTTTTAAAAACAGGCCAAAGGCCCTTCTTTTTAGTCTAGCTTATAGCTGAATTTTATTTGCTATTGTTTAGAATTTTGCTTATTTAATCATATATTCTTCTAATATTTTTACTACCGATTTATTTGGCTTTTGGTTTTTATTGTTTTACTGTTCATGTTTTATTTATTTATTTATTTTTAACCTAAGTAGTTTTTCTAAATGCCTTTTTTTATTTTTTCCTGAACTTCTTTATTTGTATTTTAATTCTTGTCACTCTTATCAGTTCTTATTGTCTCTAAGTTTATTTATTCTTGTTTTTACTGTTTAACTTCAGTGTTGTCCTCCCAGGGATCCTTCACACCGGTGGCTCTGCCTGCTCTGTCTGTGAGTTGTTGCCATGGTGACTACCCTTGTCTGGGTGGCTGGGGGTCTTGCACTGCAGCCCTATGGCTTTAATGTGCACCTCGACCTGCCCTGGCCTGGGTGGTTCCTGTGGTGGCACCCTATGGCTTCCGGTGTGACTGAATCCCCAAGATATTGTTTCCTCACAGCAGTGTCAAGCCAGATGTTTGCATTTTATTCCTACTTTTATACTAACTTTAAGTTCAGAGATAGTTATTATTTATCGGAGTTCATGTTTGTACAGAATGGGGTATGGGTGGGCAGGGGTGAGTATGTGTTGTTGTTTGTATGTGTGTGAGTTTGTGTGTTTGAACAATTTTTTTTATTTAGCCTTTTTTTTTTAATGATTTTTGATGTGAAGGCTTTTAAAATTTTGTAGTTAATATGCATGATTTGTTTTTATTGTGTACAGTACTTTGTATTGCCTTGTATTTGAAAGGTGCTATATAAATAAAATTAGATTTGATTTGACTTGAACAAGCTGCGCCAATCAGTTTCTGGCAGACATTCTATTTATGGCACAACACCGGCAAGTATTTTCTGTTTTAGAACAACAATGGTGGCCGACATGGTGCAGTGTCTCCCAGAGATTATGGAAGCAGATGGAGAAATTATCTATTGTTGTTTTTAAAAATAGTGGTTTCCACAGTCGTTCAGCGAGAAGATCCAAGAATCCAGAAACACTTAATCACAAACTGATCAGTCACAATGGATTACTTGCCGTGTTCACGTTGAGGACTGCACTTCTGGTTGGGAGAGGGACGCGTCGAGCCTCTGTGGACCTACGCAGAGTCTACGGCGGTGACAACGTAACCGACCTGATGCAGTGCGAGTGTAACTGAGCCTTCAGATGCGCTCCTACTCCAACACACCTGATTCAGATTAACGAACTTCATCATCAAGTTCTTTGTAAGCTAATTAGCTAAATTTCATTAAAGTAGGGTTACCTCTAAAACATGCAGGGCAGTGAATCCGGAGGACCAGGACTGAGAAACTGGTCCAAAATATTTACTGATTCTAACATCTGTGGCACATTTTTTCCTACAGTGCACTCATTTCGTGCTGCAGGATCTTATGCAAATTGCAATGAATGGCTCAGGGCTTCCCTGTTCCTCCAGAGTGAGGACTCATAACCAGTGCTGGGTCTCTGGGCACAGTGGATTGATGAATCTGTAACAAATTAAAAATGGAAATTTTGTTTTCTCTGCCAAAAACTCATTTACACAGCAGCACATAATCAGAGCAATGCATGCCTCTGTAAGTTTTCACATCTAATTATGGTATACTTTAATAGATTGATTCCAGTTAGTATTTTGATATGGTCTTGGACCTTGTCCTTGTCTCTCAATCAAAATCATTATAATTTCTTTGTTGACTCAAACTCAAAGTCTTGGCTTGAAATCTATGCTATCCAGCAATAAATTATGTTTTAAAATCCAGCTGAAGAAGGATTTCTCTTGAAGTGCAACTCAGAATGGCTACTTTTTTATTCTGGATTCTTATATTGAACATCAAACCGAGTTATAACTTAGATGAGATAAGATAAGATAAGATGAGACACATTTTTAGCAACAAGGTGGTTTAAGATATATTGATAATAGCCACTCTATGTCAGCAAAAGCCACCAAGCTTGGATGGGCCCCTGATAATTTTTCCTCTTTTGTTAAAAGGCATAAAGAGCTGCTCATGTTTGGGTTCTTTATTGCTGAATAACTGTATTATAAGAAAGTACAAATTGTTAAAATTTTCCCATTTAACATAAATGAAGGGCAGCTTTGTGAATCACAACACCGTTCTTTTCTTCTAAAACTTAAATTGTCATCCCCTGGCTCTTTTATGTGCAGTAGTCTCAGCTGGACAAAGAAAAGAAGGAATGACTTCAGAGCAGCTGTGAACACAGCCTAACTGTGAGCTGCTAAACCAAACAGACCTCCTGAACTCTGATGCTCACAAACACGTTCTCCCAGAGGAATGAGATAAAAGTGCGCAGCAGGAAGCTAATATGAGATATATCCCTGCTCAGATTGTGGCTCATGTCTCAGTTACTTGTCACAGTCTTTGTAACCTCTGACCTGCATAATCTTTTAATATGTGATGTGTCTGTTGTGGTGAAGGGTCAGACCACAGGAAGGGAAGAATGGGAGACAGCTGTCTTATCTCCTACCTTGTTTCACCCACTAAAATTCTGACTTGAACACAAGCAACCAGGACAAATAAGTGCAGGTAGAATAGGACACACATTAAATAGTGCAAAGTTTTAAACTTATGTCATTTTCTTTTAATTACCAACAAAGTTTTCTTTGAACTGTGAAGATATTTGCATGCAAAGTGCCTGTACTTCCAAACTCCCATTGGACCTTTTTTATTTTGGCTGCAGGGTAAGATAGATTCTATCTCTGTCTCGCTTTCACACAGAGATAAATGAAGTTGCTCATCCGGAAATCCAGATTCCTTAAAATTTGCACATGTTTCTGTCAAACCTCTGGAGTGGGACGATGAAGGGAAAGCCCAGCGTCTCTTAGCAGGAGGCTTTAAAGGGCTTTTGCTGTTTTCTTTAAGCTTTCATTCACCCTGTTCGAATCTATTGGGAGATGAGGCCAGTTTGGCAGTATGAGGAGGACAATGTGTGAAAGACTGACAATGGCTGTGCTTCTGGAGGTGTTGGGTATTTGATAGTCACACAACAAAAAAAACGTGACCGAAGTCAGATGAACCAACTACTCATAGCTCAGATGTAATGAATGCATTAATTAAGTTTCATTGGGAAAACGCTGTGAGTCATTATTGGCAGTTTTAGTTTCAATTTTAGAGATTAGACATCTTAGGTTTGCTTTACGGCACTGTGTCACATGACTCTTTGGACAGACACCATGACTGATTCAGCAAAGAAACCCAAGAAGATTTATTGGAGGAATCAAGGAAAAGAAAGCAAACATAACAGAGCAAGAAATGAGACAACAGAGAAGAACATTGGACTGGCTTTTACTGGCTGGAGAGAACTCAGAAGAGAGACAGGATGCAGGACTGCTAAAGTGAGAAAATCCCCCATCTATCCCCCAGCAAACAAACATAACACCTTCCAGTAAGGGTCCTAGGCAAGACCCTTAAGGCTACTGTCTACCCGTTGTAAGTCGCGTTGGATAAAAGCATCAGCTAAACTTTTTTATATATATTTATATATTAACAAAAGTCAAGTAAAATAGTCATATTAAAAAGTTGTGCATAGTTAAGAAGAGATGGTTTGTATCCATGATACATTTCTTTCAGTTACTACCCAAATCCTACAATCATAGGTAAGAGTAAGAACAAACATAGATCACTAAATTTAGAAACTTGCCTTTTGGCTCAGCTTTCTCTTCATCACAAGGGGCCGGTGCAGTGCTCTCATTACTGCTGGCAAAGTTCCAGTCAGTCCATTTCTCACTCCATCCTATGAGTTTTGCAAACTGAAAAGCAAATTCATATTCAGCAAGAATATTTTTATGTATTTGTCTTGCGTTGTTGGATTTAAAGCTGATGAAAACCATCCCAAGAAGTAAAAAAATGACTGATTGAAATTCTTGGTTATATTTAATGTAAAGAATAAAGGATTCTATGTAAAAAAGGTGAATCTCCTTATTGTAGAGGTAAAAGTTAGAATTTTACACTTCTTGTGGTATGCTACCTATATTTGAGTATATGAACACTAAGATTGGAATATTCCCGCGTTGCCATGACAATAAGTAAATCTCATATAATTCACCTGAGACGGAGGTGGCAGACAAGGTGAGAACTATCGCCTTTGCCATTTTTCTTTTTCTCCCATGCCATCATCTGCTGAAGCAATCATTACAGAGTTGCAGAAAAAATGTATTCTAGGAGCAGAGGCCCACAGCAGGGAGGTGTTAGGATTTCAGCTGTGCCACAGTGGGAGAGAAGGTGAGTTTTTCACTTTTCACCACCAGATTCCATCAGTTTGCTGCAGCACACAGTTCTACACAGAGCATGTTTTATTTACTGTGATTTGTTTCCAGATTTTCCACTCTCTGCCAATTATACAAGCATTTATGGTGCAAAGATCATTCGTTAAGTTCTTAACACTTCTCTTTTTAATGCTGAAATCAAATCCAAAACTGTGACTGTACTGTACCACAGCAATTCTATTTTTACATTCCCAAGCTGTGGTGAAAGCCCAAAGCCTGAGGTCATGTTGACTGAGATGAAAATTTGTTTACGACAAGCATAACACAGCCCTGATGAACCCCAATGAAATTTATTATTGAGGCGATACACTTCTGAGATAGAAAGAAAGCCCCCTTCTACTCCATCAGTTATTTAGATTTATGCTTCCCCTGTGCCTTCTCTTCCTCTCGCATGGATGACCTAGGCATCAGCAAAAAAGGCACATTTTATCAGTGGCATGTGTTTGCCAGGAAATCATTCACCTATATAATTACAAATCGACAAAAGGCAATTTGTACAGTATCTGATTGCAGGTGAAAGACGCATAGGAATCAATATGTCTTATCCATCTTTCCTTGTGGAATTAAAGTCTTTGGGTGTTCTTTGTCCCAGATTAGACACCCATATGCTCTTGTCTTTTTAATCAGGCCCTTTAAAATGTTGAAAAAATCATATAAAATAATAATTTGCACAGATTTTAAAATTTTTATTTGTTTTTGATTGTCGGGTTTTTTTTGTATATCTTCCCAATTATGCTCCATTTTTATTTGCTCTTTCTGGGGCTTTTAATCATAAGCTGTCTTATTGGTGCGGTTTCTTTTGAATCTGGATGTTCAGTGAACATGATTTTATTCACATCATCTGGATGATTTTTTGCTGGGGAAACTCCTCAAGGGATCAGTATGTTCACAAGGCAGTGATCATTGAGCAAGTCGAGGATGCACATCAATCACATGTTATGAGTGCTTACCCTCGGGCAGATGGTTTGAGTATCTAAATGCTCTATTGTAAAAGCAGAGTTTAATGCTATAAACACATAATTGTTCCAAAGTTGGAGCTGCATGAATAATTGGTGAAACTTCATATGTTCATAGAAGACTTAGAGGTTTAAAGGTCCCATATATATAAATTTTTTCAACAATTTAAAGTGGGTGTCGGAGGTCAAACATAATTCAGTTCTTAGATACACCTTATGGTGCCCCTGGACACATCATCAGTGATGTAACCTGGGATCACAGGGGGTTTCGGG
>JBAMHW010000026.1:11808983-11823585 GCA_037177495.1 Rhadinocentrus ornatus | reverse complement strand
CCATCTGGCTGACCCGCTTCTCCTCTACTCCAGCTCGCACCTCCTCAAGGATCAGTGACCTCCTCTCTTTCCCCTTTTCCCTACCATAGCGAGGTGTTCTACCACAACCCAAACCAGCTCTATCTTGTACTTTTGTGCCCACCAGCACCCTCTGCCGTAGCCTTGACTCCACTTACGTTCCGTCCTAACCTCAATCCCAGCCTGAGCGACCTTTGAGTCACTGGACTCCCGGTATTGAAGCAGCTCCCTCAGAGACCATGAACTCCTCGCTCAGGCTGCTTATAGGGAGCTTGAGCTTGTTGGTCAGCCCGTTCAGGGCGATACTGCTCAGGCTTCGTGGCAACCCCAGCCACCTGCGAAGAAACCTGCTGACCCTCATCTCAAAGCCTTCCACCGTTGAAATGGGGACTTTGTAGACCAAGGAATCTCCGAGGAAGGATCACTTCAAAGTGTACTACCCCAAAATCAGCATTTGTCCTTAATTTCAGCCATTCTAAAAGTGGCTCTACTGAGAAAAGGCTGGTTCTGTGTCTGAACCTTAAAATATTTATGAGTGGTCCCTTTCCTCACCCCTCAATGGGAAAGGATCTGGTTTTCGCTGGCGCCCACTCGGTGATTTTAGAGGGTAAGTTCATCTAGCCTTTAGGGGGATGGGCCAATGACAGTATCCACTGCTGGGGGGAATGTTTTCTTTCTTTGTTTGTTTTTTAAAATCATTGTTCATTTAAAAAAATAATATGCACCATCTGCCAATGAACAAATAATTAACCATTTGGATTTAACCAAGCAAACAGTCTGGGGTGGCTTAAGTGGGTCAGGTCTCTGTTTTGCATTATTTGTCTAAAACTTAGTTCATCTGACTGCCCAAATATACTGAAATACGGTTCTTAGATACACCTTATGGTGCCCCTGGACGATAGGCGTAGCGGACGCGGGGTATTCACGCATCTCTGCACTCTGTCCCCCGCACTTTTTACAGCAATTACAACCACTTAATTCATTTTTAACATGTGAAAACACGTTTTTCCGGCTGCATCCAAACGCATCATGAACAGGCGATGCTAAGGCGGCTAACAAACTGTGTGTGAACAGAGACGGGCAGACGGGCATCACATCTTTGGTGTGATTCACATTTTCAAATATGTTCAGCAAACCAGCCAATTTTTATTTTTACTTGAGTAATATTCTAAAGTAACAATAGGCTGCTCTTACTCAAGTAACATTAGGCTACTATTTTGGATACTCTAGATTACTCACTTCTGGGTATAAGAATATGAATGTATTTGTGCTCCTTTGACTGTTATATTTGTAAAGATTAAATTTATTTTTGTGGTAAATGAATTTGCTAATTGCTGATTACTATTTTGATTGAATGATTGTATTTATGTTATTTGATGAATAAATCAGACGTTAGGCTACACAATACTTCAGTTGTTTTTTCACTGGATACTTATGAGTGACTTTTTACTTCTACGCAAGTAACATTGTTTTAAAGAAACAATACACTTACTTGAATTTTTGGCTAATCTGCCTCCTAAGAAAAAACCCATTGCTTCTTTATTTCTGCACAGAATTATGTGCTCCCTGTTGTTTTGTACAAATTTTAAAATCTTTATACAATGGAAAGAGGAGGGTGGAGGAGGAGAAAGTGGGCCAGAGGCCAGCAGCAGGGATGGACATGGAGGGTCTTCACAGCAGGCGAGGAGAAATTATATTTAAAGCTGCAAGCAGCGATGGAGGCCCTCGCACCTCTGGCGCTGCTCCGGCCTATTGCACCGCCCCATCAGCCGGCAACCTCCCTCCCGCAGCACACTTGCTCTTGCCCGCAGCCGTGTGCCCATTCTTCCAGAGGCCTTCTGCATCTCAGTCTGACCAGTGATGACATCTAAAGCGTTCATTACGTTCCTTATTACAGATCATGTCACATTCTAACAAACGGGAGCATAATTTCATCAAGATGGACATTCCATGTGGCCACTAGGTGGTGCTAAAGTCATTTTTCATGTACAAACCTGTTCAGGTTGGAACTCTAATGAGCACTAAAAAATATCAAGCCCTTTGGTCAACTAAGTCCAGAGTTAGAGCCACTTCCTGTTTCATGGCGAAGGATTCAAACATCACAGGAGGCCATTTTAATCATGATGCTGCTAGAAGTCAGTCATATTTTCAACCATAGGATCATGAAGGATGATATTAATGAGTTTGAATTGGTTTTACGGGTATTAAAGGGTTAAAATGATGGGACTTCCTGTTCCTAGGGGTGGGGCT
Organism: Rhadinocentrus ornatus; assembly: GCA_037177495.1. Classification (NCBI taxonomy): domain Eukaryota; kingdom Metazoa; phylum Chordata; class Actinopteri; order Atheriniformes; family Melanotaeniidae; genus Rhadinocentrus; species Rhadinocentrus ornatus. Next base: position 11,821,317 of record JBAMHW010000026.1, on the reverse strand, counting down.
ATTGCGTTAACATCTGGAGATGAAGAGGCTTTTATGTATGTCCTAGCATGTTACATTTTAATACCGAATTTCATCAATGTCAGTCAAAGCAGTGCCCCCCTACAATTATTAAATTTATCTGCCCCAACCACTGCCACAGCCAACTGTATAAGTTGGTTCCATGGTGCTGTGCTGTTTGTGGTTATGTGGTTATTTAGCTGCTAAAGATAGGTGCAATTGAATGTGAGAAGATGATAAATCATTCAATAGACCTCTAAGCAATTTGTCCCCCTCACTTCTAAAATGGCGGCTACGCCCTTGCCCTAGACACATCATCAGTGATGTAACCTGGGATCACAGGGGGTTTCGGATCTTTCAACAATCAGACCCCTTCCTCCAGGCGACCCAGCCAGGGCTGATCAGGCCCCAGCTTGTGTCCAGGTAGCGCTACCCTACTTGCCACGCCTCTCCCCTCTTGATCCACATTCACCTTGACGCAACTTCTGCTGCTGGTTCCATTTTATGGAAATGGTTTTTCCATAAAAAAAAAATTAAAAATTCCCTGATGGCACTGGTGTGTCGTATCAGGATGCACCAGGCTCAAATTGTGAAAAAGCATAACTTTTAACCATGGATTGCCTACCACTGGTCCACACCTTGAGATTTTATATTCAATTCACACGTCATTAGCAAGAGATCTTAACCATGAAAATGTAGCAACTCTGGATGGAAATGTATTTCTCTAACAAGCTAATCAAAAAGTTCCATGGCATTTTTTTTCTTTCTTACTTTTTAATAGGCCATGCATTAGTGTCTGCAACAACGTCACTGTGCCCAAACCGCCTTTCTCCTTAAGGACAGTACAGTAATTAAGTATTATTATGCATGAATTTCCTTTGGAAACCTGCTTGTCTTGACACAAGCTATTTGGATTGTTTACATTTTTTTTTGCCAGCATGCAAAATGTAACACATTATGTTCCACCACAGTATTAAAATTGTGCTGATTTTGCACATTTCTGTGAAACCCGCTTGGTCTCATACACTCTTATTTTTATTTTTTCTCTTTGCAGAGTAAAATTCATATATAATTTTATATAAATTTAAGACAAAAATAGTCTACATTTAAATTAGTGCTGGGCAACAATAAAAAATTGTAATCGGATTAAGCACAAAATTCAGTAATGAATTCAAAGCAGTGTATTATGGACTTCTTGTGAAAGTACTGCTGTATGAAGGAAAAGGCTGTAAACTTTGGTTTACCAACACTTTAAACAAATAAACAGCTTTTTTTTAAAGCAATGTTTACACAATTAAAGATAGGGTTTGCATTAAACGGGGGTTTCTGGGGGAGCGTGGTTTTGGGGCATGCACTGCAACTTCGCAAGTCACATATAGGCCCATACATTTTAGTGCATGGAGCCTGCTTCAGCTGCTACTAGTCACATCATCACAGCATTAACACAAAGAGACAAATATTCTATCAGGCTCACACTCCCTGCCAGCATGAATTTAGAGACTTAAATCAACCTAACATGAGAATTGTATATATAAAAAATTCAGTATGAACAATAATAAATTATATTGGCCTTTACTGATTGTGTTTGTTTGTGGTGTACTGGGAGCAGTGCTTGTTTCCAGTCTAACTGCTGCAGGAATGAAGGACCTGTATTAGCACTCCTTTACACTTGAAAGTCGTCTGTTGCTGAAGGAGCTCAGCAGGGTATGTCATTGTTCGGGAAGCGGTAAGGCGCAGAGGGGGGCTGTTCTTCAACATGGGTGAGAGCTTAGCCATCATCCTCCTCTATTCCACCACCTCAATTGGATCCAACCGCACTCCCAGCACAGGGCTGTACTGTATGCCCAGTACAGCCAAGCCAGCAACAGATGCAAGCTGAATATGTCAGATAGACGAACATCCATCATGTTAGAGGGGAAATGTTAAAGTAAATCATGATCTGCAGATTGAAACAGGAATAGTTACTTGTAAGACTTGTACGTCTTCCCCAGCTGTCATTTCAATCAGTAACATTAGGTGTAACACAGTGAGCACCACTTTAATCATCTAGTGATCTTCCCCAAAAAATACTGTGTTTTCTTGAGATAAGATAAATTATCTTGGTACCATGAGAATGTGGTCCTTATAATCTTAAGGTAAAGAGAAATTTAACTCAATATCTTGAATTGATCATTTAAAAATATGTTAATCAAGTTTGGCCATATTGATTTACCTTGTCTTTACCCAATTAAAACACAAAACAACAACAAAAAATAACTTTCACAATAGAATTTTTGTCAAAAAAGAATTGAATCAATTTCACTTATTAGCAACTGTTTTTATAACCGTGGCTGCAGTATCTCTCTGCTCCGTGCTGAATGACTTTACTTGATCTTGAATGATCTTGAATCTTTAATGACCTTTCCTATTTAGTGGCCTATTAAATTTTTATTAATATTTTTAAAAAAAATCTCGTTGGCACCCACGCACCAAAACAAATTCCTCGTACCTGTATATCTACTTGGCAATAATCCTGATTCTGTTGACCATATGGTGAATTTTGAATCTTTAGCATGTTTTGAAATGTGTCCGTCCAAAATAGTTTTTGCAGAACGACATGAGGAGAGCAGACTATTGCAAACCCTGTGTGTGTGTGTGTGTGTGTGTGTGTGTGAGAGAGAGAGAGAGAGAGAGAGAGAGAGAGAGAGAGAGAGAGAGAGAGAGAGAGAGAGAGAGAGAGAGAGAGAGAGACTGTAGTTTGATCAGTGATTAGTGGAGAAAAAAAATGGCTTCAGTTCTTCCATTTATAAAAATTATTTTTACTTCCTGGATGAAAAAACCAATTCCTAGAGAGGTAGGGTAGAGAGGTAGGATGCTTTAAATAATTAGATTACCAGGCAGAAACAGTTTTGTGTCTTTGTTCTGTAGTTAACATTCCCTCAGGCAGGCTGCTGTTTGGGAAATAAGATTTTAAACCTTGCTTGGAAGTGCCTGCTTCTGTTTCTGAATGCAGAGGGAAGGATTTTGCAGTTGATGTGCAATATCCAAAACCAATGCAAAGTGATAGAGATTAAACACTCTTTGCTTACAGTGATTAAGTATGTCCTTCTGGTGAAGCAGGGGTTTTTTTGTTGTTTTTTTTTCACTGTTGAAAAATTATCTAGCAAACAGCAGATGGCTTCTTCTGGAAGAAGAAACCCAGCAACCAAAAGTGTTACACGGTTTGTCTAAATACGTCCAGCCTGTACATAAACCTGAAAAACTGATAACAGTTGTATCATACAACCTCCTCCTCACCAATAAGATCTCCGTTATTATCTGATCTGACCCCATTAGCCAAGGACAAGTCAAGTGTTGCATGGATTTTGTTGTTCCTCATGTTTTCACCTGTTTCACATATTATTTTACTTGTTTAATTGAGTCAGATGTTATTGAGTTTATTTACCGACAGGAGGGAGAGCAGTTTTCATTCATTGCTCACATATTTATCATGATGAGACAGCAGACAGAGCAGTGGCAGCAGCTGCCCTGCTTCTTCTTTTTTATGCTCAAAAATCAAGAAAACTTAGAGATGCTCAAAGAAGAAATTACCTTTGCTGTATTTTCACACGTTATGACATTAACTAAAAATAAAATATTTATATTTTGGTTTGAGGACTGTAATTCCAAGTGTTAGTGTTTTAAAACCACACACATCAGAGATGGATCTGACCAAGAACCCGAATGTGCACACATACCAGAGAGATCTGTCAAATAGTAATAAAATATACAATGATGCATCATCTGTTTGACAATAAACAGAGCCATAATTTGCTAAATAAATATCATAGATATTTATAATATATACTGATACCATACACTTACTAGGACACTAGAGTCAGAAATCAAGAATAATGTTGAGTAATTTTATTTTTTAAGTGCAAAGTTGTTTTTGTTTTTTTGGGGGGGAAAAACAGAAAATATACAGGTACTTGCACTTCACCTGTAAGCTATGCTTGTCTTACTTCAGCCTCTCTGTCTTAGTTGGCTCACATTTAAACAGAAGCTTTAAAAATCTGCAAACTCTAATTTGAACCACAGTATCTGTGGCTAACGTAGGCCATATCTACTAAGATGACTTTAGGTTTAGGTAGTTTTGGGGGCCTGAAAACCAGCTGATGACCAATCCAGAGAAGATCTGGGAGCGATGTTCAGGTGAAACCACCTTTCTTTGCTTCCTCTGGATCCTGGACCAGTCTCATCAAACTGTGCGTGAGTGTCACCTCAGGGAAACTCGGGATCCTCAGACGAGGATCAATTGTCTGCATAAGATGGCTATGAAACATGATTGGTGTCCAAAGAGATTGAGGGATTAGATTTTAGGGATTAAACCAGACCTATCAAGTCTAGTTCTATAGGATTCAGAAATCCTTTCTTCATTCTCTTGAACATTGATTAACAGCACAATTTAATTAATTTATTTTTACTTTTGCTTACCATTTTACACCTCTTTATCATCTATCTCTCCTGTCCAGCTCTTGTTTAATATAAAAAGACCACTAGAGCCCCAAAATCCTTAAATTCTTTTTAATCTGCTATGACACTAAGTACTACACGGGCGAGAGGCAGGTTAGACCCTAGACAGTTCACCAGTCCATCGCAGGGTAAACCCAGGGTGAGACAAACAACCACTGACACTAACTCCTTAGGAGAATGTCAACTGACCAGTTAACCTAACATTACGGTTTGCATTTACATATATATATTTTACATGAAGCCAATATTTTCTTTTTCAGTCCTATAGGGTGGTTAAACTCCATGGCACTGTATCGGGCTGCCTAATCTTCTCAATTTCATGTGTTGTTTAAATATGCAGATTAAAAAATTACCTAAGAAACCAGGCAAGCGGTTTAAATGAGAAACATTTTTTAGCCATAGCAATGCAAAATACTATTTAAAATTATAAGAGGAACATGTTTCAGTGACATGTTTTGTTACTCTTGATAATTAAAAGACATAATTAAATGTTTCTAGTAATCAAACATCTGGCAGTTCTTTTTTTAAAAAAGTATTGAATGTACCAAATATGATTTTATCCTGCAATTTTAATGAGAAACAAAATGCAGATTTCCAAGTGGCAACCAAATTTGTTGTCAAACTGCAAAATACCTTTCTCATGTGTACCAATGACAAACCATGTAGATTCCCACTCAAAAGTGGGATATGTCTCAGGTTAATTATAAAACCTGTGGGCTTGTGTCTCCCCTCTGTGCTGGTATCATCTGGGATGAAGGTGACTGGGGATGACAGGCAGCCTAATGCCTTTTCACCTGCAGCTGATTTCTAAACACAAACGCCCTGGTTAAGACAAATGGGAACAGGGTGCAGCAGTTACGGCGTATTTGACCTTCAGCTCATTCCCTGTGATTGAGCTGTCAAACACTTCATGCTTGGCCTCTTTTTCCTTATCACAGCTTCTCTTTCCACCTATATAACTAGTTACATAGTGGGTTTAATTCTCAGTTGAAATCATTTAGATTTGGAGGCTTCCTCTTCCAGGGAAAAGCTTTTTTATGTGCTCAGCATGGACATTTTATGACCCTCTTTACCTGATAATTTCTCAGTTGTTTTCATCTATTATGGAGACAGTTTCTTCATCACTATGCGCTTTGTGGGAATTCTGTATTACTGCAAAAAGTTCCTAGACAGACAAGGGAAAATGCAGCTAATAAATTCTGCATGTAATGATTAAATTTAAATTCAGAGGTCAAGAGCTCTCATTATTTGCACTAAAATATTAAAATTCTGTTAATATTTTATGCTGCTAAATTTGCAGCACTGAATTAATTTCAAAAGAAAAATGTTTGCATAGAATAATGTGCTTTGGGGGGCCAAGCTTGGGAATGAGAAACTTTTCTCCTGGAGTTGTATTTTTGATTAGTGTTAAGGAGAGCCTTGTTGATCCCACATGTCTTGGTGTCAGAGTGACTCACTTACTGATGGGAAATAGATGTTAATGCATTAGTTTTCGCCTTACATACTGGTTTTACTCCATGATGTAAACTGAGAACAGATCAGAACTTCAGTAGAAGTCAGTGGATACAACTCTGGTCCTGTGGAGGAACTGGGTGGGCTCAACCAAAGTGAGAAAAAATACTTATTGGTTACATATCTCTTCTAACAAGGATGTGTGGTAGAAATACAATAATAAAATACAACTGAAACAGAAGTAAAAGAAAAAAAATCCTATAATAAAAACCATAAAATAACAAAAGTAATAAAATCAATGTCTCCAACTGAGTTAAAAGTCAATAATTAAAAGTGGGTTTTCAGATATGTTTTAAAGCAGACAATGAAGGGGACTGTCTAACATTTAAAAGCAGATTGTTCCACATTTTAGGAGCAGCAATGGAAAACACTTTGTCCCCTCTGAGCTTCCATTTAGATTTTAGTACAACAAGTAACAGCTGATCAGCTGACCTGAGAGAGGGACAGGAGTATAAGGGTGGAGCAGCTCAGGGAGGTAGGGTAGAGCCAGGCCATTTAAGGATTTAAAACAAATATAAAAAATTTAAATTGAACTCTAAAATGCACAGGCGAGTTTTTTTTAAATATATGAAATGTTTACTGGAAGTAAGTAAAGTAAAGTTTCCATTTTTTGCCTTAAAAAAGACACATTACCCTTTTTTGTACACACTGACATAATTCTCCAAGGTCTTCATAAAATATATGTGCCATATTTTAGTTGAAATACTGGAAACTATTCGACTCTATATTTTCTTTTTTTTTTTATTATTTGCCCTATATCTTTGAGATACCACAGAAACTTAAATCTGGACAAATACCACCCCACTGTACCCACTGTCACCCACCATATTAATAAAGGAAAAGAAAAGAAAAGCACATTTTGACTGGCAATTATATTTTCCCATTGTCTCCAGTTTGGTTACAGATAGTAAACCTCTCTTAGGTATAATCGTATTGGTAGTTTTTGTTTGATTCCCTCAACAACACCATAGATACACTGAAGTAAGATATGGTATGGCCACTTCGTAAATGGTCAAAATAATTCCAATATCACCTATTTTCTTACTCTGGGTTTCAGATGTGCTCCATTCTTCTGTAGTAATCTCTAGCATTAATAAACATAATGATGTTTAAATGAAATATTAATTTATTAATCAATAAAAATGTTAATCATTGCTATTAATTTAGCACCACCAAACTTTTCTCTTAATGGAATCAAGGAAAATCATTTAAGTCTTAGATTAATTAACTAAATTAAGTCATTAATTCAACTTAATCAAATCAATCCGTCTCCGGATGCTACTTATGTGAGTTCTTATCCAAAGGGACCCAAACATGATTCAAAAGAAAAACAACAAACAACAGCTAGTTAGATAAATTACACAAAGGAAAAATGGAAGCATAAATCAAATTTATATGGGCAGGAAATATGCAAGTGTGATGTTTCAACCAGACTAAGAAGAGCTAAATTGCGTCATCTGTTTAAAACGGAAGCTTAACTCCTGGGAAAGTGTGAAAGAAATTTACTTATTATGTGCTAAATATATTATATTATAATCACACCTATATTCACTCCCTTTGCTACATTAATTTAATCATTGATTGTTACTATATTACACCATTTATTACATTTTTACTCATCATGCTTTAATTCACTTTTAAGGTTTATTCTCTTCAAATACATATGCTCTGTTAAAAGTTCACTATGAGGGTTAGATGACCTTTATCTGGTCCTTCTTCAGACCCTGAGTCAGACTGGTTGTTGTGGAGACTTCTGAGTTCTTTGTCTGAGTTCAAAAGTGTGCTTACTGTATCCAGGAAGTGTGGTTAGTGGCTCCAGCCAATGAGAGCAGGCTCCGTGCAGCTTGGCTGGGCAGTGAAAACTCAGCAGAGCGGGTTCCTAATCTCTCCCCTACGGAGTGGTTTAGTGTTACAAACGGTCCTCATTCCTTTTACTAAAAGTATCACATTAAAACATTTGTGAACCCATGTGTAAGTTACAAGATGGTAAATTGATGCACGCTTAAGCAAAACAAATAACTGATTATAAATAAAAAACCTTATAAGTAAAAGGGTGAAAGTATGAATGCTGGAGAAAAAGTAATCAACTCAATTGATTAAAACACTATACAAATATCAAGCATTTGAATTGTCTGAATATCTAAATACACATATTTATATATATTGCTTCTTCCAAGAACATAAATGTTGTAGACATCTAAATAAAAACATATAAACACAAAGGTAGGTTTAATGACAAGATAAAACCTTTGTTCTTTCTTACATCTCAGTCCCAGGTTTCCTCAGAAAACACTTCTGATAGTTGGGCATGAAAACCCTTTTTAGAGTTTTGGGAAAAACATCTGTAAGTTAAACACAAGCCTTTATTGTAGGTTAAAACAGGAGTTCTGGTATCTGTCCCCACTGGTCTGTGGGAGATGTCGGTTAGTTTCTGAGCTTAGAGGGACACGAAGGAAAAGAGTACGATCTTATGTCGTCTGTTCCGCCTGGAATGCAACAACCTTGAGAAGACATCTGTTAGTTATCAGTTCACATGTTTTTAATTATTTCAATTGAAAGATTTGTGGTTGCAGGAGAGTAATTCCCCAAATACAAAATCTTTTCTGTTTCATAATTTTTAATAATTATAAAAGACAAGAATATACACGAGTCCAGACTTTGACAAATACAATTGACATTGACATATTCACAACGACACCACATAGAAAGAGGGCATAATCTGACACAGACGTTTCTCCTATTGATCAGGATAACATGTCAACTCACATCAGATCAAGTTAGTATATGTGACAACTCTATATGCCCCCACATCTGCTTCCAAATGGTTTCAGATCTAATATTTGTGTATTTTAATGTATCTGTTATTCGTTCCATGCCTACAAGATAAAAAAAAAAAAAAACAGTTAATCTATAGAAACTTTCTATAGAAAAACATTTGGCTGGTAAATTTTCCAGTTTGACAAATCTTGTTTTTAGTTGTATGATCCTGTGACCTGACCGACACGTAGAAGGAGATTGAGCAATGTTTGCATGAATAAACTCGACCCTTAAATCAAGTTTCTGTTGTGACTCTGTTTTGGAATTTGGGTTTGATAAAGAACAAAGCAGCAACTTATATAAACCTGAGGCTGCTCCTCTGTTTGATGATAGAAATCTAAGTTTTTAATCAGTCTCATAATTGTAATCAAAATGTTCTTTTGAAAATTTGAAAATAAATTAGTTTTACTGAGAGTATTTTAAGAAACTGTTCATATTCAGAATGTGTCTTTTTCTAAGCCCTTTAAAAGTCAGAATCTCTGTTTTCTATAATTAAGGAACTTGCACCATAGTGTACTGGCCAGGGGATTTCCTGCAGCTTTAAAAGCATTTTTGTACCATATTGGAGAAGATGGATAAACCAGTTATCAACTCTTACTCCTTTCTGGGAAGAGTTGACTTCTTTGGACTGTTAGGTATAAAATCCTGACTGCAGTTCCAGTGTCCACTTTCCCTCCGGAAGAAGTTACTTTGTAAGAAAATCCATCTGAGATGTAAGTTAATAAAACCTTAAAACTAAGTTCTTGAGATCTGTTCCTTTCTCTGTAGAGGGAATAACGCTACACTTCTGTGTTGTCCTTGTTGCCAGTGTGAACAGGTGAAAACGTCATCAACAGCACACTGGAAGCTGCAGCCTACTGCAGTGGAGAACTGTGGAAGCTAAATGTGGCTACTGGAGCATTTTCAAGCCTTTTAGTGCTAAACTGTGACATTGTTCCATTGACAAGCTTTGCTATTTTTTCAATTTGTCATAAGATCCCACCTGATTTCTACTATGGAGTTATGTGGTTTTAAAGCATAGCTGCCTGTGCCTCTGGGCCTGAATATTGTGGCCATTAAGTCCTGATCGCAGCAATTTCTCCAGATTCTTCTAATGTGACAAAATTCCCAGGTTTTGAGCAGTTTTACGCTGACAAGTGCTATTTAGAATTAGCTCAATGGTTTGAGACTCAGCCTCTCTGACTGAACTCCTGGTCAATATCACTTTAAACAGATGGCCCTGGGGGGAGTTGCAGTTACAGCTGTTCAGGTGTACATTATTAAATACTTACAAGTCATTACAACCATGTCCATCGTCAAGATGTATCCTGAAGACCTGTGAAGAACTCTCATTTTGATGGAGTACCTTGTACGCAAGTCCATCGGGTGTTATTGAAATTAAAAATATGTATTTATTGAAATAAAATTAAAAGGAATATAGTTTAGACTGCATTTCATCATTTCTGCATCACAGTTCCCATACTACAGAAGAAGCAACGAGCTTACAGACTATCTCCAATAAAGTGAATAAGTAAAAATGTTTTAAGTACAACTAAATTAGTTCTTCTTCAAGTCAAATTCTTGCTGGTCCGTTCACAGGAAGACAAAGTCTATGTGTCTAACTAAACAAAAGACTGGATAAGGGGAGTTCCTGGAGATGAAATCCAATTGTAGTGTGCCTCTGTTCACCTCTTGCATACATCGGTAAGGCATGTCACGCCTGGCTAGCAGTGGGGTGAGTCTCTTCTCCAGGCTGATTAGTTCTGCTCCAGAAATGTTTAGAGTGACGAGCTAATCGCGAGCCGTGGTGATGGAGGATGGAGGCCTCTGAGGGACCAGAGGGACAGATCAATGATTCACAGGCCTGCCAACATGCAGTGATGCATGTCTTCGTCTAAGGCAATGACAGAATGACAGCACACCCTGAACAGATGATAAGCTGTCACTGAAGACGTCTCCGTTGTTTGTATCCAGTATCATGTGACAACTTTATTAGTTTTATGAGCACAAACCTTCTCCTTCTTATATCATGTCACCATGTAATGCTTAGTCCTCTGAAGTGCTATCTTGTCTAAGACATGAATTGATAAAATTCTGCAGCGAGATACATTTATTTTTGTGGCACTGCGTCTATTATACTCCCACATACTGAGAAATGTTCCAAATATGCCAGCATATGTGGTAAAAGAAATACTTTTGAAGTCAGCCATAAGGATAGACCTTCACATCTCACATATTTGCATTTTACACCTTGATGACTTGTCTAATCTGTGCAATGCATTTGCTTATAGGGACATTTCATTACTTATGTCTTTACCAAAGTGATAGTTCAAAGAATAATTTCAATTAGCACTATAGATATATCAAGGTTAGTAACAATAATAATAATAATAATAAGAAGAAGAAGAAGATGAGGAAGAAGATGAGGAAGAAAAAGAAGCAAGAAATGAAGTATAAACTAAAAGAAATGGAGCATCAGCTTCAAAGCATTAGTTTTAGAAGAGACATTTCATTGTTATTTAAAATGGATTTAAAACCAGGTCTATAAGAAAGTAATCTAAAAAAAATCAAAATTTCTCCTAAAAATTAATGTTTGAAGTCTTTTTTTGGGCATTCCATAGACGTTCCATAACAACACAGAAGGCCCAATCTTCCATGGTGCTCAGCTTCGTCTTGATAATGAAGAGGCAGTTTGAATAAGAGGAGTTGTGGTTGATGGGATGAGTTCTTTGAGGTATGGAGGGGCGTGTCTATATGGACACTGGTGAGTAACGGCGTGCTTCCCCAGTACATTTAAGGGCCTCAGACTCAAACTCTTATCCATCTAGGGGAGCCCCTTTTCCCTTAGTCAATGCACTAAAGTAAAGAGGGGTCTGACTTAAGGTGTTACAGCAAGCTCATAAGTCTATATCAGTTTTGAATGGTATCTATTTTCTGTCAGTGGCAGTCTCTATTTAAGCGGGGAACCACTTACACTTACAGGGGAGAGGAAGCACCTGGTCGTCTCTGTGCGTCGGGAGGCCCTAATTCCCTTTTACTACCCTTATATAAAGGATGAGTAAGGGAACCGTTAAGTGTAATCCAGATGTTCCTCATAAAAGTCTGAGATCTTTTATTAAAAGATTAGGCTTGATGCAAATAAATGCAGTACCAGTCTATACTTTCAACCTCTTTTATAGAGAATAAACTAAAAGGACTAAACTAAACACAAATAAATGCAAGACAATTCTGATCTTCTGTTAAAGAGACTGGAAAACCAGCAGACAAAAGCCAGAGCAGAATTTACTCTGTCATAAGGGACATAAGGGAAACCTTATGTTCCTGCCTGATGGGGATGGGAAAGGAGTGAAGAATCTGTGAAATATGTTCATATTTAAGTATTATGTCAGGATCCTAGTTGCAGAATTCTGAATATATTGGAGTCTCTGTGGACTCTTACTAGAGACCCCAATTAATGAGGACCTGTCCCCAAGACGCGCATTGGGGGGGGGGGGGGGGGGGGGGGGGGGGGGGGAAGGAGGGAGGGGAGGGGGAG
>JBAMHW010000026.1:11795472-11805502 GCA_037177495.1 Rhadinocentrus ornatus | reverse complement strand
CAGACCCGAAGAGAGCACTCCACCCTTTTCCGGCTGAGGACCATGGTCTCCGATTTGGAGGTGCTGATTCTCATCCCAGCTGCTTTACACTCGGCTGCGTATCGCTCCAGTGAGAGCTGAAGCCCCCCATTGCCACTGTACACCCCTCCCGAGCCGCTGGATGGTGGACCAGAATCTCCTCGAAGCTGTCCGGAAGTCATTCTCTATGGCCTATCCAAACTCCTCCCATGCCCGAGTTTTTACCTTGGCGACCACCGAAGCTGCGCTCAGCTTAGCCTGCCGATACCCATCAGCTGCCTCTGAAGTCCCACAGGCCAAAAAGGTCCAATAGGACTCCTTCTTCAGCTTGACGGCATCCCTTACTGCTGGTGTCCACCAGCGAGTTTGGGGGTTACCGCCACGACAGGCACCAACGACCTTACGGCCACAGCTGCGGCTGGCCGCCTCGACAATGGATGCACAGAACTAAGCCCATTCGGACTCAATGTCCCCCGCCTCACCCAGGACATGGTTGAAGGTCTGCCGGAGATGGGAGTTGAATCTCTTTCTGACATGAGACTCCTCCAGGCATACTTTTCGTCCACCGGGGTAAACCCAAACATACATACACCATTATATATAGATTTATATAGACATAACAAGGAAGTCAACAAAATTTATTTATTTATATTTATATTTAATTCTTGTCTTTATTTTGACCCATAGGAATGGATGTGTTGTACATTTTAAAACAAATATATTGAACATTAAAAATAAGTATATCTTACATAGAGGGGGATAAAAAAGAAGTATATATAAGAAAATCACAACAAAGTTTAATTAGGAAAATTTATTAAATAAGTAAATGATACTTAAGTTCATTACCTTAGACGTTTAATACAACCATTAAAAAAAGCAAAAAAAAAAAAAAAAAGATAAATTTGAACAGAACCTTTGACAAATAAACTATTATTTTCTACAATAAGCAAGTAAGTCAATATCTATTTGATCCATCTGCAACCAAAACAAAGTAACATGAGATTTTTAACATTTGAAACTTCCTGTGTTTTTTTGAAGCCCTGTTCTGCCATTGCTTCCTTTATAAATACCCTGGCATCTGCTTGCTCAAGAAATGTGTTAAATGGTCTTAAGTTTGATCATATAAAGCCATATTATTCTTTAATTTAATTTATTCCATTGATTTACATTTGACTATTATTTTATCAAAATGCTTTTGTTAGGGGGATCAACATTTTTCCAATTATTATCTATCGCTCTCATTGCCTGTGATATTGCCAAGTCTAATAATTTTCTTTGGTATAGTCTTATTTCCCGATTTTTTGGATACCAATGCAGCAATATCAATTTTGAATTGTTTTATTATTATAGTATCCACCATGTGGCAGTAGACAAGTATCAGGTTGTGTATGTAAACCCACTCCCTCTGTGTGTCCGCTGCCTCAAAACTGCTCTCTGCTAGAGGCTGACATTTTTTCAGGAATCCCATGGGTCATGGGATTCCTACGGGATTGGGGTCAATTTTACTATTAATCACATGATTGGGACGGTACAGGATAAAAAGTTAACGGGAGCAGATGGGAGCAGAACCCAAACGAAAACAAAATTTTTAAAAAAAGACAGGTGCCGCCATTTTGTAGTTTCTGCTTAATAAACCTACGCTGTAACCAAGTAAAAAAAAAAACTACACTACCCAGAAGTCAACCCTGCTTTCCAGCTGCTGCCTACACACCAGAATTGAAATAAGAAAAGGAATGGAGTTAACAAACACCCGCGGAGAAACCGATATGGCAAAACATGATTTACAAGGCAAAGTTAGAAGTAATGCTGTGTCTATTAGGTTGGCAGAACTGGTAGAAAAGGCGGACATATTAATGAACTTCACGAGAGTCGAATGTCAACACAATGAATGCCGCTTGTAAAACATGTTTAGTTAATGACATTTAGAAATGAGTGAAATACAACTTTATATGTTGTGAACCATGTACTGTTTTTTGTTGTTCCCTTTTTTTTTTTTTATTGTAACTGACCTCCAACGAAAGCTAGAAACACTTAACAGCTGGTCTAAAAAAGAACGGTGAGAACATTTGATCAAATTCAATGTATTGCCTAAACACTAAATAAATTTTTAAAAATGGGAGCGGGATGTGATTGGGAGTAATTTTATCAGGATTAAGACGGTACAGGATTTTTTATTTATTTTATTTTTTTTTTTGGTGCTTTGGCCCAGGATTGGGACGGGACAAGATTGTTTTCTGTGGGAGTGGGACGGGACAGGAGTGAAAATCCACTCCTGTGTCACCCTCTATTCTCTGCAACCCCTTGGGCTCTGTAATGTGTTTTGTTGGGTGATGGCAGGGGTGTTGTGCGAAGAGGGTAGACACTGGACACTGGGTTCGGACTTGTGGCTGAAACCGTGGGGGCGGTTTATTCTTCAATGCACTTTCGGGTAGTGAAAAACAATGTCAATTAGGAAAACATCCCATTCCAAGCATGAAAGATTGTCACATAAAATAACTAAACAAAGGTGCCCTTCAAAATAAAAATATATATATATATCATTAGCCTATGTTACATCACCATTAATTCCATCTTACCATCACAGCAACGTTGCTACCCCTGGCAGTGTCCCTGAAAGGACAGACAGCACAAAAGCTACTTTGTTGGGAGAGATTTACTGTGCAATGGTGCATCCCTGTCACCACTTTACATGTACAACAGGGTTTTGAGCCAAGTTTTTACCATAAAATGATGCAAAAGGTCCTCAAAATTGTATGTATAAAATATGATATATACAGTAATATAGGGTTAACTGCATCTAAACCATGTTTCAAGGATCCATACACACGTATAACAAGGACAAGCAGTTGCTTATTAATAAAATGTGTTCTCCTGAATCAATTCAAATAATAGCAGATATTTTCTAGCTTAGCCTTGGGCAAGCTTCTAGGGAGATGCTCATCTGTGCTGAATGTGGTAACAGGAGAAATTTCTTGCCACGGCAAACAGATAAATAGCTCCATTGGGATGTGGATCAGTCCTTAAGGTTAGAGTGGTTATAATAAAAAATTAGTTTGACACATATCTAGATACATGTGGTACATACAATTTAGACACTACTGAGTGCAAAGGAGTACAAAACAACACAGTTGGATACAGCTTTTTACACTCAATTTAGGTATGATTTCCATTGTAAATGAAAATCCAGTTCTATAAATGTAGCATTAGATATTTTTAGTTAAATGGGAGACAAGGGATTCACAAGTATTTTTGTTGTTTCATAGCACAACAACAGCAGATCCACCTGATATTAATTGCTTGATGTTCTTCTGTAGTTTCATATGCAAGTCTGGCTCTCATTTATTGGTGTACAACTTTCTAGTTTGTACTTTTTAACACAACTCAAATACATAGACCTCATCAATTCACCATAACTGTCATGCTTAACCACAGTTTAAAGTTATCGTAAACAATCAGGTGGGTAACAGATGCTGCAGCTATGTATGACCTGTCTGAGCAGTAGTGTTGTGTTTGGAAAAAGGAAAGGTCTGAAATATATCTGTCTTTAAGATAATAATCTTGGCTGACTAAACAATGAGAACTCAATTATACTGTCTATCAAAATGTCCAATCAGAGGGCAGATGGTTCATTCAGCTTCTAGTCTGATGGAGGCTATGAGGAGTTTGAAAATAAAGGGGAAAGGTTCAGAAATGAAGACGCCTAATTTTTTTTACAAGTTGGCACAATTTCCTGAGGTCTTAAAGAAATGTTTTGGTCATAAAAACCACAAACACTAGTTATACTATTATTATTATATTATTATATACTATTATATACTATAATATACTTTTACTATTATTATTACAGTTATTCAAATGGTTATCAGGTGTCTTGTGTGTACGCGTGTGTGTGTGGGGCGGTGTAGCATGTTTGTGTGAAATTTCATTATATGCGAGACATTGCCTGTGTTTGTATGTAAGAGTTGATTTTAGGTGTATTTGCGAGTTATTATTATTATTATTATTATTATTATGTCAGAGGTGTGTGTGAGAGTTAAAATGCATTCTGTCCTATACCTTTTCTCATAGAGTGTACTTCAGCAACAGCCACTTGGTATTGATCCTTCTTTCTGCAAAGTCTCATCAAGAATCATGCAATGAGGTAGAGCTGGCAGTTAAAACAATGTATCACAGATAGGAAGGCTTGAGTCACATAGTCTACAGTCAAAAATCAGTCAAATATTGGCTTTAAGAACCCTTGGCTTTGCTACCCACTCTTTTCTTTGTGCATGAACTTTTACTTAAATGGGCCAGTTACAATAGAAAGGTCAACTATATATAACAGATCAGAGTTTTGGTTTTCTCTACTTGGTAAATAAATAAAGGTTTAAAATTAAAGACTTATGCAGTCTCAAACAAAATACCACAATTTATCTTTTTTGTTTTGTTTGTTTTGTTTGTTTGAGTTGTGTAGTCGGCAGTGAAACCCTAATACATGTTCTCAGGTTTAGAGCATAAATGTCAACATAGAAACAAAATTATTTCTACGTGGTCACACAATTTTAAATGATTTAATACTGAAAAATATGGCATGGGTTGCGCTGGATGGGCAACATGGCCAGGATGTACCCCGCCACTGGCCTAGTAGCTGCTGGAAAAGGTTCCAGCCTCCCCGGACTTTACATTGGTCTGAGTGGGTATGGATGGATGGATGGATAAAGTGGCACCTAAAGCTAAAAAATAAAAACATGGATTTTTTAAGTATCTCTATGCAAATGAAACTTATTTCTTCCAGTGCTTACTTACTCTAACTTCCAAGACTTTTGGACGCCATCATGCCATAGTTCCCAGTTTTCCTTGTATGGTCAAATTCTCCAATTGGTACACCCATGCTTTTAATTGCAACAACAAGTTGATACTGTTCAGTTGAAAGATCCACCTAACTTCCATCTCTGGATGCAGTTTGCACTTTTGTCAGCAACAGCAAAAATATATTTGGATTTGTTCAGAAAAACTTTACAGAGGACAGTTAAATGAAAGCGGCCCAGAAGGACGTCGGCTTTGCAGAAAGACTGAAGCTAAATTTGAGGCTGTTCCAGCACAGAACCTGAAGTGGTGAGCAAAAATATTTCAGATTTCTGCGTTGGCATTAAGTGCATAAATGCATATTTTTGTTTTTATTTGTTTGTGAATTAATTGTTGCTGCCTCAAGCTACTATCATACCCCCTGAGGCAAATCCTAGCCAAATTCTCTCATTTTCAGGAGAAACCCCTAGAAGAGAGCACTCATTGTTTCAAAGCTATTACAGTTTTTTCAAGCTGTTTAAAGTCATGATGGGTGTGAGACGTGTTCAAGATTAAGAATTAAATGAGCAGAAAACATCATGTCAGTTCAGAAATTTCAATGATGGGAGCGACTCCAGCCAGCGTTGTGTAATGTCAGCTGTATTTCAGCTTGCACAGTGTGATATCAATCATGAAGGAAATTGTTGACATGCATCCATCATGGCAAATGTCAATTGTAGGTAACTATTTTTACATTTTCCTGCATTTTCTGCAGTGCTGGAAGATATTATGCAGTACAGTAAGCATCTGGTCTCAGTTTCCTTCCTGTAAGAGGGAATTGAGCATTGTGGTCCGCTTTGATCTTTACCACGCTGCTGTACACCACTCCAGTGTAAACAATAAAGATAATCCAAACCAATTCCTTCTTTTGCATGTCCCACTGCGACATTGGTGTTTTTTTCCCTAACACATGCTATAATCAAGGTTGCAGAGGTTGAATTGATTCACTCATCCACTTCTGCTCTCGAACCATTTATTAAAACATCAAATACTCTGCCCTGGTGGATGTGTGCCCAGTGATTACCTTTTGCAAATCAATTAAGCTACAGAGTAATTGATTGGATACAAGTCTGCAGTTCCTGGATCTTTGTGTTTTTGGTGCAAGTGAAGGTCAGCATGTTTGTGCCAGCTTTCCTTTAGACTCCTGTCTTTCTATTTTAAGACGTAGAGTTAATGTAAAGGGTGGAATCAATAGTGAGTGGATTCAGTTCATGGTTTGGGGTTCTTTCTCTGGGTTGAGGAAAAAATTTGGAGGTTGTTATTTAGCAGTCTCACATTCACTTTAACTGAATACTTATGCACAATAAGACATTAGTTTAGGTTTTGCTATTGAAGGCTGAAATTATGTGATGAAAAAAAATTATCTTAACAGGGATAAAAACATTATTTGAAGTCCAAGGTCTGTGCTCTAATACTGATTTTAGAAGTTAGACTTGATGTTTGTTTAATAAATTCATTGTCATGAGCTTTGTAAATTCATGTGCTGGCTTCATCCTACAACCACTAATGGGAATTTGTGGTCAGTGGCCTCAATCAAGTGGGAAAAATTCAAAGCAGTCACTTTTGTCTGGTTGATTGGATTTAGAGTATATAATCAACAGATGTTGCAGACAAACTGATTTTCAACTAAATTCTATGTAGCGTTAAAGATCCAAACATCAATGCAATTAAGGTGCTTTATTTAAAATGTTCAGCTGGGTGAGTGCTGGCATGTGAAGGCAACTCCATGTTCATGGCCACACCCTTTAACCTTTGCCGTCATACCTGAAGAGGCAGGTTTTCCAAGAAGGTAATTATTCATTAAATTAGCGTGGAAACAAGGTTCTGGTGGTTGTGTACTGATGAATTACAGTGGCCTGTAATTTGCACGGTAATTAAAGATTTGAGCTCCTTGCTGTGCTGCGAGCATAAATCACATTTGTGGGGATGTCGAATAAAATCTGAGAAGTCCTTCACCTCATTACAGCTAAACTGTGTGTATTTGAACTTAAACTAATGTTAAATACTTTTCTATAACCCATCATGGTTTACATGTAAGGTATTCTTACCTCCAGTACAGTTAATAAAAAAGTTGACATTGGTAGAAGCATTCATATGTTTTCATACTGAAATTGAATTGCATAATTAAATAGAAATTCCTGTAGGACACAAATCAGCCTTCAGCATTTTTCTTTTGGCTCTTACAGGCACATGTAGAAATCTGGAGTTGAAAATACTTGTTTTTTCAAAGGTACAGTTTGAATCAAAATTCAGTGTTAGTGACAGAAACAAAAAACTGTGTTTCTATTTGTGTCTAAATATTTTACTCTTCTCTTGGTCTAATTTCTGTACCCATCTTAACCACTAGATGTCAGTAATTCCTACATACTGTACCTTTAAAGTCTGACATCAGCATAATAATTATCATTATTATATTAACTTACTTTTTTTTTACATGAAAAAAAAAAAGAATCTCAGCCTTAATGTTTGATCAACATACCACCTGATAAACAGCCTTAACTTTCAATGTAGGCCACAGATTGGTTTGAGCCCAGATCAAAACGGGCCACTGTTGGGTTTTGGTAGAAGTAAGTCTAGTTTTTAGCCATTATTAATGAGCGTCTATGGATAATTATTATTTATTTTATAAAATCATTAATGTAAAACAATACCAACTGGGTACCACTGGAGAAGTCCCATAAGTCTACTTTAATATCTCTTAAATAATGAGCCTATTCAAGCACCCAAATCTCAAGCAACAGTTACTAGGCAAGAGGCAAGGTAAACCCTGGACAGGTCACCAGTCCATCTGCCTAGGGAGAAATTAGAGTGACCAATTAACCTTACATGCATGTTTTTGGAGAGAATCCACACATACACAGGGGGAACATCCAAACTCTACACAAAAAGGCCCCTGTTCTAAAACTCCAGCTGTTCTTAATGCAGCTCTGCATCTTTATGTATTATTGAAATGAGAATATACAGCTCCAATCCAACTTTCTTTATAAAGCACTTTAAAACAACCACAGGGGATCAAAGTGCTGTACAGAAGAATAAAAGCGCAGAGTAAAATAAGTCATCAAATAAATAAGAGAAGTTAAAATGTAAAAACAGAAGCAAAATGTCAACTTCTTAAGAGTGTGAAAAAGCCAAGGAGAACAGGTGAATAGACCTACCTGAGCATATACCTACATTTTTATCAAATAAGTGTTTATCTGCAGGAGATGTTTTTCTAATTTAGGCATGTCATACATGAGTCCACTGCTGCAGTTAACACAGAAATCTCAACGTGGGTGAATCACTTAGTAAATAAAAACAATGAAGAGGCTTAGCCAGCTCTTTGTACACATAAGTCCCGCTAAAGCTAACAAAACAACAGCACTGATAAGTTTCAATACCCAAATCAATTAAATTCTAATAATGTTAGCGTTTTATAAATATTAGGAGACGTTTTAAACTGGTTGCACTGCTCGGGTTTTAGTTACGTTCCTACTGCATTTGCATCTTTGCAGCTAACCTTTCTGGTCTCTGACTGTTTAAATTTACATTTACATTTACATTTAACCACAGCGTTTGTCTAATTATCACATCATTTCCATTAAAACTGGTTCATCAGGAAAACACTGTAAACAAAACATTGCTTTAAGCAGAATGCCACCAGTTGTATCAGTTCACAGGTTGTTTGCATATTATGTTCGCTGTGATTCACTGAAGAGCTCTGCGGATAGTTTTTACAGTTTCTAAGCTGATTACTGCTAAATATATAAATTCTTACTGGTTTACATTCTTTGTTTCTCCAGAAGGCCTTTGTGTTATTTGAGTAATGACATTTTTGCTGCTCTGCAAACAGCTTCACAAAGACCAAAGGATCCTGGGTTACATGAAAGCTTGAAGAAAAGAAGCCATAACAAAATGATGTCCAATGCTCAGAATCAAAGCAACCCTTGAATCAGCAAGAGGCCATTTTTAAAACACAATCAGCCTGGTTCCCCTTTCTCTGCTAAACAAACTTTAATCTTAAGAGATTAGCATTGACTTTTTCATATTTTCTTTTGCTCAGACAAAGTCAATTTTCACTGTTTCTGTCAAGCAACATTTTCAGCGCTTGCCATTGTTTAATTAGGAGGAGGTGTGCGCTACATGAGAGCACACACACTCTGGCTGGATGAAGGAACTCCTCCGCTGGGAGTTCAGTCGGTTTGAAAGACGAGCGTGGGTGGAGGAGAGGAGATATGCTTGCCAGAGAAACGTACAGTACTCCACCAACACACTGAGCGCCCCGAGGGAGTCGAGGCAAAGAAATCCTCCTGGATTTTCTCTTTCAGTCTCTTGCTCTTTCGCTTTCTTGCTCTCTCCTTCTCTCTCTCCTTCTTATTTGGTTGTGGTAATTCATCATGGAATATCAAAACCATTCAAGGCTCTTGCACAGAAATGAAGGCTTCAGAGCCTGTGTATAATTGGTTTCTGTGAGGTGCCACCATCCCCGTTGAACCGTCTTGAATTTCTGTCCCTTGCAGTGCCAGTGTATGTGATAAAGAGACAAGACAAAACCCATGAAGACATGACACGAGCAACAGGACAGAGAAGGTTTCACTTTTACAGAACATTTGTGAAATTACAAGCTTTTGATTTACTTATGTCCTTTTTATCTGTTTAAGGAGCATGTATTCATATGGCATCCTTTTGAACACACACCAGGACATGACCATTTATCTAACATATCGTTATAAGACGTTTTCCAGAACTGGATTTTGTACCAAAGAAGATTGACTGTAAAGATCTCCAAGCAGAAGATCAGTATATGAGCAGAACAGATATTTCATAATTACTGCATGTAATTTGTACAAAGTGCTATAATTGCTTTTTCAGTACTTTTTAATCTTTAAAATACTAGTTGAATGATTCAAAGATGTTACCAATGAGCTATTTTCAGAGAAGCTAAAGCTTTCTAAAATGTAATCAACACATTAATCTTTAATTTCCATTTTAACTTTTTTTTAGCAGGAACAAAAAAAAGGGTTAAAATTTTCACTGTCTCCACTAATTTTATTTATAAAATTTGCTTATGTTATGATCTCACGGGGTTATTTCAGGGTTTTTTGTCATGTTTAGTTTCTGTTTGGTTCATGGGGTTGGGTTTTGGCATGTGTAGTTCAGTTTTCATTGTTTTCTGTCCCTGGCTAGTTAGTTCACCTGGTTTGATTTTTGG
>JBAMHW010000026.1:11783378-11795372 GCA_037177495.1 Rhadinocentrus ornatus | reverse complement strand
GTTTGTGATCCTGATTTGGTTTACTCCCTGTTGTGTGTGGATCCCTGTCCTGAGTTTAAGGAATTAAAACTTGTTCAGCTGCACCGTTTTGCCTCCTGCCTGATACTGCCTGCATTTGGGTCCTCACCACCACCCGCCATACATAACAGCTTATGTTTAGAATTTAATACAAGCAATACATTCAAATAAGTTATAGATGAGGAAAATATAAAAGTTTTGTATATTTTTGTATATTTATAAAATACACAAGATTCAGCTGTCAGCAGAATAATTGCTGACAGTGAGGGTGCCAGAATTGGGTATAAAAGGAGCATTTACCAAAGGTTCATTATGGCTAATCATGGATGGTTCATTGCTCACCACTTTGTGTTAACCTCTTATGAGAAAATCATGAAAGATTTTAACCATTACAAAATTCTGAGATGTAAAAACCATCATGTCACTTGATAAATATCACCACCTGGGCTCAGGAGTCTTTGGTATACTTTTGTCTCGCTACAAAGTTTGCAGCTGAATCTAAAAATGCAACTTGAAACTGCAATAATTATGCAAGAAGAAAACCATTAAAAAAAACTGTGCAGAAGCTATAAACCACATTGACCAACCAATCATATGAACATATTTCTTAAGTTCTACTTTTAAAATAAAGTCTGTTTATTCGCCTTTTGTCACTGAGGGGTCCATTCACAACAGAAGGTGCAACCCAAACCGATTGCAATGTGCTGGAGGACACATTTTCTTGAGAAACTGAAGCCGGATCTGGAGGTACTCCTTTTTCTGAATGACTTTAAGGCAGTTCACAGGACACAATCGCTGAGCACCCCGGACCCCAGGAGAGGATACGTGTGGCTGTAGACCTAGTGACCCAGCCGGAAGCCAGGCAAACCCTGCTCACGTTTCCGGGTCGGGCCAAGCTGGTGGAAGAGGCTTGGGTGGTGCACCTCGTTGCTTTAACAGAGCTCCATGCCCGGCTCCATGCCACCCGTCTCTAGAGTCTCCGACGGCTCCAAGTCTGCACGTCCTTCAGAGATCCAGCCCCAAATCTGCTTGTCATCTGGGTCTGCCTCCAGAGATCTGGCCCCAGTCTTCTCTGCCTCCGGGACGACCGCCAGAGCCCTGTCTGCTGTCATCCCCACCTTCCGGTCGTCCGCCAGAGATCCTGCTACTGCCGTCGCGGCCTCCTGACTGTCTGGAATTCGGCACCAGAGGGGGGATACTATTACATCCCTGTCCTTCCCTATCACATTCTTCCCAGCCCAACTCCCCAGTAATCACTCCCTTGATCATCCACACCTGTTCCTAATCATCTCACACTCCAGTCCCACACTATGGCCAATCACTCTCAGGATCCCTGATCATTCACACCTGTTTCCAATCTCTTCACCAGTCCTTATATACCCCGGCCCCACGTTCACTCTCTGTGGGACTTTGACGTTCATACCCGCATGGATCACTCTTCCCCCGCACCTAGGATCTCCAGTCAGCCCTCTCGCTGCCTGTCCTAAATAAGGTGATTCCCTTGTTCTCCCTTGTTTAAATAAAGTCTGTTAATCTGCCTTCTGTCTCTGAGGGGTCCATTCATCTTTCTTCTTTGACTTGTCATTTAACTGAAACAGATCTAATCTTTAATTGTTAAATATCTTTTATTTTAATGCTTGTCTTCGGTGCAATAAACTGCACACATGCTCATTAAAACCTCAATAGATCTGGTCCCGAATGTGGTTTTTGATGATTAATTTACTATTATGTCTTTTTATTATTTGCTTTTGTTTTGTTTTTTTTAGAAAATCATGGTTGTCCTGGTCGCCTTGTTAAAACATTACTGACTAACTATCAGACTCCATCAGATGTACACACTTGCTTCACCATCGGCACATTGCATCTTAAACGGATGCAAAGTAGTAATTTGCTTTACATACTGTAGAAGGTACAGTGGGCTATGTAATTGTGCAATGTCCAACTTAACCCACAAGAATGTGCAGACTGACTGTCCAAGTTCAGGACTAATTAACTGTTTGTAGATAAAGCTGCTTTTATATCATTGGAAGCTTATTGTGTAATTATTAAACTTTGTATATCACTTTAAAAATAAAATAATTAGGTTTAAGAGCACATCTTATTATTTTTATGTTTTAATTCATTCTTTTGGCATTCTGTTTTTCCTGGTCTGTTTCACCAGTGTGGTGTGCTTCGGTTCTGAAATTGTACATTTGTTAAAATTTCCAATCCCAATCCATTTGATTACTAAATACTTAATGGTGTAAAAAGCAACAAAAGATATATTCACTCAGTTTAAATGTTATTTAATTGATTATAGAAACAGGAACCTCCTTTAGTGAGGGCGACTTAGTCAGACCACATAACAGCATAAAAATAAATCTTTATTCAAGTTCCTAACCACTGTTTTTGATTCATTGTGTTAGGCGGTTGATGTCTTCTTCCCCATTGAACCACAAAAAACATGGTGTCTGAGCTGAGAGCTTTCTGAGCCTGTCAGACTGCAAAGTGCCAGTGGCTACAAATACCATCTGTGACTTTGGCCAGACAGTTCCTATTGCCTGGCGCAGTCACACAGATCACACAGATCACACAGATCACACACCCATCCTCACTGCTGTGACACTTCTAGTCAAGAAACGACCGTCGTCTCTAGCTAACAACACGCCCGGTTCCTTCCTCCTTTCAAAGTACTAAGAAGGGGAAGACCGAGCATGCCCTCTGGTTTCAACAAGGAGTTATGCCGAGTTAAGAGAGGCTTTCAATTTAACGTGACGTCTGCTCCTTCAGACACCATCATCCAGTCTAAGCTAGCAAGCCAACTAAACAATCCATTCTTTTCCTTCTAGACTCCAAGAATCTTTGGCACTCAGTCCCTGGACTCTGCACCCAGCGTGATCTAGTGATTACTAGAGTAACATCTTGTTCTCCTGTGAAATGAAACAGGCCCTAAAATGACTTTTGACCAAGTTTAATAGTCCAACACTATCTAGATATGTCAATAATGGCAAAATGGCTGCTTGACATGAAGAGGAACTCATGCATAGATTGTAGGCACTCGTTAATCTGGAAATTAGCCATTTTCTCAGTATTTTCTTAGATTAAATATGAAACAGAAGTGTCAAAAGACAAAGATCCCAAGCTAACCTGGTAAAAATTTGGTTTTGCAACTTATCAAGTAAAATCATGCATCTACTGTTTATATGTTTTTTTTATTATTATTTGTATTGATACAGTGCATACAAAACTATACCATATATTTATTTCATTATACAATCCACTTTGTAGAATATCGTTTTTACGTTAACATTTTTTGTATTTTAGCTCATGTCTTAGTGGAAAAATATTGATGTTTATTGGGGCAATTTTGAACAATCATGTGCCAGGACCATGGAAATCAGTGCAATGTTAAGTCAATAATGGAGCTTTGTCATGTCTGCACAACATCTTCATTTTAAATCTTTAGGTGCCAAAGTCACAAAATTGTGGCAAGTGGCAGGCCATATATAGCTAACCCTGACATGTTCTGGAGACATGATGTCAGTTGTTGTGCTAATGAAATGCACATTATTAATTTATCATCAATACTGTTATCACCTCTATAAAACCAAAAGTTTTGGGAGTGTGCTAGTTTGGAACACACAGGTGTGTGTTAGCACAATGCCAAGGAGCAAAGACATCACCAGCGATCCCAGATTTGTAAATGCCCGTCTAGGAAGGGTTATAAGGCAATTTCCAAACAACGTGGAGTCCATCATTCTACAGAAATAAAGCTTATCTATTAGTGAACATCATTCAAGTTAGCTGTTAATTTAAAAGTTTATACGCCAAGGTTAACCACGACATCTTCAGAGAATTTGCTAATATTTTCTGCAAAAATTTTCTTTAATATTTTATCATGACAATATTTTTTAACCTGGTTGAATTTCTTTATTGTCAGTGGAATTTCATTCTGCAAATGCATCTGTTTTTGACTGAATTTAAAACAAGTTATTCCAAGCACTGCAGCAAATCTGCAACAGAATGGTTGAAATAAAAAAAAAAGTTTTGCAATGGCCCAGTCAAAGAATACACCTCAGCCTGATTGCAATACTGAGATGGGACCTTAAAAGATTTGTACACAAATAAAAGTTGGTAAACCTCAATAAACTGAAGCAACAATGTAAATAAAAATGATCTAAAATTCCTCCAATGATGAGAGACTCAAGCAGCAATACCTTAAAGTATTACTTTAAGGTATTGCTGCTAAATGTGGTTATTTAAAATCCTTAGATAAGCTTTTTAGAGTTTTAATAAATTGTGGTGTTTATCTGAGGTTGTATTTACCTCAGTTTAAGACCTGGTAATAATGAGACATTTTTTCATCATTATTTCCTCATACATTAAACTTTTATTAATTAAAAAGGATGCACTCTCTTTTTCACATAACTGTTGTTTAGAAGAGGTGGCACAGCTGCTGAAGAGGGCAGCAAAGAAGGAAGCGCGCTAGAGTAGTGATATTTTTCACAACTAGGGTAGGACATATCTTACTGATTTTACTTCTGACAACACAGAGATTGCAAACCACGAGGAGACATGTTCAGAAAACTAGATTGGCTTTCTGTCTTCAGCTGAACTGCTGCTGTGTGCCGTGGTATTCGGTATTTGGGTGATGCCTACAGGTACTTACTATGCAACACTCCCAATAAGAGCATGTTGCTCTCATTATGAAGCTGCTTTCATGGCTCAGTGGAAATGAGTGGTCATTAATGCATCACCCTTGCAGCCTGGTGTCCACTTTAGTGCCATTGCTCACCAAGGTCTCGGTCTGCAAAACAAGCTGTCTGCTGGAGAGAAGGGATCACTAGTGAAGAGCTGTGTATATAATAGTCCCATGGCTTTACACGCACATGAAAACAAAGTGAACAAAGGTTTACTAAGAAGGGGTCAGGATTTACTGTCATTGCCCCATATGCTGATTTGAGCAGCAGGGGATGTATTCATTAGCAACCCTTTTATCTAACTCCTCAAACACTGTTAATGAGGGGCTGTCATGTTACACAGTATAAATAATAGCAAACATGGTCTCACTGGAGTGCATATTCATGCTGACAATGGTACAGCTCTTCAAATTAATTGTGCGTAATTCATGAACATTGAATGTGGATCTAAGTATGACCTTGTTTCCAAAAGAGTTAACACACTGTGTAAAGCATAATTAAAACAAAATGCATTGATCTCCAAATAATTTAAATCCTAAATTTAATTGGAAGCAGGATAAAGGCATATCAGTTTTTAATTGGATGCCGGCCATGCTACATTTTTTTTTTTTTTTTTTTAAATTTTGGAGCATTTTTAATAATGTGTTGCTTCATTATTTTCTTTTAATAACAACCTGTAAGTGTTTGGGAATGCAGAAGTCTACTGTCAAAAGGAACAAGTTTTTCCATTTTTTGCTCAAAGGCCCAAATGATCTGAATGGCTGACAGATCTGGACCACAGACAGGCCGACTATGCATCCAGGAAAAAATTTAATGAAATGTAATGTGGTACAGTATTGTCTTGCTCAAATAAGTTAAACTTTCCCTAAAGAATTCCATTTCATTGTCCAAAAAACTCTCAAAAATAGTAGTGCTGGTACAGATGTGTAAATTAACCAAGCCATGCACACTAATTTACTCCCAAATGGGTGGCATCGGTTGTTAAGAATGGTCCAACATTGTTTTGCAGAAATAAGCAAAGCTTACCCAAATAATTTCTTCTATGTGATAGCAAACATACTGCCAAAACATGTGAACATTAATAGTGTGGTAGTAGATATGTAAAATAATGAAGCCATGCACACTAATTCACCCCTGCTGGATGCCAGAGGTAGGCCTTTAAAGAAGCTAGATTCCTCTGTAGCCTGGATGACACCGCATCCATCATTCACCAAAGTTTATCAAATCATCTTAACTAATTGCAGCTTCAGAGAAGCTCTTATACACCTTTAATATGTATGTTCAGTCAAGACTACATCCTGAAAAAGATGATTACATCACCTGAAGCTACAGTAGTTTCTATTTAATTGTACACAACTTTGAAAAAGTCTTTGAAGTGGCTCCCTGGATCAAGTATTATTCAGCTGTAGCAGCCAAGACTCCCCAGGCTACAGTACAGAACATTGTTAATTACAGCGATGACATTAATTCAGTCAAAAGGTTTATTTTCCTACAATACATACTGGCTTTGTTTCCAGGTTTGCTCTTTCAGCCAGTCAGCAGACTCTATCTCCTCTGCTCACAGAAATATCTTCTAATTTGTTAATCTCATCAGTATTAGACGATCAATTTACTGATTGTGTTAGAAAGATTGGTCTTCTCAGGATGTGGATATAAATGTAAAATGGTAACCAACTATAATCACCCATCTCCAAACTCTGTCTCTAAGATCATAAAAAACCTATTTGGTGATAAAATTGTGAAAAGTTGGTTATAGAGCTACTCTGGATTTTCCCTTCTGGACCAATGTTCTATAAAAGGAGAAAACTGGTAACCCTCTACTTATTTTGATACGAAGTAGCCTATAATACTGCTAGGGTAGTGAAAAGGTAATTTTTCTATTTTCTAAGTTAAGCGCTGTGAATATTAGAATATTCTGTCAAATGAACGCTGTAAATGTATGCATTGCCATGTTTCCATAAGATTTCCATAAGGCTTTCTATGCATTTGCTACCACTATTTGAATTGTTTCCTTCGCTAACTGAGTGTGCTCTTCATCATCCATAGAGTGGTGTTTAAACTGTTGTACCCATGCAAACTGTCTCCTAATAGTAAGATGGACCTTAGCTACAATCAAGGCAGCAGTAAATAAATTGGTTAAGTCAGAATTCTGAGCTGTTGCATTATTGTTAATATCTAATGATGCATGTAGGGGGATAAAGGCCATAATTAACTTGTTGGACAAGCACTCTCCAAAGATTGCCCATCCAAACGTATGGAAACATGTCTCCAGGCTATAATATTGTCAGTATCAAAGATTGTGTTGATATGAAAAAATATTATGCAACAGAGGACTACCATTAAAATAAATAAATAAAAAAAATAGGCCAAATGGCAACCTCCACTGAAACTTTAAAGAAAAACGACCAGTGTTGTTGCTCGGTATTTCTCTTGCATAATTTTCAGCATGGAAAATTTAACATACTTTGGTATAATTGTCAGTTATTCTGCTTTTGTGGTGTAGGGGTCCATGATCAGGGACACGCTGAGCTAAAGGTCTGGAAGGTTTTTTCTTTTTTTTTTTAGGAATTGCTTTGAATAGAAAACTAACTGAATATGAATGTGAAATGCATTAATCCTGACACGACCAAAGTTTCCAACACCTGCTGAGAACAGATCTTTCAGCCTGAAATTACCACTCACTTAAGCTTGGTGTACAGTTTCTAATTGGTAGTTACATGTATTTGTTCATAAGTCATTCATAATACTTATTTTTCATTCATATTGGAAATGTCCTTCACATGAATGAGTAATCAGTATTATTTTTTTTCCATTTGAGAACACTGAACCTTTGCTATGTCAACCATAGCAGGAACTTTACCAGCAGCACCCGCTCCCTTGCTCTCTGCAGAAAACCAGCCCTGCGTCTAAATAGAGTTGTAGAAACACGAGAATCCCGGGCTTAAAGAACAAAAGAAGAGGCCAAGTTCAAGTAAGACGGAGAGTCGGTGAGATTAGAGCCGTCAATCCCCTCGTCTTTAATACCTAGCCAGGCCTCCTTGTGGGATCAACGGCAAAGTTTGAATGGAGGCGAAGGAACTTTTCTAGTCCACCGCCACACTCCGCCGCCCTACCCACTCCCCTCCTATCCCTCAGCAGCACCAGGACTAGGGGTTGAGAGAGAGGTTTAGGCGGGTTGAGTGGGTGGGTAGGTGGAGCGCTGAAGAACTTTCCCTGAACTCGCACTGGCTTTACATCTCTTACTTTCATCTCAGGTCACTGTCAGAAGAGGATTTATCTTGTTAAAAGCCGCCTCAAGATGAAACAGGGACCACTACTGCTGCTGAACGCTAAGGGCCAGGCTCCTGGTGCTGCTTTTATTTCCCTCAGATTGCAAAAGGTGAAGTTTTTCTTTGCATTAAATGTGGGTCATTTACTTCTGAGATACAGTAACCCCACTGTCTCTAATTAATTAACTTGTGACTGGAAATTCCACAAAGCATTCAACTATGAGAAGCATAATGGAGCATGCTGGAAGTAAAAGAAGCTCTGGGAATATCTAATTCCATATTTGATTCTTTGTTACTGAACAAGTAGAATAAGAAAAGCCTCCATAAGGGAATAGAGAATAAACTCTATTGTGATTCTGCAGTCTGGCAGATATAGCAGCCAGTGATTGTGGGGGGAAAATATGTCAGCTGGGCCTTGATGAATACGAAGGTATACCTAGATAACATGCTTGGATCAGTCAGATAAAGACAGATTCAGGAAACAAAGATGCTGCCAAAACTGACAAGAGACGCATTTGTTCAGTTCTGATGTGCCACCAGAAAGCTGACAGTTATTGAAATTACTTGCTTTAACAAAAACCCTCTGTTTTCTCTCACACATGTTATTTGGTTTTTGTCAATCTCCTGGCACTATTGTTGTCGCAGGCACAGTTTAATGATAGCAAATTCATCCCAGACGGCAAGATCATAAAATTGTAGCAGCGAAGCGACACAATGGCAAATCAGAGGCTGTTCTCTTTGTGCCTTTCCCTGCTGCACACAGGTAGCTTCTACAACACCGACAGCTCACTAAAATTATCAGCGCCATCCATTTATCTGATTTGTTGTAGTCGATGAAAAGCTCTGCAATATTTAATTTTTCTCCAGCTTTGGCTTGTACTGAACCAATTTTTAACTTCACAATAGATTTAGATTTGTGTGTCAGGGGCATACAATGAACAGGCGGTTTTGAAGAAAATGATTTCTATAGACATTATGTAACAACAGCTGCCTTTCTGCTCATTGTATCGTCTTCTAACTTGCTTGCAATATCTTACAAGGATGTTGTGCAAAGCTGCTCATTTCTCTGAAATCGTTGACAGGATTTTTTCAACCATTGCTGATAAAAAAAAATATTGCAGGACAAAATTTATATCGATGGTGCTAAATCTTTCACATTTGAGATTACGATTTATTCAGCTAAATGCATTCAATGTTTTGCTTTAGAGACTAAATTAATATGTTATAATAAAAAGTGCCCATGTATGAAGTGTTTGCACAACTTTAATGAGCTTGACGGTCAATACCTGACATGACCACCCTTATTCTTCAATGCCGGGACCTTTTTATACAAGTTTTATTTTTGTTTGTTTTGAAAAGTTCTCCAGGCTTCTTGAAGGACTTTCTAAATCTCTTCTTTGAATGTTGCTGGTTTTTGTTCTATTATCTGTCAAGATTATTCCACACGGCTTTATTAATGTTGAGGTCCACACTCAGGGGAGGATTCATAATGCCATAATACCTGTTCCAATTACTTTTTAGGCCAGTTCCTGTGTCATTTGGCATACCTCAGTTATTCTCCCTCTTTTTTTCTTTCCTAATAATGGCTTCTTGACACCCACCTTTCCAAGGAGACCACTGATAATGAAGTTTTATATCTTTCAGATCATGTGTCTTGTCTTTGTTTGATATTTTTTTCTCGATTCTTTTAGACGTCATTTTTAAATACTGTTCATCTGTTATAATTTGAATTTTTTTTTTTTATCTAAAACTTTTTATTTTCCTTTCACTTGTCCAGTTTCCTTAGATACAGTATTTCAGGAACATACTTAGCACCATCCTGGTATGTCTTATTTTCGACAAATATATTTTTTTAGCAATCAACTTGTTTGTGCAAAAATATCAGTTTTTGTCTGTCAAATTGTTATCTTTGGCATTTTGGTAGATGCAATCAAAGAAATGCAAACAGACTGCATTTCCTTGCAGCAGGTTGCTAGTATCTAAGTTATTCTGTCTAACAACTGGGATTTTTTAAGAACCTTCATTCCCGTGACACAGTTCTGGAAGTCTGTTACAGGGTTTCCTCAAGTATTATGTGCAACCATCCATCATTCTCTCAATTCTGACTAGTTTCCTCTACCCTTTAGATAAAACATACCCATAGCATAATGCTGCAGACACCATGCATCACTTTTAAGATGGTGTCCTTCTTCCATTTGTTTGTAGTCTCTAATGTGCTTTTTGGGGAACTTTTAAGTAATTAATATTTTTTGTTTATTTATTTGTTTGTTTGTTCATAGAGCTCAGTTCTGTGGAGTAAAAATGACTTATATTTCTGCTATGGATAGATAGAACAGTCTCTTTTGTGAAGCTTTCGAACTCTTTCAGGTTACCTTGAATCTCTTTGTTCCCTCACTTTTTAATGCTCTCTGTGGGGTTACCAGAGTTGCAGATATTGTTTTATAGCCCAACCCTGATTGGGTCTTCTTCACAACCTTAACCTGTTTGGAGAGCTCATTGGTTTTATGGTGTTACTTCTATGGTGTATATGAATACATCTTCCTGATGTATTCGTGGAGCTTGGATGTTTCATCTTGGTTCGTGGCCCTGATGCTTACTAGTCTTTGGCCTCTCTCGTTGTACTTATTGTATAGCCTCTGGACACTGGATTTGGGGTGAAACCCTCCATGCATGGTGAACAGCTTTGTGTTTTAACATCTCTAGTCTGAACTTTCTCCTTTGGACAGCTTATTATCCCAGGCGGGTATCTGATCACTGGCAGAGTATTGCTGTTAATTACCCGGTACTTGTTCTTGCCATTGAGCTGACTTGTCAGGACTTGCCTTACTCATTGCAGGTATTTGGCTGTTCAACTTTCCTTGTGGCTTCTTCACGATTCCTATTTGCTTGTGTAATGCCAAGGTACTTGTAGCTCTCCTAAACAACTGCTATTCTGCGCTCTCCGAGTGCAATGCCCTCTGTATGGACTACCATTCCTCTATTTGTTACCATTCGACCACATTTCTCCAGTCTGATTGACATTCCAGTGTCCCTGCTATAGATCCAGGTGGTGTGGATCAGTGAGTCAATGTCTCACTCACTCTTAGCGTACAGCTTGATGTCATCCATGTAAAGGAGGTGACTGATGGTGGATACATTCCTAAGTTGGTAACCATAGCCAGTCTTGTTGATTAATTGGCTGAGGGGGTTTGGGCCTCTGCAAAACAGCAGTGGGGACAGCACATCTCCTTGGTATATACCACATTAGATGGAGACTTTTGCAATTGGCTTGAAGTTTTTTCTCAAAGGTGATTTGCTCCTCTGGTACTTTTACCAATGCCTTTCTGTGTCTCTGTCATGTATTGATCCATGTGCCCACTTATCTTAGCCGCTATGATGCCCGACAGGAGCTCCCATGTTGTGGAGAGAGAGATTATCAGACAATAGTTGGATAGGACTGTTCCCTGAGGATCTTTCGGTACCTTCTGGGGATCTTACGGTATCAGGAATGTCCGGCGCATGGTCAGCCATTCAGGGTGGGTCCAATCCCTGAGCAGTCGGCTCATTTGTTCTGCTTGGCGCTCATGGAGGGAAGTTAGCATCTTTAACCAGTAGGCATGGATCATGTCCGGGCTAGGTGCTGACCCGTTCTTCTTACCTGAGATTCTTTGCTGGATATCTGCCACTATGATGGAAACTGGGCCTTATTCAGGGAGGGTGCTGTGGTCCACTTTTAGTTCATTGAACTACTGTGCTTCTCTATTATGTGATGCCTCCTTCTCCTATATGTTTTTCTAGTTTTGTTCAATCTCCAGCCTTGGTGGGGTAGTGTGTGTGGTATTACCCTACCACTGGGAGTAAACTTCAGCTGTGTTAGTGGAGAACAGCCGGTTTATTTTTCTGGCCTCTATTCCTCTTGTGTACCCCTTAGTCGTGCAGCCAATGCTTGGAGTGATTGTGTGTGTGTGTGTGTATATATATATACAGTGAGGAAAATAAGTATTTGAACACCCTGCTATTTTGCAAGTTCTCCCACTTAGAAACATGGA
>JBAMHW010000026.1:11760353-11775925 GCA_037177495.1 Rhadinocentrus ornatus | reverse complement strand
TTTAAGGGTCAGAATTCTTGCTGATAGACAGGTGTTCAAATACTTATTTGCAGCTGTATCATACAAATAAATTGTTAAAAAAATCATACATCAGGATTATTTTTTAATTTTTATTATGTCTCTCACAGTGGACATGCACCTACAATGAAATTTTAGACCCCTCCATGTTTCTAAGTAAGACAACTTGCAAAATAGCAGGGTGTTCAAATACTTATTTTCCTCACTGTATATATAAGCAGGGTTTTCTGTATTTTACTGCTCATCTACCTCTGGACACTTCTTTAGCTCCTCTGTTCTGACTCGGATACCAGCCTGGAGTCTGGGATCCACCCTGGAATTATTAAACTGTTTTGACACTCCAAGGCCAGCCATGTCCCGGCTTTTCAACTCACAGATACATGTCTGTTTTGCTGGAGGATGCCTTTGGTAGGGAAGAATGAAGCCTGATCTTTGAAGGAAGCTGTCGTGGAACATGAGAAAGATGCTTTAGGCACCACTTGTCTCCTGTTTCACAGGCTCAGTATTTGGAAATGGATAGCAGGCTGGGAAATAGACATTTAGTTGAAGTATTGTATGTTTGACAAGGAGACAAGTAACGGTAGAGAACATGGTGAAAAACCAAAGTCAATTTAAAAAGCTAAAGAAACAAACATCACTTTAATTAGGAAAATATTAGAGTTAGGCAAATAACTTCAGCTGAGTCTTTTTAGACAAGAAAACACTTTTTTTTTTTAACCATTTAAAACTAGAAAGGTTGTCAGATATGTATTGTAAAGTGTTGAAAATCCTCCAAAGTAACCTGGATCAGTGCCTCTAAAACAGAGAGTTGAGATTTAAATTGACTCACAGGCCTGTGGCTAGTGGGTCCCTTTATGACGAGGATATGAATTTTTTTTAATAAGTCTATGTCCCAGAGCAGGGAGAACTAACGTCTCACGTGGTCTGTAAAAAAATTTATTTAAGATAATTAAATTCTAAGAAATAGGGGGAAATTGGTAAGTTTAAAATATGTTTAAACCCATGTGGGCTGTGGGTAGACAGAGGGTTACAATCACTACCTAAATAATCCATCATGGTGTGTTGACATCATGGCAACACAACCTACTCTGCACCCCTGGGATTGATTCCCATTGTCACATTCAACACTGATCCAAATTCAACAGCTTAAACCACAATCAGCTAAAGAAGCATGGGAATCCTACTAAAATCTTTTTCATCAATAATAATGTAAATAATAAATTATTACGTATCTTAAATAAATATGAAGGTGCAAATGTTGCATCTATTCAAATATCTCGAAATAAATCTAGATTGTTTATAGTTCAAGCAGTTCAGATCTTTCAATTATGTCATTTATGTTTCACTCCAAAGTAAATATGTCAGGTACACAGCTGAAAGTACTAAGCAAGATTCCAGTGCTGACTTTGTTGTAGGTAGTCAAATTTGTTTCTAAGTGTGCATTTACTATGGGGAGGTATTCATAAAATACTTGGTTGATTAAAAACAAAATGTCAAGGTTAGGAAAACACTGTGGTTAACATTAAAACTGACCTTGAAGAATGGCATTAAATATCCTCTCCTCTTCTGAATTACCGGATACTGACCCCACCACCTTGGCCAAAAACACAAAATGTGGTAAGCCATGCATTTGACATTACTCTGAAAGTAATGTCAAATGCAGTGAGGGGGGAAGAGTGTTTTTTCTCTTTGTTGGCACAAATACATAATTTTTTTATTTCTGCATGTCAGAGAGAGTGGGCTGGGAGTATACAGTGGCCTGCAAAAACAGCCACGAGGGCAAAAGATGGCATAATTATTGTAAAGCTAAAGATGAACACTGTTTTTGATATATTATTGTGATCAAGTAAGCTTGGTCTATTATTTTTGTCAAAAAAAAGGAAAGGCTCTAAATGTGACATGGCAGGTGTTTCTTTGTTTGTTTAACCCAGGTTTCAGACCATATGAGATAATTACCCTTTTTACACACGGAACTCAGTACTGGCTCCAAAGAATCATTTTGATTGGCCTGCACATTTTGACTATAATAAAAGTTGGTTTGTAACTTGGAAAAAAACATTTTAAAAATAATAGTTCTTCTTAATCACAGATGACATTGTCATTAGAGAAATACTAAGTTGACCTGAACCACAATAAAAATAATTAATAGGCCTAAGAAAGTAAGGGAGGAATACATCACCATCAACACCATAAATAGTGTCCTGAACCCTATTCATCTTGATGGTTTAGAAGCATCTTCAGCAACCTGCTAGAAGTTTCTGCACATTTTTTATTGAAAAGCGTTACATCCTCAGGTCACAGATCTCTCCCCAGTCACTTGCTCCATCATTTGCTTCCCATTGATCTGCTGTATTTCAGCAGTTGAAAATGTGTCCCTCAGGGTTTTAAGAGGACATTATTAGTAAGCTTAAACCATCAGGCTTATCAATGGATGTTTTGCTCCGTCGTCTTTTTAAAGATGTCCTGCCTGTGATTGGCCCTTTTGTCCTCAGTGTTATTAACAGCAGCCTGTCCTCTGGTGTACCCTAATGCCTTTAAACATGCAATTATGAAACCACTCATCAGCAACCTGGTATGGACCCTTCAGCTTTATCTACTTTTAAAGCAATATCTAGGTTTTCTTTCCTTTCCAAAATGTATAACAAAAATTGTTTTAATCCAAACTAAAGGCCTTTCTAGATTACTAATTTTTTGAGGTCTTTCAGTCTGATATTAAAACCCATCACAGTACAGAAGCGACACTTTTTAATGACATCTTACTAGCCACAGACTCTGAGGATATTGTGTTTCTGATTTCATGGCAGCCTTTGACACGTTCGACCATAAAATCATATTTTCGTGCCTGAAACACTGTGTTTGCATACAAGGTTCTGCCTTGTATGCAAACACAAATTACTATGTCAGAGATCACCAACTCCAGACCTCTTGAGCCAGTGTCCTGCAGGTTTTAAATATGTCCATGCTGCAGCACACCTGACTCAAATAATGAGTCGTTAAGAGGCTGGTGCAGACATTGAAAACAAGCTGTTCGTAAACTATCTAATTTAAACCAGGTGTCTTGCAACAGGGACACAGTGAAAAGGTGCAGGACACTGGCTTAAGAGGTCCAGAGTTGGTGATCCCTGTCCTGTTTGTTCAAGAGAAGCTGCTCTGTGAGTCTTGGAGATTTTATGTCTTCATCGGCCCCCCTTAGTTGTGGGGTGCCACAGGACTCATTTCTTGGCCCTGTTCTTTTTACTTTGTATTTGCTTGCTTATTGTGTAAATATAATATGTCATTACATTTTTATGTAGATGACTGTCAGATCTATACTCCCTTATAAAAGACTAAGGTAAATGTTTTCTTGGCCTTGGGGACATTAACCAAAGCACAGTTGTTTTATTCAAACCCAGTGGTCCTTTAGCTGCTCTACCTGCATTTCTGGATGTTTTGTCATGTTTGTTAAGCCCACTGTTATAAGTCTGGGCATAAAGGACGACTGAGTTGAGGCTAGACAGGGCAAAAGATCAATAATAATAACAGTTTCTTTTAGCTGAGGTGGCTTACAAAAGTTGAGGTGGTTTTATTACCAAAAAATTTTAAATACTGATTTGCTCTTCTATAACAACAAGGTTGGACTCCTGTAATGCTCTGTATGTTTCTCTCTCCAGAATGCAACTGCTCGCGTGCCGACAGCCAGGCACCCGCAAGTCTGAGCACATTTCACCTGTCCTGGCTTCGATTCATTGGCTTCTTGTTGCTTTTAGAATCTACTTCAAAATTATTCTTTTAACATATAAATCCCTGAATGGACTAGCACCACCAAATCTATCTGACCTGCTTCAGCCCTACATTCCTTCACAACTTTTAAGGTCTGCTAAGCAGCAGTTCCTAGTTGCTCCAAAGTTGAGGCTGAAACTTAGACGGGATCTGCTTTCACTGTGGCAACACCAAAGCTGTGGAACCAGCTGCCTTCAATCATTAAACAGGAACCAGCTGCCTTCAATCATTAAACAGGCCTCTTTGCTGTCTGTTTTTAAAACTCTCCTTAAAACCCACTTTTTTTGCTTGAGCTTTTAACACTAATTTAGGTGATGCTTTCATGTTTTGAAAGGTTTTATTGTTTTTGGTCTGTTCATAATTTCTTGCCTGTTTATGTTTTTTGGCCTGTGTTTTAGTCTATTTAGGATTTAGTATATTTAGATTTACATGTTTTTAAATGATTTGCTGTCATTTTATTGTTCAGCACTTTGTTTAGCATTGTTGTGTTTAAAGTGCTCTTTAAATAAATTGGATGGGATTCCATGGAGAAAGTCCTGCCACTTGGGGAGGATTGGTTTGCCAGCAAGCAATAAGGTTCTAAAACTTTAGAATGAAGCCAAACACAAAAGCAGAACTGCATTTGTCTGAAAGTGGCAAACGTTCAGATATTTTCTTCATTTGTAAATAGGAACAATGCTTTTTAAGTTTAAGAACTTTTTTCTCCTATTGGTGTTTAAATGATGCAAGAAATGGAAAAAAGGATAGTTTGACTGCAAAAATTCTTTGAGAGGTTTGACTGAGGACTGTAGTGGTGTTCTGCTCAGTAAAAACACCTGTACATCCACGATCTCCAGATCTCACATAATTTATAAAACACCAGTTCACAACTGCTAACAGTTAGAGAAATAAATCAAGTTGAGTTTGTATCCAATGATATACAGTACAATTCAGTCCCATTAATATCCCGTTACAATTCTAATATTAATGCATCTTTAATGCAATATCAGTTTCCAAAACTGAACATCAACTTTGGGACTTATGAAGGTAATTTTGAACTTTCTGACCATTAAGAGCAGAGATATAATCAGAGACCCCTTTTGGGCCCCTTCGCATCACCAACATCTGGGCAATAAATTGATCATAAACACCACAAAGATCCCATCCAACTGGGAGCAGAATGTCCTACAAGTGGAATGCAGTCCTTAGTAATTCACATGATTGTCTTATTTCATGTCAAAATATCTTTGCTATTTTAATTATATATAAATAATAATTAGTTTGCAATATTGCTGCTGTGAATGCTAGTATTGTAACAACAATACATTTTCAATGGATTGCGCTCCTCTTCAGTAAACCAACATTTTACTGTAAACTTGCTATGACGTCATGTTATGTGCAACTAAATACAATAATAGTCAACATCTCCAGGACCTTGAACTGATGTCCAGTGGACTTAATGGCTTTCTGTCTGTTAAAAGTGGGTCTTAAATGTTTGTTGCTTACATAAGACTGAAGGTTTACAGCCATATAGGAGCTCCAGGGACTTATTGTCTGAAGAAAATATAATAAGCTGCTAAATATAATGGACAACACTACAAACCCTCTACACAGCATAGTATTAAACAATACAGTACCTTCAGTCAGAGGCTTCTTCAGCTCAGTTCTAATTAGTACTTGAAGAGTAGGTCATTCCTGCTCACATCAAAGGCTTACATTATCAACTTAAATAATAGTGATAATTATTATTTAAACTTCTGTTTTTCATTTTTTCATTTGCTGATTTAATTTAAATAGCCAATCCTTTATTGCACTGCAACAATATAATATAATGCAATATAATGACCCCCCTTTCCTTTCAGGTTATACATGTGAAGCTGCACCATCGATCATTGAGCTTAATACTGCTCCATGAATGCCAACATGTTCACTGTACTTAACTGACATTAGGTAAGAATGATGTTTTCCATTTTCAACATTTAAAATTAGAGCACAACTGAATACGTCTGAGGCAAAAGGGAATCTCATTACTTTTGAGGTATTAAACAGAAAAAACCCCAAATAATTTTACTTAATTTTGAGAGAACATTGAATTTTTACACCAAATGTCATGCAAATAATCTTTTCAGACAAAAGCAAAAATGTCAACCTGATTGTGCTGCAACAGCGACGGATCATCAAAGTCAGTACAAAATATCTTGTTCACAGGATGTGTGGAAGGTTAGGTTGTGATTTATTGTTGAGATATTTCATTATTGTACAAAATGAAAAAACTGCATCATTGTTTGCATACAAATGGTTAAAAGACACAAGGCTTTAGTTACACAACCATAGTTTATTACTGATGTCATCACTTACACAGACAAAAGAAGTGTCAGCGATACCTACTCAAAGGTGATTAGGAAATCATCAAATAACTCAATGAAAACCAGATGTTGTGTTCAATTGACACAGATCCTATAGATGATCCGAATCTTCTACAAAGAGGCAGAAACTGGCTGATTTTCAGAGGGGGAAAAAAATATTAAAATGGACTGAACTCAGTCTACCTCTGAGCAACATACACCTTCTTGGGGGTTGGCTGAATGTAGCAGTTCTTCAAATTCTTGACAATATCTGGGTTAAATGGGGCACCGAATAC
Organism: Rhadinocentrus ornatus; assembly: GCA_037177495.1. Classification (NCBI taxonomy): domain Eukaryota; kingdom Metazoa; phylum Chordata; class Actinopteri; order Atheriniformes; family Melanotaeniidae; genus Rhadinocentrus; species Rhadinocentrus ornatus. Next base: position 11,769,528 of record JBAMHW010000026.1, on the reverse strand, counting down.
ACAGGTAATGATGAGATGTGGTTGTGTATTTCTTCAAAAATCACGCTGAATATCTGCCATTTATGTTCAGTTATATTTAAACTTTTAAAACTACACTTTGCAGAGAGGAAAGCCACAACCAACTGATAAAACAAAATCATTTTGTCTCCATTATTTGTGTTGCTTATACAAGATGAGATCTGGTGGTCCTGAATAATGGGTGCAACAAAATCCATTGTAAAGTTCAGATTACTTCAGAAATGAACACGCAGCCAAAGTTCATCATTGTATTCCACTACAAGCAGTACAATGTCGGAGATTAAATCCTGTTGTCCGATAAGGCTAATCATTGGAAGTCCTTCAGAAAGTAGCACTAAGCGATCAGTGCTTCTCTTTTTTATGTCTATTGAGTTCAAGAAGAAGCATTCAGAGTTTTAAAAGATTAACTGCAGTCCAGAATAAAGGAGGTCTCTATTTACAGAAAGGTCCTTTGTATTACTCTCTTCTCCTTTAATGATCCGCCAGACCAGAACAGTGGGTTAACCTGTGTAAGGAGAAAACAGCCATAAAACAAATCAGAGCCATGAAGGTAACAGCAGTATGAAAAGATCTTCTGACAAGCCCACCTCACAAACAACCCTTCAGTAATACTTAACATCACTTTTCTATAAGTAAAGGGCATGTCCTTTTGCATCAAAGATAAGTTTTTAGCAGCAGTAATTGTGAAAGTATTCTTTGTTATTTTAGAAATTTAGCCAAGTGCAGCACCAGTAGTAGACATTAGAAGACAACCCTAGAGGTACTGGATAATGTGAAGAAAATGTGTCTGTTTGGTTTGTCTATGCGAGTTAAGTATAGAAGTAGGTAGATATACATTTTTTGTTAAAACATAAGATTCAACTATCTAACTGATTATTATTATTACTAGTTGTTAAACACATTTAAAATAAAAAATATGGGCAAACCTTTATGCACTGACTCCTTATTCAAATGTGCAAGTTTGGAAAACACCTGTCTAATGCTATCATTTCAGCCTAATACATCTGCACAATGTCTCTCACCGTGTTTTACAGTGTTCAGTATAAAGCAAGCTGCTGAGCTGGGTTTGCACTTGTAGCTCTAGTCCTCTACACATAGATCGCTGCTGTCAGATACTCTGAACTCCTTGAGATTAAATTGCCTGTCATGAAGCTCGGTGGCTGACTGGCAGCTCCTCTGCTCGTCTAAAAGTACATTCTGGTAAAAGGCTCTTGAGGAACATAACATAACAACCTTCATAACAGCGTCCGCTATCGATTCCAGCCGGCTGTCAGCTGACAAGTCGGCTTGACAGGCTGAAGAAAGCCATGACCGGACCTGTAAAGCCTCATTATCGATGCCAAACTTTTGATAGGAAACGTATGGCTGCAGTTTGACGGCATGGTAACATGTAGATTAATTCACAAATGGCTTGTTTGACAAAGAAAACGAAGAGAACCAACATGACAGTGCACAATATTATATTAATCATCCTCCATTTCCAAGAAAAACAGAATAAACCTGCCTAATTGAAACACAGAATGAAGAGTATTCATATATTCAGAAGTTGTTAAATTTGTCTGATTTCAGAACTGGCTGCAATAATTTTTTCACTTTACAGTCATTCACATTCAAAGCTCTCACTGTGATTAATGTTGTACTATTTGAGAATAATTTCTGTCTGTAAAGACAAAGAGCAAAGCAGCTTCTTGTCAGAGGAAAAAATTCTCCTTAGATGGATCTATATTGTCTCAGTTCAGGAGGAGAGAGAGGAATCATTAACAGTTTTTCAGTGACTGAAACACAGCTTAAAAATACTGAAAGAAAAAAAAAAAGAAAAAAAACTCAAAGGGAAAACTAAGTCTTCCCTAGGTGTTGCATTTGTTTAATTGGAGGCTGACAAGTGCTAATTTAACTGGCAAAGCATTAATTTCATTCAGCCTGAAGTGAGGTTGGCTCAGAGACTGAACACAGCAGGTGCGGGGCTTGTGTTTGTCTAGTTCAGCCGTGGAATTGGCACGTTGCTGTGTCCGTCTGAACAATATGGTTTGTTATAATTACCATGACTCTGTTTTTTATCATATGGTCTATATATAATGCACTTGAAAAGTTTATGCATTATGTGTAAATGTGTTTATAAAGAAAGCATAGACAGTGCAGTCATTCCTTTTTTATTATAAAGTTTATGATGAACAAATTTGTGCCTCAAGTCAAAACTTGAAGTCACTTTTTTGGAAGGAAATTCATTTGTGAGGTGTTGCACCGTATGAATATAATAGACTAGAAATGGGATGAGGAGGAGGAAGCACTCATCAAGTAAAACTTTTTGCTGTGAAAAGAAAACCTACAAAGAAGTTGCTTGAAAAGCTCTCCTGCCAGAGGAGATTACAGCACACCTAAGTGTAGATGAATTTCTAATCCACTTTTAATTTAGCTGCTCTGAACAGAACCCATGTCAAAACTTTTATCTTCTTTTAAAGTAGCAGTAGACGACTTTAACTTTAGATAACATTTAATCCCACACAGATGTAAAGACCGGCACTTTAAAAAATGCTTTACTGCACAAAACTTTACAATCAGAGTAAAAATGAAAATATGTGTGAACCAGAAAATTTGAGTTTCGTCCTATGCATCAGATTGTGTGCCATCTCATTGGTTTAAATACATTAACAGTTACTTATTGACTATATTAAAAAACAGAGGCATTAGGACATCTTTGATGCATGTTTCTTTTTGGGAATGAAGGTGTGAAAAATGTGTTTAGCTTCAGTCAGCAGCTACATTTACATGTACAACTCCTTTCTAGTTGTCTTAATGCAACAACGATGCTTGGCAATGCCTCTCTTCCTTTATTCCTTCTCTTCTCTGCTTATTCACTGCAGTAGCTACACTATAACAAACTGTATGCTTAGTTTTGTTTTCCAGCCCTCTGGTTCAGGGTTTCCCACAAGGGGCTGCAAAACCTGCAAGTTTTTGGGTGTTTTCCTGCTCCAACACATAAGACTTAATTTAATAGATCCAACAGCCTATGAATTACAGCTCAATGACTCAGAAATTAGAATCAGGTGTGTTGGAGCACGAAAACACTGAAAATCTGCAGGGCTGTGGCCTTGTGGGACCAAACTGAGTACCCCTGCTCTAGTCCACAGAATACAAATAACCTGGCTTCAATCTTCCCTACCATCTCTCTGATCTCATCTTTTACAAAGATTGTTTCTCTTTGTGATGATTAATGGCATTATCTAAAAAAAAATCTCTTATTTGAGCTGGAATTATATGAAGCAAATCCCAAAGCTGCTGAGGCAATCAAAAGTTAGTTAGGATTTATGGATCACACACTTGTAAATTAGTAAAAGAATTCTTTCGCATCCATTAAATGTGATCCAAAACTAGTCTGTAATAATCAATAAATATATTTTTTATCTGCACAGATTTTTGGCAAGGTTGTAATACTGTTATCTTTCTTCTTCCTGTTTGCAGTCTTGGGTGATGACCAATGCTGGTTGAGTGAGTTTTGAGTTCACCAGTATGCATTTAGGAGCAGGGTTTGAATAACGGAGAAGCTAAGGGGAGCTTGGCTCCTCCGCAAGGCAGAGGAGCTCCCCTAAAGACATTCAGCTGATACTTTAAGGGGGAGCCCTAAAGATCTTCCAAACGATGTGGATGATCCGTTTTGTTTCCTTCAGCATTGTTGTGCGCTGTAAGCATACACACAACGACCACCTGGTGTGCTTCTTTTTGTGGTTAAAGAACTCTCCGTCGCTGTTTCTGATTAAACAAGCTGCATACAGTAGTAGCAGTGCATATTTTTACACATTTTTTTGCACATTACATGCAAAGTCGCAGTGCACGTGCAAAAATAAGGCCCCCCAAAAGCCCCAGTGTAATTCCAGCCCTGTTATGGAGCAAAAGAAAAAAGCTATTTCAGGAATAACAGCTATTATCTGATATTTCCTTTTTATTTATTTGTACTTGAACATTTGTCTTCAATCAACAATTAGTATAAGTAACAGCTTGAGCCAGAATGTATGCTAGCTACAGCAGAAACCCAAAATACCTTCTGTTGCCATCAGATGTGGTTTTTGTTTTTGGTTCTTTTGGGTTTTGGTTCTTTTGTTGATCAACACAAAGCTGGAAGGCATAACTTTATAAGTATTGGGGTTATTTAAGCCGATGGTTTCAAATAATGGCAAAAAGAAAAAATTGTGCTTGATGTTATTGAGATTCTGTGATTACATGGGAGCAAATAACAGAAACCTTTACTCAAATCATTGTAACCTCAGAGATGATGCGAGAGATTAAACAATTACATCTATAAAAAGACTGACAGAGCTTTGATATAAGATAAGACAATACACAGTTGCAGACAAAATGCTAAGCTAGCATTAGGAGCTAAATTGATACAGTTAAAGCATGCTAACTTTTGAATTTTTGTTCAAGAGGGGTATTGTTTTTGAGCAAAGCAGTCTGCATCACTCTAACATGAATCAGGGTAGATTCACCGCATGTTACAGGGAAGTTATGGTATAGGCTACGACATTTGGTACACATTGTTAGCTCGGCATCAATCTAATGTAAATCATTAAACTTAAGTCAGTAAAACATTTGTTTTTAACTGTTATAAATAAATAAATGCATTATTTAATTTAAAAAATGTTACACCAAAAGAGGCCAACAATGATTCCAGATTAGATTTCGTATGTGATGGGTAAAAGGTAAGGATACAGATCCAGAAAACTGGTCCCATGAACAGTAAAAAAATAGTCTGAAACTTGTATAGAGCAACTGTTCTCTAAAACTATCTTGATTTTCCTTCAAACTGCCATTTTAATAATTTGGAGGTCTCTTTATCCTCAGTATCATTTATAATCTTTTCAAGACACAGCACCTTCCCTGAAAAATTTCTCTCCTGAGCCTGAGACACCACAGTCTTCCTCATCTCTTCGAATTGAATTTTGAATCTGAAGGATGAGGAGGGATTTAAAGATGTACATTTATGAAAAGTGCAACAAAGCTGCATTAGTGGATAGAGTTTTATTCTTTCTTATCCTGCTGGTATAAAGTGACAACAGACAGACAAGGTAACTGATGTCATCTTTGAGGATTTCTGTTTAACTCTGACTGTATTCCCCACTGTGCCCCAGGCTTAGTGGTAACCATAGCTCCTTTGCTTACATTTAAAATCCTCAATGTGTTACTCTGTATGACTGATATAATTATATAGGTGAATGCAGTCGGCGGTCTTGGGTTTATGTTGTGCTGCTTTCCCAAAATCTCAGCAGAGGTGAAAGAGCATCACCTCCTGCAGCTTCGTCAGCCTGCAGAAAGATTTTAAACTGAGGTAGGTTGTGTTTCTGACTGACCTCAAAGGTGTGCGAGACACATCTCCTGGGTAATGATGATGCTTTAAACAGGTTGCTGTTGTGTATCTGTGAACACCTCTTTTCACTGCTATCTCCATCCCTAGTGAAGTTAGACTATTGGGAATTGTGATTAATAATACTATCTGATAATAAAGTCATCATATGAGAAAATATCAGGCGTTAAGTTATTTATTTTTTTAATTAAATATTAGAATAATGATAAGAACAACAACAAAAAATTACCTGGACTCTGTTGTGGGGCATCTGACATTACCAAAGCTGGTCTCTATCAGCAGAAATCTTTCCAGATAGCCATGTTAAAGAAGACAAAAGAAAAGAGAATTTCAGTATTCTTATTATCATTATCTGTTAATTCTGTTCCAAAACATCACTAGATGATAACATTTGTTTCAGAACCAAAACCACTAAAAGATAAAATAATTACATAGGTATCAATATCCCATTTTGAGGTCTCGGCCAGTCCCTGAATCAATAGCCCAAGGCTCCAGGCTCCCAACTCCAGGCAGGTGTGGTGTAGGCAGTTTAAATAATTAAGTACATGGAGAGAGGCAGAACTGAAGTCTATGGGTAGTCATAACACAGTGAAGGATACAAGCATCATGTTACAAAGTTAAAAGCAAGTAACTGGAGTGAATAATTGGCCAGTTTGGGTGCTCAAAGTGGCTGAAAGTGCTAAGAAGACATAGCAGCCCATTGATTATAAGCTCCCCAGGGTCTTTACATCAACTTTAAACAGTAGCTTTTAGGTAAAGGCAGGTGATAGTAAAAGAAATCACAGCCTGTTGACCTTGAAGAACGGTAACATCAGATTCAACAGGTTTGAATTTGGCGTCAATAAAGTGGTTTGTTTCTTACACCTTACCTTCGTGGTTTTGATCTTGTTCCCTGTTGCACAGCTCCAACCCTTTAGATCAGGAAGAACTTTGCATTCCTCCCCATCAAGGCACGGATGCATCTGACACCACCACTTCTGCTCCACTATCGAAGCTTGCAAAATGACAAAGGGGTTGAACAAAATGTCAGGAACATCTGTGCTGACGCTGTCTGAAGTGTTAAACGTCAATATATCTGATGCTATTTATGTCCCTACAAACCATCCTGTTAAAAAATTATACTCATTTCTAAAGTGAAAGCTTAAGCCAACATTAAATGTTTGTTATTTTACTTATCTTTACATGCATGTTTACTAAGATCCGCAGACAATAAGAGTACCATACAGTGTTGCAGAAAATCTTTTTTATTTTTCCTGTACTCTTAATCATGTAATATTTGATGTGCAGCAATGTTTTAAAACCAGTGATGGAGTCAGATATAAATCTATGTATGAATAGAAATGCAACTGTACTATATATTCATGTAAACCTATGTATTCTACACAATGCTTCATTCATAAATAATGATAGATGATGTATATCTGTCTGAAGCTGAAATAAAGGTATAGCAGGTGAAGAAAATGTAATGATGAAGTCAATACTTGAAGCAAAGTCAATGGCTTACAGAAATCCATAAATATATTTTTGTTTTACATGAATAAATTACTTTTTTTTTGTATAGGTACCCCTATACAATTGATTGATAACACAACTAGCTAACCAGCCAATCACATGGCAGCAACACAGTGCATTTATTCATGTATACATGGTCCCGAGAACGTGTTGAAGTTGGAACTGAGCATCAGAATGGGGAAAAAAGGGGATTTAAGTTATGCTGAATGCAACATGAGTACAATTGTCACATGGACTGGTCTGAGTTTTTCTGAAACTAATGATTGACTGGGATTTTTACACACAGCCATTTCTAGGAGTTACAGAGACTGGTCCAAATGAGAAAATATCTAGTGAGCAGCAGTTTTCTGGATAAAAATGCATTGCTGGTGTCAGAGGTCAGAGGAGAATGGGCAGACTACACAAACTGTCTCTGAAGTCTGCTAAGAACAGGAAACTGAGATTGCAATCCACACAGACTCAACAAAACTGGTCGATAGGAAATGGAAAAACATTGGCAGGTCAGAATTGGTCAAAATTTAATGGAAACCACATGACCGCATGGATCCATCGTGTCTTGTATCAATGGTTCAGGCTGGTGGTGTAATGAAGTGGGAGATATTTACTTAGCACATTTTAGGCCCTTTAATATAAGTGTAGCACGATTTAATTGCCACAGCCTACCTGAATATTGTTGCTGATCATGTCCTCTATGACCACAGTGTACCGTGTTCTGATGGCTACTTCCAGCAGGATAATGCACCATTTGACAAAGTTCAAATCATCTCCAACTTATATCTTGAACATGACAATGAGCTCACTGTACTGGAGTCTACAGATGTTTCAGAGCAGTGGCAGGTGAAAACACAAATATCTGCAACATTTGCCTAGATGTAATCCAGAGATTTTCCATCCAGGCCCCCGGGTAAAATCTCTGGGTTATCAGCGGCTGAGACAATGGACAAAACTGTGATGATATTTCGTAGCATTTGTATCTGTGCAAGCAAGAGTTTGATCTTTATGCTGACCTGTAGTGGGTGTTTTTGGTTATGTTTGTGATACTTTTCTGTGTTTTCTCAGTTTGTTCACTTGTTGTCAGCTAGTTCTGCTTTCTGCCCACCTGGATTCAGTTGTCAGATTACGGCCACCTGTCCTGTGTTAATCATTAGCTTCCTTAGTATAAAAGCTTCTTTACAGGCCAGACTCTTCTCATTGTGGAATTATCTCTTAGAGGTTGGTAGTTTTCTAGCCAGCGCTGCATGGCTTCTTGTTTAGTTTTATGATTCCCTGTTTTTGAAGTCCCCTTGACTTTTTGACATTGAATATTCCTACTTATCTGGTTCGCTCTGTCCTGCAGCTGGGTCCCACACTTCTCAACCAGTAGGAGAGTTAGAGCAGATTAATCACCTCATGATCAAAGAGATGTAAATAAATGTCCTCATATTGAGTCTGAATAGCATCATCTTCCTAGATCATCAAAGCTCTGCAAGATGTCACCTTCTGACAGCTGTGTCGTGATTTTAAGATTTGCTTTTTGACTGGTAATGCATCTATTTCAGGTATACCTAACTCGCAGAAACCATATGACATGTCAAAGAAGGAAGCTGGGAAGAGATGTAACATCAGTTGTGAAGGGAAATTTTTTAGCTACTGTGAGAACACCTACCTGCTTACCTCAGTAACGAAGCATTTAAGTTGCTACTCTGTGATACAAGAAATCATTTAAGGTTTGGCATATTACTAAGGTCATTATCTATGTTCCACAATCCCCTGCAGCAGCATTAGCGTTATACATAATGAATAGGATGGTTTTTATAATCCACACAACACTGAGCCTCACAGGAGTATATATGAAAGAATGAGGACTTCATGACATAATGAAATTAATTTGTAGAACAGACGTGGTCATAGCAGCATTGTAGCATTTTTTATAATAATAATTAAAAAATAAAAATCCTAAACCAGCTGGTGGTAATAACAGCAGCTATTAAAAAGCCACAAAGGTTTCATATGAAATGAGTATTGATGATCAAACATGGTGCATGGGCTACATTTAATTTAACAGCTGATGATGCTTTTAAAACAAACGTCTGAGAGCAAGTATTGGATTTATGTTTTATTGTGGTTATAAAATCTCTGAATCTTTGAGCTGACCTTGCATTCATAACTGGCTTAAGTTAACATGGCTGTAAAGTCCTTGCTGTACACCAACAGTCCAAAAAAAATATTTTTTTTTGTTAGATAGATAGATAGATAGATAGATAGATAGATAGATAGATAGATAGATAGATAGATAGATAGATAGATAGA
>JBAMHW010000026.1:11743704-11760253 GCA_037177495.1 Rhadinocentrus ornatus | reverse complement strand
ATAGATAGATAGATAGATAGATAGATAGATAGATAGATAGATAGATAGATAGATAGATAGATAGATAGATAGATTCTGCCAACAGTGATTAGCCAGTTAAAATGGTGCAGCAGATCGTGAGTTGCTTTTCTGCCGTCCTGTGCAAAATTGGAACTCTTGTCTTTTTTTCTTTTTTTTTAGCGAGGGATAATTCATCTGCACTGTGGTGCTTCTTAGACATGTTTCATTAATGAAATGTTGCAGGAATGAAATCCACTATTAAACCTCCATTAAACCATACATTACATGGACAAATGGACTGGATGCACAAGGTGTGACTTACTAATCAGCTTTTGTTTGTTTACACAACCCAAATTAAGTTATTAAACTAGCCTGATTACCCATCCCCATCTTTATGCTAAGCTAGCTAGCTTCTTGTGGCAGGTGTACCGCTAATGTCCACAAATAAAATAGCATTTTTTGTTTCTTAACTAGTGAAACAATCATTAGATATCAATTTTTCCTTAATCATGATTTCCCAGCAAACTAACGGTTAAGCTTGCAATGGCCTATCCAAAATTGTCCAGAGCATTTCACATTTTGAAATATCAGCTGGAGTTGTCTCCGGTATCTGGTCATGTTTACACACTCTTCCCTGCTGCTCTTCATGTTTCTCAAAGACAAAATTTGTGCAACAGAATACAAAAGAATCGTGCTGTTTATGACTGGCTGCAAAAGGCCAAAGGACCCCACCCAGCCCCCCAGGCATTTCAATGTCCTTTTCAAGGCACACCACCATTATGAAGAACCTAAAGTTACATCTTTGCATTTAAACTGGGTGGTCTTAGTTGTGCACCCCCCTACATGAGTAACGAATGTTCTATTTATAGCGTTTGACTCCAGTCTTTTGCAATTTGCTTGAATCTTCCACAACTTCAAGTGCAGTCTCATAGATGCTTTTATTTGTGTGTATATTAGCCATTTTCTGCCATGTAGGGTTAATTAAAAAGCTGTTTTTTTCTGTAAAAGGACTAAAGCTTTTGCAAGATGTAGTGGTAGTTTGGGAGACATACAAGTAACTTGAACCAGGTTAATCACATGAATACAAGAGAATGTTATGTATCGCATTGAGTGAAGCTTACAGGTAATCCCTGTTCCTCTTAATCATCCAAGTTTGTTTTTTGTTTTTTTCTTTATCCGATGCCTGGAAGCCTATTTATCTTCATATCAAAAGGAAATTGTCTCATACCGAGTGCAGCAAAAGTTAAACGCTGGTTGTAAAAGAATAATTAAAAGGTTAAGCTGCACTTTTTTTTTTTCTTTTTTCATGAGATCACCAGAGGAGCTTTAAACAGACTGGTAGCTTGCAGCTCTAATTTGCAGAAAATGTCAATATTAAAATGTCATGGAATAGGTCAAACACTGGCTATCCAGAGTTTCACCAGAAAGCTTCACATTTCAGACCAAAGTGAGGCTGAACACTTTGGCTAAGAGGGCTCTGGCATATTAGCATGCTAAGGCAGCTTCTAGGTCATCGATGTTAGATTCAACAACGGGCACCATCACATTCATTTATCAGTGTCTTAATAAAGCCTTCAGGAGTGTCTCTCTAGGGCCCCTGGTACTAAGGCTTAGTGTTGTGTGCATAATTTCTTTAATCTTATTCATACTGTGTGTCATCAACATAATCTGAGACTTATTTTTGATGGAAAATGTAACATTTTTACTTACAACCTCAATTCCAAAAATAGTTGGTATGCTGTATAAAATGTAAGTAGAATTATGATTTGCAAATCTCATAAACCCATTTTTTATTCCCAATAAAACATGTTGACACCTTACATTTCATACAAAATATTAGCTCATTTTAAATTTAATGGCACCTCATTAAAGTTGGAATGGGGCCAACAAAAGATAAAGTAATTTGGCACAAATCTAATAGTTGGAGAGCATTTGTAAGCTAAGTTATCTGGTTACAGGACAGTACCATGACTTTATAAAAAGACCATTTCAGAGGCAGAATCTCTCAGATGTAAAGAAATGCAGAGGTTAACCACTTTCAAACTGCATCTAAAAATTGTGGCATTTTAGAAAAATGTGTGCACACTTTGAAGATCCCACCATCTAGAGTGTAGCATAACGTATCAATATTTACAAGAATCATGAGGAATATCTGTGTGCACAGGACGGGGTCAATATTCAAAACTGGATACTGATGTGATCTTCAGGCTCTCGGGCATCTGGGCATGATTTGCTACTGGAAATCCAAGCATGGACTCAGGAACTCTTCCAGAAATCATTCTGTGTGCCAACGCAGTTCACCGTATATTCCACAAATACAGTTATATTTCTATTAACACGATTCAGCAACTCCACCATCTTGTCTGAGCCAAAGCTCATTTAAAAATGAAGTGGAAAACAATTTTATTTGGTCAGATCAAAATTTTTAAATTCTTAGAAACCCTGATTGATGTACCTGATAAAAAGAGGAACAGGACCACCCAGCTTGATAAAAAATAATTTAAAAGGCTGCGTCTCTGGTGGTATAAGACTGCATTAATAGGCATGTGCAAATTACACATGTGAAGGCTCCAGTAAAGCTAAAGAGTACATTGAGGTTTTAGAGCAACATCTGCTTCCATCCAGCGCAAGATGGACCCTTTCGGGAAAGCCTTGCATATTTTCGCAAGACAGTATTAAACCACATACTGCATCCATCACAACAGCATAGCTTTGGGAAAGATTGAAGTGTGGAACTGGCCTGCCTGCAGTCCAGACTTTCCACCAATAGAAAACCATTGGCACATCATGAAATGAAAATCTGACAAAGTTCCAAGACTGGTAGCAGCTAAAATCCTGCATCAGGCAAGAATGGAGCAACATCCATTTCCTAAAAGTCTTTACAGAGACTTTTTTCTTTTTAAAGCAGAGGGGTGTTGCACCATGGTGAACATCACCCTGTTCCCTGTCAAATGTCATTGTCTAGAGCAGTGGTTCCCAACTTTTTTTTCCTCAGGGACCCCCTTCATGCATATACAAAAATGCCATGGACCCCTGCTCCACCCTGTGCTGAAATCATTCTTGGTTTTAGGCTTTATGGTGAGATTCTTACCATAAATGTGTTTTGGTTGAGACCTGGCTTTTCATAAAGCTGAAGTTAAATGAACAACATACAGCCTTACTTTTATTCATTAAAACAGGGACAATTCGTGGACATTAATCACAATGGCTCTAATGTTCAAAGCCTCAGGGACCCCCTGTGCTCTTTGGGGGGGCCCCCCTTGGGTGTTCTTCAGTCATTCATTCATTTAAATCAGACGTGTTGGAGCAAGGAAACATCTAAAACTTGCAGGACAAGGGCCAAAGTCTCCTTTTGAAGAGAAACACTTTTATTGTTTTTCACATTCTATGTATAGATTTCAGTGCTTGTGACCCATTTTGTCTAGTTTTAATGGCACAGTGATGTTTATTGTGCACATTCCGCCCCTGTTACCCTGCAGTGTCCTAAAGCTGAGAAACCACACTTCGCAAACATTGAGCCGACAGAGAAAGAGGTCTGTAGATGTGAGAACATGTTTTAGCAAATATTACAACAAAGCTTGTAATAAATAGCAGCAAAGATCAATAAATGAGAGGCTGTTTGCTGTTCATGAGAAAGCAAAATAGACCTGATGGGCAACTTTTAGTCATGGAAGACCCATCAGTTTGCATTTTGTGATTCACTGTTATGAAGTATTGTTTAATTAAAACTAGTGCTTTTTCTATCAATTGTGGCTCATTTGAGCTGATCTGCTGATCAGGGTGATCAGCAGATGTCCCACAACATCTCAGAGCAGACCGTAATTATATTCTTATGATTTTGAGACCTAACTCATTTTCTTAGTGATTGTTTTTATCATTCATGTTTTGCATTGATGAGTAATGACACATTTGTGACAAACTCGGTCTGACTAAAGAAAAAACAAATCTACGTTTACTACTGTAGAAAGACTGAACTATAAGTTCCTCTTTTGTCTCTGCATATTCTGACAACCATGGTCCTGCTGGTATTTTATGGACCAAAATTTAGAGAATTCATCACATTATCTGAAAGAATGAGTGTGAAAACAGGCAATTCCAAGGAGATGTATTCTGGCAGCAAGTTGTACTCCTAGTAGTGATCTCAGCAAAACAAAGCATCAGCAAAAAATTGCAAATTCTTTAGGAAGTGGAGTGTACCATCTACACATGACGGGGCAGCTCTGGTAGTACCGGCCACTTGCCCTGGAAAGCAGGAGCACTTCACAGTTTGTGACCTCTCCTCGATTTTGTTCTTGTTGCAGCAGCGGTGCAATGCCACCACCTCACAGGTGCCTGTTCGAACATGGTGCGCTGGAGGAGAAATGACAGGGGAAGGAAAAAGGAATAATCAGTGAAAGTGAATAATTATCACCTACATCTAAACTGCTGGCCTTGAAAGGAGTCCCAGAAGAACATCTCCCTTTGGTCTTTACTGCATGATTTACATAACATTCATCTCTTCAAGCAGTGGGGGGAAAAAACAAAAAGAATCCTGGAAATCAGAACACTAATTTCCTTAGAACAGCTCATTTATCATAGGTTAAAATTTCCTTTCTTTGCATGAATACAGATAACTTTCCGAAAAATTCTGAGCCTCACAGTCTTAACAAAATCAGTATGAAAGCAGCAGAGGCTTAAATATCCAAATATTTAGTGTCTTTTGATTATAACTTAAGTGCAACCTCTGTTCATGATTATAAACTGAGCAATATCAATTATTTTGTGTGCAAAAATAAAAAAATGTCTTTAATTTAATAGGTGCTCATGCTTGCTGATGATCAGCTGATCAAGTGTATCCATTACCTGGCTGCTACGTAACCTCTTAATTCCTATGGAAGTGGTCAGGATGTATTTAGTTTTCTCATGTTGCTTCTGGTAATATATTAGTTTTAGTAAAATGAATGTTAGTGTAATGTTATAAGTTCATCTAAGATTGTATTTCTCATTTTATGATCTTTTGTACTGGATTATTTTCATTTTGGCCTGAAACATATAACTTGAAAAAGGGTGTCCTTTTTTAACACAACTGTAATGTCACCAATTAAGGTCATACCTAATATTCTAATCACAATATTGGCCAACTAACTCGCACCATTTTAAATAAAAATAAGGTGCAACATGGTTTCATGTAGCTCCAAACAAACCTGGAGGCTTAAAAAACACGAAAGATCCTTGAGACATATAAAGGGGAAAGTGCTACGCTGCAGCATTTAGAGCCAATTTCCAGATCACGCTCCATTGTCTGAATTATTTAGAGCCTGTGCTGCTCCATTCTCTTTTAATTGCTTGTGACATTTTCACGAGGTGTCTTGCTGCAGAGGTGCAAACTGCTGCTGTCGTAAACTGTAAATCTGAAATGAAGGCATGAAACTGATGCTGTCTCCACTGTAGTAACTTGGCTAAAGCTTAAACTTAATTTTGTTCCTTACCCCAGGCAGTTAAATTGGTGGACAGCATCAGTTTGACAAACGCACTGATGAAATGAACTTCTTTGCTGACACTGAGTTTTAACCAATCTGACAAAAGATGTGTCCGAATACCCGATGGGATGTTATGTTGTTTTCATTTGCATGACTTTTATAATAAAATTACCCCTGAACATCATATTTTTTGTAGCATGTTCTACCCATCGCATCAAATATTTAACTGATGACTGCTTTTAGACTTTACAAGTGAACAGCAGACAAATAAAAACTGCAAAGAAACATACGGGAAAGGGAATTCTGTTTTGATTATGCAATCTCTCGCAACTTTTGATTGCATGTCTGCTTCCACAACCCAACCTGTCCCTCTTCATACATCAAAATAATTCAGCTAGTCAACCAAAATTGGCAGGATGCTTACTCATGCTCTGGTTGCCAAACAAGGAAAGATATGAAAGACAAACAATGCATCAAGCCGAGCTGCTTCAGATGTTTGTAAGTGAATCACTGCCAGCAACTTCACACTGAGAGGCTGTGGTGCTTTGGACTAGATTTGGAGTTCTATTTGGATGCCTGCCCAGATTCCCCCCGCTAGCAGATAGAGGGAAGCATTTCACTGAGGAATCAGTCCATTCTGCAAACCCAGTCTGTCTTTATACCTGTTGTGATACTACAGAGGCAGAAAGGAACCCTCATGCTTTGGACATGCTGCTTCTGACATTGGTATGGCTTTTCTTTTTCTTAGAGTTCAAGTTTTGAACTAACAGGATCAAATATGCATAACTGGGTGCAGGATTTAGCAGGATCTATATACTATACAATATACTTTTTTTTTTTTTTTTAATGCAACAAACCCAGTATGATTCTAGCGTTGGCCTGTTGTTGCTGCTTGTAGCCCTTTTCCCCATGTTTCCTGTTTGCATCTCAACTGTCACAATCCCCTCCCATGATGATAAATGATGAAAGGAAACTTAAAGGTGGAGGTAGATGTGATTGATTTTATGAAAATTATTAAGATTAGTATGTTTTATTGACCAACTTCTGGTTAGGCTTTAAAAGTGTTTGCAATGACAAGGTCTAATAATACATGGAGTAGACACAAATATTAACTTGTTTTTGTAGCAACTAGCACATTTCAATTGGAGGTGGGGTTTTTTGTGCTTTCGTTTTTCGTTTCTTGAAACCAAACATCGATTAGTTTACTGCATTTATCCTAACTGAAAATATCGATCAATATATAACATTTTTTTTGCTTTTTTTGTGCTTAAGAAAATATTTAAATTATTTTAGAAATTTGCCACAAAAAGAAAAATTGTTTGGTTGATTATTTCTTTGTTGCTTCTTGGCAATTGATCTCATACCATTGGAAAGTTGGTTCATTTCCCTTTTTTAAATGGAGACACATTTGTACAGAAAAAACATTTGCAGAATGAGCATAAGAGCTGAGTATGTTGGTTGCGGCAATAAAAAAACAACAACATTGTAGGCATTGACGTGTTAGTGCTGTCATTCATTTTAATTTATAAGTATTTTGTCATATGTCGTATGATAAAGTCTGTTATCCGATTATGATAGCCAAGTTTATTTTTGTTTTTTAAATATTTTAGTTGCTTTTTGTGATTTGAAATGAATGGAAGTTATATGATTTCATCTCAAATTTGTTGCTGGCTCCTGAATCAAACTGAAATCATTCTGTGAATGAACGTATCATATTGGGATCAAACTTGTGATTTATAGCCTTAGTTCCAGGGGGCTTTAAACAAACTCTGTTCCATTTTTAAGGAAATCTCATGTTATCCTAAAGCTAACCTGTTGGGTTTTAATGCTTAAATCCAACCAGGCGATTCACGTACATAAAACCTAAAACCAACTTTCTGATCTCTTGACATAAGCTGATTTTTATTTGTTTCGTTTTGGGTTTGTTTTTTGTTTGTTTTTTTTATTATTAAACGGTATGAATTTATTCAAACTTAATCCAATATCGATTTATAAAACTCTTAAAAAAGAGACATGCCAAGGTATCTTATTAAATTTAGCACTCTGAACAAAAGTTTTAAAACCAGTGGCATTTGTTTTTTACTCTTGAGTGTGTCTTAAATCCATTAACTCTCTAAGGAAATTATACAAATTTTGCAAATGAAATTAAGGATTAAAACGCTTTTATTAGCCTGGCAGTTTATTATGAGCTGCAGGTAAAATACAAAAAGTATCGAAGGGCCTAAGCCTTGCACAGGTGTAACATGGCCAACAGATTTCCTGGACTTTACAGTGGTTCATTCCTACAAACATGAATATCATTGAGAGATAAGGATACATTGATTAACCAACCTAATGTTCTTATTTATTGTTCATTCACTAAACATTTTGGTGTGGCTTCTTTAATCAAGAACATCCAGAACTTTAAATGCCCAGCTTCTATTCCAAGCAGCTACAAAATTATTTAAGCCCCAAGTATTTTTCTATCTGGTGGGCTAAGAAACAGGCTAGTGAAGCTTAAGAAACAGGTTAGTGATGCTTATGGCCAAAGTGTTAAAGATGGCATGCTATTCATAAAGCAATTAAGGAACATTTTATTACTGTTTTACATTTCTACAAATAGCTGTGTATTTTTTCTTTTTTAAATTTTTTTTTTGTGCCTCAACCACTATGAAATATTCAGAGATTTCTGTTTTATACCTTGTATTTAGTCAACAACAAATTTAAATATTAGTAAAAAAAAACAAAAAAACAAACAAGTAAAGTCAAAATGCAGTTTAAAAATTAAGGTTTTAAATAATGGGGAAAAAAATCCAAACCTACATGGCCCCATCTGAAAAAGTGATTGCCCCATTAACCACATAACTGCAGATAACATAACTGGTTGGGCAGAGGATTTTCATTGGAGGGTTTTCAAGCATGAACTACCTTTTTTAAGAGTCATGCTACAGCATCTCAATAGGATTACGGTCAGGACTTTGACTAAGCCGCTCTAAAGACTTACGTTTTCTTCAGCCATTTAGAGGTGGACTTGCTGGTGTGTCTTGTATCATTGTCCTGATGCAGAACCCAGGTTTGTTTCAACTTGAGGTCACGAAAAGATGCCCAGACATTTTCTTTCAGGATTGTTTGGTAAACAGCAGAACTCATGGTTCCATTTATCACAGCAAGTCTTCCAGGTCCTGAAGCAGCAAAATAGCCCCAGACCATTACACTACCACCACCATATTTTAATGTTGGTATGGTGTTCTTTTTTTGAGGCGGTATTACTTTTAACCCAGACGTAATGGGACACACACCTTCCAAAAAGCTGCATTTTTGTCTTGTCAGTCCACAGAGTATTTTCCCAATGTCTTGTAAATCATCAGGATGTTTACTGGCAAAAAACCTGCACCTACTAGTAGAAATCAGTAAAATATTATGTAAAATCTTTCAAACATTTTAGGCAATTTTATGTGAGAAATATTGTATTGATTTGTTAAATCAAGCTTATTTGTATTACAAACTTGTCACCATAAATGTTTCTGAATTTAATTTATCTGAATCTACATAATGTCTATTAAACCATGCAATTAAAAAATTACCTAAAAACTGAGAAAACGGCATAAATATTTTTAGTGCAGATCAGAATAAAATTAATCTAATGTAATGTTTGCCTATTGCAGCTCTGCTGAAGCAAATGAGCTATAAACCTAAAATAACCTAAATATGTGTTGCACAGTAAGCACTTATTGACAGATGCAGTGAATAATACTTTTAACTCCTAAATCCCTAAATTTCCGCATTCTTTTTTGCAATGCACTGTCCGTTTTTATAATCTTTTTGTTTTGTATTTTTAACCTGCTTTCACAATAAGAAAATAAAAGCCAGAGGAGAATAAATTCTTAAATAAACCAAGGTGGAGAAAATATTTAATTTTTATTAAATCCATTTTTATTGTACTATCTGCTTTTCACTTGCTTTTAAATTTTTTACTCCTAATCTCCCATTTATAACTGCTTTTGAAATTGTCTTTTTGTGATTTGATCACAAAGAGTAGCAGGAAAATTACCCATTTAACTGTAATTCTATTTTCTGCTCTACTTTGACGTTTTTAGTTAATTAAACATTAATTTGTCATTTTAAAGTGTCACATTAGTAGTCAAGCAATGGAAGAATTGGAGTGGAGAAAAGAAGCATATGCTGTTTTCAAAAGTAACATGTTTAAACTGGACCACAGTTTCTGACAAGCATGTCTTCCTGAAATACGACTTGTGTTTTGTTCGGACCACAGAGATCTGCCCGACTGGGTCTGTGCGAGGTACCAGCTGTCTTGCAAATAATGATGACATAATGATGATCTAATTACTTTGTCTGTCAAATGTTTCTGTCAGTCTCAGCCGTCATGCAAACTATTGTGGTCAGTAAAGTGTTGAGAAAAAGTGAGCTGTGACCCTTTTTCATAAACCTGACTGCAGCACATTGAGTGAAAATAAGTGTGTGCACCCAGGTGTTGTGCCCCTACAGATGCAAACTGGATTTAGAAATGATAAATTCGTTCAAGAATAGCAGTTAATTAGAATTGGACTGATTTCTATTGACATTGTTCAGCACTGCAATCATAAGCCATTACTATTACTGGCTATCAGCAGGGTTGCAATTGTTGGTGTTTCTTAGTTGTTGTTGTTGTGGTGTGTGTGTGCTTATTTTTTAAGCCAGTGTGAAACCATTGCTAAATCTAAGTAATTTTCCTTGCGATCATTTGTCTCACAGTAGCATTAAAAATGATAAATGTTCAAGTTTTATTAAAGTAGATGCTAACATTTAAAGTTTGTTATTGTCACGTTCCTGTAAAGCTGCTAACTGTAAGCTAGTTAGGGCAATATTTTTGTAGTTTTAGTCCAGAATCTTGTGACTTGTGTTGAACTCTGAATGTTTTGAACGTCGCCTTTGGTGGAAAAGATCTGCCTGTGGAAATTTGATGCTAGCAGGAACTTCAGGCTACTCAAAAGAATTTCTTTCACAGAAAATAAGTGGTATTTAAAATATAAAGCAATGCCATTGTCTATATGCAAAGGTTGCTCTGTTTAAAATGGTAGATGTGCACAAACATTACAGAAAATTTTTGGTTTCATTTTTATTACTTTAAAGGTTTTGTTTCGAAGTGTTTTGGTGACCACTAGATTTGTGTTTTGTTTGTTTTTGTTTGTTTGTTTGTTTTGTTTTTTACTTGTGTTTAAGGTGCAGCCATCTATAACCTAGCCTTTACTCTCACCTTGTGAAATCTCACAACCTTGTTTAATTGTTCCAAAAAGTTAATGGAATTGTGGAAATTCTCTTTTTGGGTTCTGTATAATTTAAAAAAGTACCTCCAAATTTGATAATCAGATTATTTAAAAAAGGGAAAAAGAGTGATCTTACGCTGTAGTCAGCCACCCCTCCAGCTTCCTAATGTGTTTTTTGCTTGGAAAGTTATGAGTCATGCTTCATGACGGGGACAAATGTGCTTAAAGGTCCCATCATATACATATTTTTTTTTTACAATTTCATATCGGTGTCAGAGGTCCAATAACATTGTTTTTTCAAAGTGTATTGCCCCAAATTCAGCCTTGGTTCTTAATTTCAGCCATTCCAAAAGTGGCTCTACTGAGCTTTACTGAAAACAAGCTGTTTCTGTGTTTGAACCCTGAAATGGTAATGAGTGGTACCTGTTCACACCCCTAAATGGGAAAGGATCCGGCTTTCGTTGACGCCCACTCGGGAAGTCGGGTCAATGACCATATCAACTGCTAGGGGGAATTTTTTTCCCTTTATAATGTCACAAGGGCAAAGAACTCAGATTCACCCGTTTGAGCAAACGTTTGCTAAAAAGTGGAGCGAGCAAGTGAGAGAGGAGACAGAATTTTCTACTTCTTGGGCTTCATACACAGGCTATAAGGACACATAAGACTGTGTTAGAAAACCTTTAGAAAGTGAATTGTGCATAATTTGGGACCTTTAAAATGCTAAACAAGAAACACTAAAGTTACTCCACAGTTCGCTGTCAAACCCTACATTTTTCTTGACCACTGACACATATATGGGCGTGACTGGACTAGTCTTATATAAAGCTTTTCTTTTTTTTCTATTAGTAGATTCTTTGAGCCAAAGCTGTTTTCAGTGAGAAGTCATGGGCTTTTTCTCTCAGCACAGTTGGAATAAATTTATTTGAGAAGCTTTTATACATTTTTGCTCTGGAGACAGAAGGAAAAAACATCTTACATATAGGGAAATAATGCGTAGGAAGTATGTTTTGTTAATGCAAATTAACAGAAATACCTTCTTAAAGTATCAAATTAATATAAAGAGATGGATAGTGAACCACCTTATAGCTTCAACCACAAATTATTAAATGATCTGGTACTGTCTAAGCTGGTTAGTTACTGCTCTTTCAAGGTTGCAATCAGTGTTTTCCTTTCTTGGCCAGATTCTTAGTGCTACATGCATTATAAACCATATTTACTGCAAAAAGTAGAAGGTGCAGTGCAAGCAATACTTTTGATGCTTATAACACAGGATATAAGTCAGACACCGAGGTCATACATCACTGGAACATTTACAACAGTATAGAAAGCGTCTCAAATTATGTACAGCAAACTGAACTGCAACTGCCCCACCTGCTTGCTGAAAGAGTGCTACCAATGTCTGAAATACTGAGTATGATCTGTCAAACATTTAATTCCTCTCAGATTCAAGTTCGGTCAATGTGCTTTGATTCTTGTTAAGTGGTTTTCCATTGTGGAAACTGAAATTCAAGGCTGTAATATCTCTGCAGGGATCACACCAACACACACTGAAGGTCAGAATTTAAACTTTTTGCATCTACTTGAGCACCAAGACATACAGTACCATTTGCAGAGACTGCATTAGAATCCAAAAATCAGAATAATATATCCCTCACATTGTTTTATTTCTTTTTAGATGTCCCAGTTGCATAATTTTTGTGTTGAGATGCTGATAACTAAGCATAGCAGCTATACAACGCTTCATATCTGAAAGATTGATGTGTGTGTATTATTTCCTTTCCTTATTAATATTCCTTAGATTAAAACTGTTCACATGAGATCAGTGTGCTCTTTAAAGTAGAATCTACAGGGAGGTTTTAGTAATCGGACTGCAAGAGCTCTTGATCATCCCAGAGTCCCTAGGCATTACACAATGTTAGATGACTGCATGGAGCAAATTATACTTGGTGCCAACATTCAGTGCCAGAGCAGACAGTCTGTCTCACATTTAACAACTCATATGGGGCTTTGATGCTTACTTACTGCATAACTTTATCCTGAAGGAATAGTCAAGAATTAACCACACAGTTTAAAAGTACATTCTCTTGTTTGAATGCAAGTTATCAATGTAAACCAAAAGCTTTAGGCAAGCAACAAGATTTTTTATTTCAATTTCTAGCGCGTTTGGTTGATGCTGCTTAGATGACAGTTGTCCTAGGCTACACTTTGGTCACAAGGCTGTAAATGTTTGGAGAGCAAAAGGTGTGACATGTCTTTATAGAAAACAGACAACCATCAACAGCTTTTGTTTTATTATTATTATTATTTTTATTCATATGCTATCTGACCTGGATATTTATTTTTTCATAGTTCCTGGCTACACCAGAAGTACTGAATCATTTTCTGTCATTAGTGACAAGCTGATTAACTCCAAGAATGAGGACTGTTTTCGTACAGGTGTAGCCATCTTGATAACATTTTGTAGTTGTGGTTTAGCAATCTCCTGATGTATTCGTGAGCTTAGATTTTTTAAACCCTAATTAAAATCATCTCAGTTTTTCATTGGACAAAAAGTAGGGTTCAAAGCAGCTGGGATAATAGATGTAGTTGTGATAATTACTGGAAGCCAAACAATTTGAATATTTCAAACAAAGAAGAAAATTTAGTTCAGCTGCAGCAGCAGAAGCCCTCTATATCAGAGGTCCCCAACCCTGGTCCTCAAGGCCCGCTATCCTGCAGGTCTTAGATGTCTCCCTGCTGCAACACACCTGATTTAAGTGAAGGGCTCATTAGTAGACTTGTGCAGATCAGAGAGCCTTTAATTTGAATCAGGTGTGCTGCAGCAAGGCGACATCTAAGACCTGCAGGATAGTGGGCCTTGAGGACCAGGGTTGGGGACATCTGTTCTATATGATGTGTCCTCCAGCTTGGGGCATTACAAGAAATGGTAGAGGAATTTCAAGTTATAGGAGAAAACCAGCAAATATGTTAATATACTCCCTTGAAAACAGTATTTCATTGTTCCATATTTCATCTTATAAAATGTTTTTTTGTTGATGTGACATTAAACACCAGCGACCTGTCCAGGGTGTACCTTGCCTCTTAGTGAGAGCAGGTGGGATATGCTCCAGTCTGGATGCTGGATGGATGTTAAAGCTTAATGTAAAGATGTCATTTTGTCATGTGTGGATGCTTTGCTTTTGTATCTGTACAGCACACAGAATGATAAAAGACTTTGTCTTCCTATAAGAAGAAATAGAAAGCAATCAGCCAATATATGGTGGTTTATATTAAAATGGAAGCAAGCAAGGAAAAACATTTGCAAATAGTCGAGCTAGCATATTTTTAGAAGGGTAGCATGTAGTAAGGCCAGGAATACACCGCAACCACATATAAACACCATGTGTCTAATTATGAGTCCCTGCCTCAAGGTAAAGAAACGTGAGGACATGAACTGATATGACATTCATACGTCTCTTCTGTCTTAAACTGAGCAGTGTTTGAGGTGTCAACAGTTTAGTCCTCATTAACTTTAAATGGAGTGACCATTTGCATTTCTTCTTTTCTAGCACAGCTTGCTTTAGCCAAGGATTGCCCAAGTCCAGTCCTCAAGATCTACTATCCTGCAACTTTTAGATGCAACCCTTCTCCAGTACACCTGAATCCAATGAATGTCTCGTTACCAGGCATCTGCATAGACGAATTAGATGTGGATGAGGGGATTCAGCCATTGGATTCAGGTGTGTTGGAAAAGGGATGCACCTAAAAGGTAGGAGGATAGTAGATCTCGAGGGCCGGACTTGGGCTCCCCTGCTTTAGCCCATCAAATCGCCTGACTGACTGATAATGACTGATTGACTTGTAAAAACAAGAGAAAGGAAAAAGATTACATGGTATTTAAAACATGATCACGTTTAAAAATTAAAGCTTAAAAGAAACAGTGCAGATTTGGACTTTTAAATAAAAACTATTCCACTGCAGCAGGGAACAGGTGGGTCTTTAACCTGGATTTAAATAAACTGAGTTTTTAAGCTGATCTGAGGTTTTCTGGGAGTTTGTCTCTGTGTATGGCTTGCAGTGCTCGTGCAAGAGAATTGTTCAGCTGACTTTAAACACAGCAAGGCTGTTTCCCATGTTTATGTTTTGTTTGTTTTTTTAAAGCTACATTTTCACAGTTAAAACTTAAAAATTATTTGAATGCTTTGATTTCCATGCACATATATATAGTGACTTTTAATTCATAAGCACATTAATGTGTAGGGTTTGGACTTAGATGTACATAGCTGAGGTTAGGGATGAGACTGGGCAGTGTTTAGACAATAAGTATAGTGAACCACGTAACCAGTACTTCCGACTTTACTCTCATTCAACTAGCAAAATGTTTGATGCAATGAATTTATTCTTCACATGCCCCAGAATTACACTACACAGTTCTTATATGGCTCTTTCTTTTCCAACAAATAGCAGGACACGTCAAACAGAAATAAATGAGCAGAAAGTACATGGCTGTCAGAGAAAAGCTTATTTGGTTATGTACATATGATCTGTCTTTGCTGACCTCTCACTGAAAGAAGTGAAGGCTCCAGCTGCATATCGGCTTGGGTCTTAGATGAAATGCACTAAATCTGCCTTGCTTCTAAGAGACCAGACTTACTTTTCTTCTTCTGCGTTTTCTCTGAAGAAATGCATTTTGTCTCTTTCTGATGTTCTGGGTTAATTTCGTCTCTTGAATGATAACAGGTTTACAGCAACAGAAATAACACTCCAGGGAAATTAGGATGTGCGGTAGCTATCGGAGAGAAATTGAATGCATGCAAGATTATTCAGGTCCAATTCCTGCTTAAATGACTAGCACCTCGAGTTGAGATGCAAAGCTGTTCACATCAAATTAAAGTGCTACCGTCTAATTGTTTGACAAAAAGCAAAGAGATGTGTGCAGATTCTCTGCTTTTAAATGGACTGTCTGACAGCAGCAACACCCTGAAGTTGTGCTTTAGGAGTAGTACTGATGAAACAATTAGGTTGGCTTCTAATGTAGCTGAATTGTCTTAATCACTACTGATGGGTCATTAAAGTAACAGAACAACACTTTTAATTACTCAAGGACTAGTTTGATTCATACTTCATTTGCCACTTGCCACTGTGATATTTATTTGTGATGGAAAATCGTTAAATTAAATAGCATACATGACACATTAGAAGTGGCATCCATGTTAGATGTGTTCCAACTTGTTTGCTTTATTTGCCACCTTGAATTTTAGCAACAAGTAACTGTTTTTGGTTAAATCAAACGGGCATCTACAGGTTCAATTCATACAGAGTAGATGTAGTCATTTTCTGTCTTTTGATGAAGAGTACGTCTCACCTGTGAGTTGTATAAAACCTCTGCAGCTGTGTCAAGACCAAGAAAATAAATCTTCGATGTTGTCTTTGTCTGCAATTTAACTTTATAGTATGCTTAAGATAAATGCTGTGTTCATTGAGTTTCACACACAAGCATGAACAATAACAAAGAACACGACCGAGTTGCATTATCGTAAGTGTTTGGAGCAGGGACGTCTCTAGGATTTAAAGACAGGGGGGCTTAGCCCCAGGAGATGACATACAAAGTTGCTCTATTCAGCCAATGGTGAAAACATGATAATGATTAGTTTAAAGCAACGCTAAAGAGCTGTTGCCATATTGAACTGCAGTTACTTTAATTTTTTTTAAGACACAAAGCTGTGTGTGAAGTAGAAAAGACACATACTACCCAATTGCACTTCCTATTAGACAACCCTGTCCATCTATCCATTTTCTGTACTTGTTTCTTTCTAGTTGGTGTCACTCGTACTCACTTTTTGGATTAGTATAGATGGATTTTTTTAT
>JBAMHW010000026.1:11702795-11714565 GCA_037177495.1 Rhadinocentrus ornatus | reverse complement strand
ATTCATTCATTCATTCATTCATTCATTCATTCATTTAATCCTACACCGTCTCCATTTCTCAACAAATTTACTTGTTGGTGATCAAATTATTCACTTCCTGTTTTTTCTCTGGAAATGTTCACGGATACCATCATATTTAGATACTGTGTTTACAAAGAAATGAGCATCAAACAAAACAATAAACAAAACCAATATTAAACAATATCAGAGAAAGCAAAAAACTAATAAAAATGATACAAAAAAAAAACCTAGCTGGCTCAATGTGACCACTGAGTATTAATATCAGTCCCTTGATCTTGCCTATCAGTGATAAAGAGGTGCAGTGAAATTTGCTTTACAGAGCAAACACCAATCATTCTTGCACAAATCTGCCATCTTCCATATCTAAAACCTTCAAGCACATAAACCTTTTCACTAAAATGAGTCCCACACACGGTCATGTTTCTTGTTCAATGCTTGAGCGAAGTTCCATCTCTTCATCTGCACAAAGTGCAGCCAGGCAGAAACTTTGCAGTTCTGAAAACAGCACGAGCAATTATTAGCTAACATTAATCCTGGTACACTCAGTTCTCCAGCGAAGACTCCACTGGTTCTCTCCTCACACCATAATTCATTTCTCTCTGGAAGACATTTCCCCCTATCCTTGTGTTTTCCTGGTTCATTAATACCTGTCAAACTTATAACTAAGGTTGTTTTTGTGTGTGTGTTTTTTTATCTGCATTTACATTTTTAACCTCAACTTTTCAAAATTGAAGTGTGGATCCATATTTTTGTTCCATAATTGTTTGGGATGTTCAGTTTAAGAACAAGCTAAACACAAAAGCATAAATGGTTATGAAAGGAATATATAGCACACAGAGACTTCGTTTTCTCAAAAACTTACTTTTTAATATATATTTCTCCACTGAAATTAACCTGCTAGTAGCACTTTAATTGCGTGAAATTAATAGTTGTCACAGAGTCTTTTGTAGCAATAAAAACTAAAATGATTTATGTCATTTAAAACAAATTAAATTGAGATGGTCCGGTAAAAAGTGATTATTGATTAATGGTGCTAATTAAGCTGCAGCGTATTTCTGACTAACCGTAAAATCATAAAACATAAAATGAGACAAGCTATAAGAAAAAAGGGAGTTTAATAACATGAGCCATAACAGTATCGACCCTTATTATTGCTTTTAATTTTATTGGATCATCATTTAGCAATACATTACGTCTCCCATGGAGATATTATAGCAGATAATGTTATATCGTGATGTTATGTCATCTGAGAATTGATTGCCTGACTGGACTTTATTGCGTTTTCAAACCATGACACAATTTATGACATTGTGCCAAGTTATTGCATAATCAATCAACGGACGTAGCACCAGGGGGCTGTGTGTGTCAATCTGACATATTAGAGAAATTAAATCTGAGTGTATATATTACACAGTTACAAAACTCACATGATACCAGGCAAAAATGGTAGACAGGGTCATAACCATGATTGCTGTGCACAAATTTAGACCACTAAAACTACCAGGCCGAGGTCAGAGAACAGTCACCATGTATGAGATCCTATATTTTGACATTAACCTTACATTGTTTAAGTGTGAGATAGCTTTTCTGTTTAATAAGTGGCCTATAAGCAAGAGTGCAGATCAGTAAGAAAAGAGCTTTACTAACAGATCTGACTGCTAACAGCATCAGGCTCAATAGAGCCACTCATTACGTGTTTTGACCAGAGGAAGCAGAGCAGACACTTGAAGTATTCAGTTAGAGACCAGGCATGTCTTCTTGCCCCTGGCTTACATCAGCCTTTGGACACTTCAGACTAAGACTCCAATCATTTTGGCAGAAACAGACCCAGACTAAGAATGGGAATTGGTAAGATCGTATTGATGCCTATGCTATTATCTCTAGGAGGAAACAAATAAATGTTTTTAAGATACCGCTTGCTTAAAAATCCCAGGCAAAATAAATTTGGCTTTAACTTAACCTTTTAATCACAAGGCCTATTTTAACTCCCACATGTCCAAAGTAACATACCCAAAATAAATTAAATAAGCCTTCGCAACTACAAGGGCTGAATGTAAGAAATGGCAGCTTGTGAGTTTGTAATGAATCAGCTGGGAAATAAGGCATGATACAGAGGAGGACAGGTCAACATTTTAGGCTGTGATTCATGCGAGGGTGGATTAGGGAAGGCTGCTGCCATTGGGGATTGCTGTTGCTGTCTGAGGAGAACAGTTGCTTGGTCTTCAACAATATTCAGGATGGTGCTGGTTATCAACAGAATATCTTCAGATTGACAGGGAGTTAAGTATATTTTTTTTATTGTACGCTGCTGTTTGTACACTCATGCTGGATTTATACTTGTGCAGCGTACGGTAGCGTCGGTGCAGCTGATGCTAATGAAATGTGCTCTCGTACTCGAGTGTACGGTTACAGCATCGTGTTGTAGTTTCTCTTCCTCGATTACCGGACAAATTCAGTGAGAAGCTTCATAAATCCAGAAGCACGTAATCACAAAAAGGCCGATAATAATAAATAATAATCATGTTTAAATGCCTCAAATGTTATCTGCTCATATTAAGTTAATCTGCAGGAAAGACAAGTCCAGTTTTACTGTTAGAAAAAACAGATAATTCAAACTTATGCAAATTTCTTGCAAAGGGCTTCTAAAAGAGAAAGAAATGTATTTGATTTTTGCCAGAAAAGCCCCTAACTCATTACACAAGCATGGAGGATATAGCAGGGGAAGGGACAACATACATGCCGTTTGAAAGCCACACTCCGTACAGCCACAAGCGACTTCGACAGGTGCTGGTGGATAATTGGGCGCCGTGCCGACTACAACCGCAGCGCTGCTGTCTCCTAGAGCTCATTACTATCACTCAGAAGTTCCCCTTAAAAACCTCCACAGCCACATGACTATGCATTTGGTAAAGCTGCAACTGAAATCTCCTTAAATGCGGACATTAAAGGGTCTGTCACTCTGAGTTGATGTGCTGTTAGGACAGGTAAATGATTGCACTAAGTGTGGCATAAGCCTGAACAACACAAGCATTGACATGTGTTCAAATGCACGTACATCTGGTTAGACATTTACATAGACATGTGCTTTTATGAAATAGATCAATCATGCTGGTTGTTATAGGATTAAAACAGGTCCAAAAACAGAAGATAAAACACACAAAATCGAAAAATTGTTTTGTTTTTTTGTTATTGTTCTTTAGAGACAGGATTGTAAAGTAAGGAGAGAAAGAATTCTCTTGAGAAATCAGGATATCGTTACCCTTCTGCATTTGTGTTGTGCTGCCAGAAAAGGTAAATCTAGGAGTGGTGGGAAAATAATTGTTAGATATTAAAATATGGGATCAGAATAAATCATTCTCTTTTGACAAAAACTGGGCAATAATGAACTACAGAGCTATTCAAAAGTCTTGAGCTGACCCCATAGGTCTTTATACATGTGTGAAGCGGTTAATTGGAAAAAGTGCGCAAACAGAAATGGAGAAGCAGTAAATAAAACAATATGATCAACTATATTCCTAAACACAACCTGTGAAACTTTCTTGTCATTTCTTTAAGTAGTTTGTAGAAACAGTTCTACAGGCTTCTTGAAGGACACCCTAAAGCTCTTCTTTTTATATATATATATTGGTTGTGACCTGTCCCTGCCGTCCCTACCTTGTTCTACAGCAATGTATCCTCCAGCCTGCAGCCATTTCTGGCCTGATGGTAGCTGGGGCAGGATTCAACCCCATCATGATTTAAATCAACAAGGTATGGAATATTAATAAATGGATTTATTTTTATTTTTTTTCTTAAGAAGAGCGACAGGATCAAAATTAAATGTAAAATTGACACATTCTCTGACTAACTGGTCTTGACTGAACCCATATTAGTTTCTAGAAAAACCATCAGCAGCTAAAACATTATTCCTGGCATGATGACTTTTATTAGTATTTACATTGTTTGGTGTTTTACACTGATTTTGAGATGAGCTTTACTTATGTTACTGAAGCTCCACTACTGAACCTATCAGGACTGTGGACTATTGGGTCATGTTATTCTGAAAACTGATGTAATTTCTGCCCACAACACTGTGCCTGGGAAGCATACTAAGCCTGAGATCAGAGAGCAGTCCCACACAAAGTTGCCTGTCTCTGTAATTATTTTCCCTGTAGACGGAAACCTAAAACTGGAAGGGTCAGACCAGCAGCACAGTGCAATCCTGTCTAACAGCAAAATGTGAAATATTTAATAATGTCTTCTACTGATTTGCATCCATTACTTATTTTTATTTATTTATTTATTTTTATTTTTTTTTGCTACCAGGCACAGAAAAATCATTTGTACACTAAATGTAATAAAATTTAAAATAGACACGTTACAATTAAAGTAGACATTTGTCTCTTAAATGTGTTAAAGGCGGCTGGATAGCTCAATTGGTAGAGCATCTGTCACCCATGTGGGAGACCACGGTAAGTCGCTTTGGAAAAAAGCGTCAGCTAAATGACTGTAATGTGATGTCTACTACTTTGGAGTAGATTTTGATTAATTCTTTGGATAACAGACTAAAATATCCTAACACTTGTGGTCCTTTTTTTAGTCTCAGTAGGATGAGAATGTGTTATGCTGAGCAGATGCTTTCCTGTATGTCACAGATCTAACACTTAAAAAAAAAAAAGACGGGTTTAAAAAGAAAAAAAATGCCTTTAGAAGTTAGAAAAAGGCTGGAGTGCTGATAACCTGAGTTCTTTTTATAAAGCGGAAACTGAAAGAATATTAACACAAGTTTTCGCCATCTGCCTAGCAAAACTCTTGGAATCTTAATTACAATCTATGAATATATTGAAATATTGTGAATTTATTCAACACAGGGTTCTTGAAAAGCCTCGTTTGCATATGAAGTGTGAAATTGTGTGAATAAGTAGTACTCATACAGTTTAGCTTAAATTAAAAAAATATTAAATAATGCTAACCTAACTGCTCATGCTAACTTATGACAAAACTAAATATTTTTAAAGGCTATTACAATTAGCATAACTTTAAAAAATACTCATTTAAAATAATAATTTAATTAAATTAAATTGAAAATTTATTTAAATTAATTTAATTGGTCAGTGATACACTTTTCAATCATGAGTCAAAGATTATCAAGCTAATGTAGCCTATAATTAATTACTTAAACAAGAAATTGGCTAAGCAGTTAGCATGCTAGGAAATTGTAAGGTAAGATTGTAACTTTTTCTGGCCCAAATATTTTTAACCACCTTTTTTAACTGCTTGCAGAGCTGAAGTGGGATTTATTCCTTTTTGCAGGTAGAGAAGCTTATAGATAATCCATCATGAAAACAAACACTTTTGCTAATGTGCTCAGTCTACTAACTACTCTCCTAGTTGAGATACAGTCATCTCCTGTCTTGAAATGTATGGTAACTGGGGTGTATTTTCACATACAGGTCTGCTTAAATATAGTAAGTTAACTGTAAAATGTGTGTCTGAAGATGATACAATGCTGACTGGAAGCATCTCTTCACCTCAAGTTTAGTAATTAGCTGTCAGCACCTAGAGCTTGGCAATATAATTGGGTGCTCTGCTACTTTGGACACATTAAAAGCAGACTTGTTTGAGAACTTGATTTGCACTGTCCTTCAGAGTGACAGAAAAAGAACTACTCAGTTTGTCACACTGTTTAAGCAATGCCATACCAGTGAATCTCTTTAACCATTACTAAGAAATCACATTCTAGACTCCTGTATTATTAATCTTCACACTGTTGTTACACATTAATTGAAAAAATGGTGGATGCAGAGCAGCTTAAACACCTGCATTGCACTGAATGCAAACGTCTGCTTTGAGTTTTTAAGCTATTTGTTTATTTGAGCTGTTGCATCCATTTAAAATTATTCACCTGCTCATACCATATTTGCAATGCTATTCACTGTCCAAAATACAGTGCTAACAGGATATTCCCAATATGCGTTTGTCTATCTACTTTAAGAAATTGGCAGCCATCTCAAGTGGCACCTGAAACATCTGCCTTGCACATCAACAGAACCCAGAACCTAAAGACAGGAGCTCAGTGAGCTCTGCAGTCGGCAGGCTTGCTGTTACTCATTTTTTGGCATGTTACCGTACTTGGAAGCCAGTGCAATTCCAGTTCTCTCCCTTTTTTTTCTCTCTCTCTCTCCCACCAGTGTATAGCAGCCAGAGTGGATATGGAGCTACACAGGCTGAGACGTGATGTAGTGTTTGTTCATCACCGCCTCCACTGCTGTTTATTCTTCATCAGAAATTCAGTTTATTCCTTTCAGATTGAAAGAAAGGCAGCTGATGTAAGACTGCTGGATCACAAATAGAGGACACATTCTAGCATGTGACATTTAATTTAACGCTACAGCTCTACAATAGAGCAGATTTGGCGTGAGGCAGACTACTTCTAATTTGACGTGTATTTAAAGAAAGTTAAATGGTGAAATTAAAGCAAAAAAAAAAAAAAAAGAATTTCAGGTTAAGATGCACAAAATGAAAAATACAAGAACTTCAACACTACAGTAAACCTTTTTTCCAATGTCAACATTTACATAGTGGAGACCTCTGAACACATATTTGGAAAGAGGTATATTACCTTAAATTATTTTACATGCACGAGACTGTGAAATATGAATAATATATTCAAATTACACAACTTCATGCATGTTGAATAATTTAAATTAACAGACAAAATATTAGGTATTGTTAAAATTTTTCTTTAATTGTACAAACTAAATCAAGACACTAATAGTAGCTCATAACGTGAGATAGATGTTGCTGGATAATGGTAATAGGCCACTTTCATTACTGTACAGTGTGGTGTATTGGCCTTTATAAGATGAGAGCTCATGTAGAAATACATATTTTGGGGGGAGATAGACTTGTGTTGAGAATAACTTTGAATGTCAGTGATATTCATCCAACTAAAATTTTGGTACCTTTAAAATCCATTTTAGGGTAAAATTGCTCTTAATCTGCAAAAGTTGACTCTGCTCCTTAACTTAAGCAAACCCAATTGAGAACACTTTTTCCATCTGATAATACTGACTTACATTATGTACTATGAAATGTGGTAGAACTCTTTACTATTTTAATATGACTGTCCATAATACCCTTGCTGGGGGTACTATTGCACATAAATGTCCATAAATATTGTCATTTAGCTTTTAACTTATTATTCCACATACAGATTTTTTTTTTAATTACTTTGTAGTATTGCCTTCATTAAATATCAGATGTGTACAAGCCCTCAGTGTGTGTCCTTTTCAATTAGAGAGGCCCACTCATTTAGAGAAACACACACTGGGAGTCACAGCGAGAAGGAGGGTTGCATGCGAAGTGTCGATGCTCTGTGCCATCACATATGCTCTCTTTTAATGAGGTGATCGAATTTTCTGTCAGTGATCTCTGGCAATTACAGTGTGACAAAGTGAGAATACAGATGTCTGCCCAGAGCTACTTCTCAACAATGAAAGGTCATTTTCACAAAAGTACGATTGCATTATAGTCATAAGCAAAGAAATTTACTCTATTGAACTTAATGTGTGATAAAGTACACCTTTACTGGTTCCATGAATTAAAAGGGTAAGTAGCAGCCAGGTGTTGGTAATTAAATGCATAAAAGCATTATGCTTTAATAGTTTGCCGGTCTGGAGGAAGGGGAGGAAAGACATCAGCAATTATTTTGCACAAGCAACTGTTGCTGTCCATTAGTCTGGGAAGGGTCATGAAGCTGTTTCCAAACATGTAGGAGTCCATCATTCATCGGTGAGAAGGATTATTTACAAAAAGAAAACATCTAAGATAGTTGCCAGCGTGGCTCGGCAAGGTAGAGCGGTCGTCTTGTAATCCGAGGGTTGCCGGTTCGGTCCTCAGCCAAGTCAGGTTCATGTCGAGGTGTCCTTGGGCAAGACACTGAACCCCTAATTGCTCCTGATGGGTTGTGGTGAGTGCCTTGCATGGCAGCTTCTGCCATCTATGGGTGAGTGTGATGTATACTGTAAAGCCTCAATAAGCTAAAGCAGGGGTGCCCAAGTCCAATCCTTGAGATCTCATATCCTGCAACTTTTAGATGCAACCCTTCTCCAGCACAGCTGAATCAAATAGCTGAATTCTCTCATCCGCATGTCATTCTGCTTTGAAGACGCCTGGTAAACAAGCCATTCATTCGATTCAGGTGTGTTGAAGGGTTGCATCTAAAAGTTGCAGGAAAGTAGATCTCAAGGACTGGACCTGGGCACCTCCAGAAGTTTGCCAACGGCCTTCAGACTGATGCACGAGACTGACGATGTCATACAGAAAACAATTACTTCAAATTACTGTTGCTTAAGGCTGATTAATTGTGTGAAATATCAAATAGGTCATCCTGCTGTCACTAATGATTATGGTAACAGCTGTGACAAAGCACCTATATGCCGAAAATCAGCTTCTCTTATTGAGTAAATGCCTAATTCAGATTTTTTAATAGCACCTATGATAGCTTTGTTTCTGGACACCTGATGATAAAAATTTAAAATGTAAGGTCTGAAAACCATCAAACTTCAATACAAAAGGAGGATAAAGTTGTTTTTGGTGGATTTGATTCACCAAAGTCCACTTCTCTAGCTGAGATGATGCCAAATTTGGGATGTTAATATGGCATGTGTAATAAATTTGTTGTTTATGCATTATTCATTCATTCATTATCTGTACCGCTTATTCCATTACGGGTCGCGGGGTAAGCACGGTGGTGTGGTGCTAGCACCACAGGCTCACAGCAAGAAGGTCACTGGTTCGAGCCTCGGCTGGGGGGAGGTTTCTGTGTGGAGTTTGCCTGTTCTCCCATCTTTCCGGGTTCTCCGGCTTCCTCCCACCATCCAAAGACATGCATGTTAGGTTAATTGGTGACTCTAAATTCTCCATAGGAATGAGTGTGTGCCTGAATGGTTGTTTGTCCCTATCTATGTTGGCCCTGTGATGGACAATCCAAAATTTATTTTATTTATTTATTTTTTATTATTATTATTTTATATTTTTTTACAATGATCTGGCGATCCCCTGAATTTATCTTTCCCAGTTTGGGAAAGGCTGGTCTACAAGATATTAACTTATGGGTTTTACTGTGGTTCTTATAAATTCTTTCTGTAGTGTAGCTGAGTTTTTGTTATACTAAGGGAGAATTAATAAATAAATGCTTTGTTTGAATAATTTAATCTCTCTTTCTTAGTAACTTACTTTTTGTCCATCTGGCCAGCAGTAATTATATTAATATTGTAGAAAGTTGATATGGAAACTAGCAAACATAAAAACATGTCTATTAGACACGAGGAATGACTTATTCTTTTGGAATTGTTATAATTCCATTGATATAACATTTACTCTCGTTTTGGTTTTGGTGTCTACAAACTTCTGAGTCAGTAACATTCATGTTCCCTCTACCATTCAGGGTTGTGTATGACTGGTTTATCAGAGCTCTCTCTGAAACAGCTGAGTGACTGTAGATAGAAATGCATAAGTTGGAGTGGTTTGGGACCTCCAGGGAAGCCAAGCTCCATTTTGACAACGGTGCAGCATTTAACTGCTCATCAAAAACCTTTTTGCCTTACAATAGTTGATGCATTTACTTTGACAAATTAAATTTTGTATCTCATCAGTCAACTATGGATGAAACACATCAGCTTGTCATGGTAATGTATGATAGACAGAAAAACATATTAGATTGGGGACAGAATCAGTACCAAATCTGGAGAATGAACTCTGACACTCTCACCAAACGTCATTGACCACTTGGGGGAGTTGCAGTTAGCAAATTATCTTTTTCAAAGCAGTTCTTTTAGCTTTCAGACATGGTTTTATTATGATCGGATGAAGTTTCCATGGCAACTGTGCTTTGCTGAACCACATATTTTGGTGCTTGCTCATATATATTCTTTATTTTTTCTTAATATTAAAAAAAAATTATTGTTTGTGGCTATTTTATCCATTCTTGCTATGAAATATTGTTTGGTGCAGCCTAAAAAAAAGAAGAAATCTAATATAATAAAAATCCAGGAAAGTACTCTCTATCATTTAAGTAACCTGATAAGATCCTTTTCTGCTTCTATGACAATTTTTTAGACCTAACACCAACATATTTTTTTATTTCCTGCTGCCTCATTTCTCCAGCTCTCTCTCCCCTGTTTTGTGCTTCGTCGCTGCCTCTCTCACCCTCATATCTCCAGCTGTCGCCTGGCATAATGTAAATGAGCCTCGCAGCACAGAGCCTATGATAGTGTCAGCCCCCTCCTTAGTCTCTGGTCTCATTAAAAGCCCAGTGTAGCTGACATTTACCCAGCTACAGTGTTGACTGGCTCCTCATATGGGGCACAAGGGTCAAAACAATACAAAGTATAACTTTAACAGCTCAAATCCCTTTGGAACAGAAGGCTGCAGGAGCCTGTGACATGATTGGATGTTGAATAAAAACTCAAAGATGCCTGAATAAATCTGTGAAATGTCAGAAAAAAACTAATACATATCTTCTGAATAGTCTTTTTGGCCTATTTTTATGTGACGTTGAAATTTGAGCATTGCTATTCATGTCATGCTCTTTCTGTACTGTCAGCATTAAAGGTGTTAGTGTTCTGATTTATTGTGACAAATTCTTGGTTGCTGGATTATTTTAGATTCAAACTTAACAGCATATATTCCCCATTTTCTTCTCTTTATTGGTATAAATGTATGAAAATGATGGCTTTGTGAAGGTTGCTTTGTAGCCTTCCTGTCTGCCCAGTGACAATGTCAGCACTCTGTCATCTCAATTCAAAATTGCTTTGATTTCAGTTAACAGCAGCTATCTCCTGAGCCCCAGGGCAAGGTGGAGAAAAGGCTTTGTGAGTTTGAAATTAATAGCATGGCAATAGATACTTCCTGACCTGTAGTTCTCTTGGGACCCAGTTGCTCTGTTTTTCTGTGGTCCCCTCATCCTGTTACTGATGCCTGACTCCGTGTAACCCTTATCTCCATGCTCACTACATGGCCCGATAGGGCTACGTGTGTGTATACAGTTAAAACGGTTTATTTGCCAGATAAGTGGGGGACCGCGGTCAGATTAAAAGCCACAGGCTGCCAGTCTCAGGTCTTTAAGTTACAGTACCCAGGTTAAATGGCCTCGGGGTGCAGAGGAAGCCAAATAAAACATACAGCTCAATGAAGCTTTGTAGAGAGCAAAATGTGCATAGCAAAATGTTTTTACCTTTAATTCTAACAGAAAGACAGAAAATGCTGTAATTATAAAAGCATGAGGGATTAGAATACACACTAGAGAAGGTTAACTCTTCTCTCCAGTATGAAACACAACTTAAATATTGTCTTGTGACCTTTCCTGTTGTACTGTCTGATATTCATGATGGCTTATTTTCTGTCAGTTCCCCAAACTGACCAAAAATAAAAATGAATGCTCATTTAAGCAGCAAAATGTAACATGATGATTTTAAATACAGAGGATCAACATAGTTAAATCCATTTATTTATCAGTATACTGAACTGGAACTTTTAGGTACTGTATCTGTACTTTGTGTACTTATGTTTTCTCTATTTCAAGAATATTGAAGTATTATATTATAAAATAACAGCAATATATTATATTATAATACAAATGTTTGCAATATTTACTTAGAAGGTTGTTACTTATTACTGACCAGTGTTTATTATTAGGGTCCGAGCCATACGAAGTATGGAAGGACCCTATTGTTGTTGAAATGTTTATTATTCTTCTAAGAACTTT
>JBAMHW010000026.1:11687090-11700984 GCA_037177495.1 Rhadinocentrus ornatus | reverse complement strand
TCACCAAATGTAGACATTTTTAAATCCAGGTTAAAAACATTTCTTTTCTCATGCGCCTATTAATGAATTCTGCACGGTAACTTTTTAACTTTTTAATCATTTTAATGTAATTTATGACTTTATTGTGATTCTTGCTTTTTATTTTTTTCTGCCTTTTACTATTTTTTTATATCTGTAATGCTTTGTTTAATGCAAAGCACTTTGAATTGTCCTGTGCATGAAATGTGCTATACAAATAAACTGCCTTGCCTTTATGTTGCTAACTGGCAGACAGAAAAATGCCCACCTTGGCAAAAGTAATAATGCACTTCTAATGGTTTGGAAATGGCCTTATAACCCTTCCCAAGATAATGGGCAGCAACAGTTGCTTTTCTAGGCCCATTGCTGATGTCTTTCCTCCTTGGCATTGTTTTAATACACACCTGAAACACATGTATATTGGAATGTTTATCAATTGAGCTTGCTAGAGGGAAAAGCAAAAAAAAATTAAGAGCATTAAAACTTTAATTATTAAATAGTTTGGCTGAGATGACCATCAGAGAGACGACTGATGAGGCTGCTTGGAGGATTGATTCTGAAGCGTGACATGAAAACATGTAAAGATTAGCAAAAAGAAGAAGGGGTCGGCTGCAGAGTCCTCTTTCCGAAGAAAGCGTGGCACAGTGATGGAGGAAGACCTTGGCAGTGACCTGAACAAGCTGTAATGAGTTCTGAACTTCTGACTCAGCTCAGCATTGTTGTGGTTCACAGAGTGCTGAGAGCTGGTAAACAGGATATTGAGTCCCAGATGAGTTTTGACTCACATCATGAAAGTACTGGAGCCCCACATCTCTGCACACACCATCAGCCATCAAAATAAAACAGAGGGTAGGGAATGGATGGGTGAGAAGATGGGAAAAGATGTCTGTGCTGTCCAAAATATAAGTAGGTGTGCTTGTTTGAAGGCTCTCGGTGGCTGGAGTTCTCCTGTGTGATGGGCTCGTGTTTATAACCCACTGGGCCACACACGGATCACCACTACGAGGCAGAGATGAAGAGATGAAACGTCTACAAGGGGAGAAAAACCTACACATAGATCAGGTGATCTATTTTTTTTCCTTAATACTTTTTTTTCTCACTGTTTTCTTTCCACCCTCTTTATGAAATAGAATCACAATTAACTGCTGTATAGCCAGCCTGTTGTTTGAGGAGGCGGACAGCTTGAACCTGCAAAGACCAGAGCTCTCTTGACAGAATGGGATCCTGCTCTGTTTCTATACTAGTTTTCTGAAATTTATTTAATTCATTTTGAAGGGAAAGAATTTAAATGTGTTTACAGAGCCTAAACTTTATTTCCACATGACAAGCTTTTCTTTTCCTTTTATATAACTTAAACCATTTTTAAACCTAAATATAACAGTTTTTTATATTAGTGCTTGAGGCTTGCCCTACTTTTAGTTTAACTGTTATCAGTACTCATTCTGACAGTATTTAATTACAAATGTTAATTTTTTTTTTAAGTAAAAGAAAGAGGTAGAAACAGTTAAAGGAAACATATACCCTTTCTAACAAGGTAATGCATGTTTCACATGTTCCAAGAATATGTATTTGACTGCGAACATTGTCCTACATACCTAAATTCCCTCTTGTTTTATCTCTGTTCAGAACAGGCTTGTTCAAACCCTCCATTCTCGAGAAAGACTCACCTTTTACACAGACAAGCTAATGAATTTAAAGCTGATAATAAAAAATAATAAATATATATCTTAACACAGTGTTTCCCAACCTTTTTTCCTCAGGGACCCCCTTTATGCATACTAAAATGTCGTGGACCCCCTGATCCACCCTGTGCTGAAACCATACTCTGTTTTAGGCTTTTAAAAGTGAAATTGTCACCACAAATAATGTATTCTGGTTGAGTACTGTTCTTTCAATAAGCTAAAGTTAAATCAACAATATAAAATCTCACTTTTATTTATTAAAATAGGGGCAATTCCTGGACATTAATCACAATGGCTCTGATGTTCAAAGCCTCAGGGGACCTTCTATGCTCTTTGAGGGACCCCAAGTGGGGAACCACTGTCTTAACAGACTCCGAAGTGGCTGTGGTTGAGGTGCACATTGTGGTGATGGATATAGATGGAAGTGAGTTGGTGAATAAATATCCATGTAGTTTGTATTAGGATTTCTTTCACTCTGTAAAGTCATGTTTTTGTTGTCTGATCTCACTGTGCTGTTGCTGTATTCATTCATTCATTCATTCATTCATTCATTCATTCATTCATTCGTTCATTCATTCATTCATAAAAAAAACAGTTTTGATTTGATTGTTCATAAGTTATGTGACTGGCATATATCTGTAAGGTCAAATGATGGATTAAAATCTGTGCTCACTTTTATCTCTCGTTGAAAATAGCAGACCCAGGACCTGCTGCTAGTCTCCTAAGGGGTGTGTGGCCATACCACCCCCCCCCCCACACACACACACACACACACCTCCACCCCAACCCCACCATCCAAAATCCATGAAGGAGGATTATAGCCACTTTAAGGAAATATGAAATTATTTAAACTACTTTGTATTCTGAAATTAAACCTGAAATGTTGATTATCCTGCAATCTCAAATCAAGTTGAGAGAGACTAAAATGTTTTCCATCTGTACAATTTTTGTCCCAGTGTTCCAGAAGGCCTAATACATACAATCACATTGTGTTTCTTTGTTAAAAGAATTAATTTCACTCTGAAATATTGCCATGATTTGTACACAGCTGTCATCTTTAATGTATTTGGAAGGATTTTATTAGATATTATAAATCTGACTTTTTGTGTTGGAAAGCAGCTCTTTTAAAATAGCTGCTAATTTACTGTTGGCAAATCTGTAGTCAAACACACATTCTGATACAGATTAATAAGAAATCATAGATGGAAATTGCTTTATTGAGAATTTGACTATATTAAAAAAAAGGTTGCTGTGAACGGAGATGGAAAGCCAAGCATTTCTGCAGGGACGTTGAAATAAACATATAAGTAATCCACTTGACATAGCTAGAAACATAAGTAGGGGCTCTTTCAAAGAAACAGCAACAGCAGACTGGCTTGCCTGCAGCTTATGTAGAATTTACAAAGGTGCCTCTCGAGCACATTTGTTTGCCAGCAACGGATGATGCTAATCTGGTTTTGATTTTGCACAAGGCTACAAACAGAAATGATTCATTCAGAAAGGCATGATTTAGTTGAGGCTAAAAAGATGAGAAACTTTTCTTTCACAAGTTGACACTTAATTAGGTTTTGAAGGCACGAGGAACTCTTTTCAGAGTTTCCTGGGCTGGTAATGCTAATGTGGAAAATGCAACCTAGTCTCAGAAAAATATGAAATTCCCATAAAAACTCGACAGAATAACAGTGTCACTGCATTTTGTCAAATAGCCACAAATCCTGTGTGGACTTTTCTTTGAGATGCTATTTTGCCATGAGTTGCTGTTTCTTGCATTTCCACTTGCTCTTATGTTGCTGCTTTAAACATTAAAACCTGTTTAAAGTTAGGTAAAGATGCGTTCCTGTGCAACAGAGGTGTGTGCAAAACCAGTGGGCCAGAAAGCTGTGTTCAACCCAGTTTGTTTGGTATAGCCAGAAATGACAGGGCAATTAACTTTACTAGTAGGCCTAAAATATGAAT
Source organism: Rhadinocentrus ornatus (assembly GCA_037177495.1). Classification (NCBI taxonomy): domain Eukaryota; kingdom Metazoa; phylum Chordata; class Actinopteri; order Atheriniformes; family Melanotaeniidae; genus Rhadinocentrus; species Rhadinocentrus ornatus. The sequence goes on along the minus strand of JBAMHW010000026.1, from coordinate 11,697,328 downwards.
AGAAATTATTCAAGGGGATTACAATCTTTTGATTAAGATCTGGTCCAGTAAAATAGCAGATTGAGGTCCTGCAAATCCCAAAGGCAGCAAAGTGTCTGCAGTGCTCATTTTCGGTCTCAAAATGCAAAACTCTGATCCTTTGCCATTGAACTTAACTTATAAAACTACACAGAATGTATGCATCAAATTATTCTCCTTCAAAATTTTCCATTTGTGAAATCAATGAAGTTCTCTATGATGTTTTTAAAAATAACACACTTAGAAACGTGCCTGCTAACTTGGACAGTAGCTGGAACTGATTACGTTACCTTGAACCGTGGTCAGAATCATGACAAAGAATGGTTTGAGATGTCATCTACTGTTTTTTGTTTTGTTTTTTCATTTTTTAAACGGGATTTTGTGGCCCTCTACAGGGTAAAAACCAGTAATGGAAACACCTACATTTCGACAAAAACTCTCAACGATCTCTAAAAAGATTTTACGCTCTCATGAGGTGGTTTTTCATACGTGTCGATATAGAAGTATAGCGCAAAAGTGTAATGGAAACACTTTTTTCGCATTTACACGTCCCCGCATGTGACGTAAGGGGTCACGTGACCAGTTCATGTCAAGCAAACATGGCGTGGTATGAGAAGACGCAGGTGGAGACAAAACTCTTTTTACAAACAATTAAAGAAAAAATCTTTAATCCTCTTTCATCCTTTATGGCAAACAACAGCAAAACGCAAGTTTTACGAAGAATTAGAAATCTCCTCCCTCCGCAAAGTGGAGTCTCACGGGACGAGATTTTTCAAGACTAACTGCTAATACGCTAAACACCATTCAGTGGAAACACCTGCAAATTGCAGTTGCACATTGTCAAAATTTCAAAAATGTCAAAGTATCACTTTTATTTAGCAAAAAACTGTAATAGAAACACAGCTATAAGAAGGTTATCTACGTCACAAGAAAATTTTAAAAACCCCACAGCCCCCTCCCTCCAGATGCAAATAGATGGGTCCTCGCCTTGCAGCCATAGAAAACCAGGCCCACCAATACACATGAAGGGATGTGTTCTGAGCTGCTGTCTGTCAGTCATTTCTGCTTGTGTATCCCGTTCTGTGTTGAAGTAAAGTCTTTTCCTGTACATGGGAAACAGAGTCAGTGATCTTTTCCAAATATGTGAGTCCAAGTCTGCATGGAATGAGTTGGGAGTTAGAATGTGTTTGTAAAGGTTTCATGTCATCTTTCCAGGATGTAGGAATGGTTACTTTCATTAGCAATGTGCAGAAGTGGGGATGTTTTCTTTTGAAAGTGGGGAAAATGACCACTGGCATAAGGATGACTGGCTTTTAGCATTAACCACTCCAGCATTTGTCAATGAAATCATCTGCTTGTAAAATTCCAGACATACCATTTTATTGATCCAGATCTGTCAATGGCTGCTTACAAGTCATTAATTTTTGAAATGGTGTATTTGCTCTTTAAAAAGTGAGACAAAGATTGATCCTAGCCAGCAACGTTCACTTCACCGCATTGCAAGTTGCTGCCATCTGCAATGAATATGAAAACTAATAAAAGAGTTGGTGAAACTAAAGTCCTGCAGGCAAATAAGGAGGGAAAAAAGTCATCAATGAAAAAAGACAATTCAAAGAGAAAACATGTACAGAAACCTTTTTGTTATTTTATTTTTTCTGCACAACTCCTGTTTACTCAGCTGCTGGTGAATTTGATTCACTTCAAATGATACGGAGAAAGGAGCGCAAGCCAAACATCAGACAGAATGTGAAAGGATATGAGCCAAAGGGGGGGAAAAAAGTCCTCGATTCCTGTTTACATCAAACACCTACACAGAGGGTACCAATCAGATTCTGATATTTTACACAAATTTCAAGCATTTTTTTCTTCCCCAAGCAGTTTTCCTCCAGGTTTCATCTTACACCGATGAAGGCTTTACAGACATTTCAGGAGAAAAAAAAATCAGTCATTTTAATCTTTAAGACATTTTTGTTGGAGATACTGAGTTTTAAAGACCAATTGTATCATGATTCTCTAAAATCTTGCAAAAGAAAAAAAATTCATTATTAATTTAATCATTAAAAAGATTATCTCATATTTTAATGTCTAAATCTGTGCAATGCTTCCAAAAGAGTTGAAAAGAATTTTCTTTTAAAAGGTCCAAACTCCAGCAACTCCATCTAATTCTAACACCCCCCACTGGTTGTGTGCTGCATGTCACAGCTGTTCGGCGACAGTGCCAGGTCGGCCCGGTTGGCGAGGGGCAGTGGACCATGAAGGCTCTGTGTCACCGATTTGGATCAATGGCAAGACTGCACCAGGAGGAGGTCACATGACCCCAAAGAAGAAGAAAAAGAAGGTGACATTGACTGATCTGGTGGATTTGGCCAGACAGTTGGCACCAGTTTGCCCATCTGGACTTGGGGGGTTAGTTTGATCTTAGCCAGGCGCACATAAACACTTTTTTCCCCAAAATTTATTAAGAAGAGAAACTAGCTGAGGGTCTGCATATTACTTTCAGCTACTAGTTTAGTGGTCCCTTGTCTTGAGGCAAATTTATTAGACACATCTTACAGGTGATTATGTAGAAAAGACTAAACTTTTTGTCACTTATAACATCACCTGTTAAACAAAAAAATCTCTCTTCACAGGGACTCCTAAATGCTATTGCAGAAAATCAATTAACCTCAAATTTTTCTTATATATAATAAAGTGTATTTCCTTTAGGTTTAAAAATAAATATGCAACACAGAGCACAAAATTTCCTTCTGAGAAGCGGCTAGAAAGTCTGGTAGTGTGGTAAAATGTAAGTACAATGCAAGTATTTAAATGCAACACTTGAAATTCCAACTATAAAACCCTTTTATCTGCCTTCAATCTAACAAACAGTTCGCTGCTTTTCATGTTTCTATTTTGGCTCTTTAGTGTTACTCTGCAGGGAGTGTACAGTGGTGAAATTAATGCTGTAAACAAGCTGTGAACAGTAATTGCAGTTTTAATTAGTTTTATAAACATTTATTTTTCTCAGACTTTTTAAGGCAGAAATATTCAAAGTGGCTAGTTTTCCATGATGTGGGAAATGGGTGAGAAAGAGGGAAATGGATCCTTCGAAATAACAACTAGAGCAGGACTCGGGGCCTTATTTCTTTTTTGTCCTGATAACCCTAAAAATAATTATCTTTAAGGTTTGCTTCAAAGAAATGTAGGATTCAATACTCACTCTGAGTCTTTCTTTCACATTTTGTATACAGCTACCAAAGTCTTGAACAACCCTTTATTTAGAAAAATGGAAATTTGGGAGCATAAGAAAAAATAAGAGTTAATAAAGTTAGTATAACAAGCTTAAAAGTCAATACCTGGTGTGACCACCACACAACCTGAACCCTCTTGGACAATGCTTCTTGTAATTCGTTGAGGAATAGTTCTCCAGGCATCTTGATAAACATCCTTAAGTGCTTCCTTCTAAAGTTTTCTTCCTCTTGTTCTGCTCATCTGACCATATCGTCCGACACTGCTTCAATAATCCTTAAAAATGGCTTGACAGCCACCCTTCTGTGGAGACCATTTCTGACGAGGCTTTAGTAAACAGAGGATGGATCAACTGAAGGTCCTGATGCATCTCAGATCCTGTGCCAGGTTTCTGCTGGGTATTTTTCTATTTCTTAAGAACATCACTTTTATTTTCTGTTTATCAGCTGTACACACTTCTTTTGTTCTTTGTGTCCATTTTCTTTATTAATTTTTAAAGCACACATTGCACATAATGCTCAGATATTTTAGTTGTTTTTTTTAGCTATTTTATTTTAATCAAACTGTTATCTTTATTATTTTCTGATTATGCAACAAAAAAAGAAAGAAAATGGGAACAAACCATGTCTGTGTGACAAAGTAACTAAAGCGACACTGCAAAACTATTTGTTTTGTTTTGGGGGTTTTTAGCCAATTTGTTACGTGTTGCCACAACTGGTTAACTAGCTTAACAAATTCATATTAAAAAGGTCAAGAGCAAGAACTGGATTGAAAATTTGATGTAAAAAGTAACCATTGCCAAAAGAAAAGTTTGAAAGACGTTCAGAAAGCTTGGAGAACTATTGCTGAAAAGATTACAAGAAGCTCTGACTCCTGGGAAGCAAAATGTGAAGAAATGGGTGGTTCATCACTTTGTCACAGTACAAGGCCACCAGAGCAGCATGTAGTTTGACTATCCGCTCCCTCCAAGTGACAGATTCATTATACTCCTGCTTTATTTAGTATGTAAAACCCAGTTACACTACGGCAGCAGGTGGAGGGGGCAGAGCTCATCTGAACCTGCTGCCATTGTGTCACTGTATTTCATCATCACAGGACTCTGGCTGTTTGCTTGTGAGCTGCCGTTAGCATTGGTGCAGGAGGTCAAGCTGATGAATGACTAAAATCAGTGAACTTATACATGGCATCGTTCTTGCACACTCAATTGACACATCTTTTTGTAGTATGAACTCTGGAAAAAGCCCACAGATGTACAAAATTCAGGGTCCAGCCTCCTGTTCAGACTTTAACTTCTGTTTAATCTGCCTTCTTGCATAAATACTCAGAACTCCCAGAAGGGCAGCACAGGTTTGTTCAGAGATAAAAGTGAACTGCACTGGTTGCAGAGCTCCATGAAGGACTTCTTATGGGGGGAAAAAAAACTGCATATAGAAAAAAACAAACATATTATTTGGCTCCAGTTCTTCCTTTCACACAAAAGATGACAACTACAGCAATAAAAACTCATTGCTTCGCTCTAAACGGAAAAAAGGGGCGAGTTTTAGTTAAATTTGCCTTCAGTCTTCATTATATTTCAGTCTGATTATTGACGCTGGACTGAGGATTTCTGTCCCTATGGTCGTGCGCACCCACCAGAGGAAGCTCTCTCCGGCCCGACCCTGTGGGAAGTGTTCCACACAGTGAATCACATCTTACCTGCAATTGTCCCACTCCCTTCCCGCACCTTCACGCTCTTTTAAAGCATCGGCGGGTCTGCTGCTACAATCCAGATGTGCGTCTGTGTAGTGAAGACATTTGGGTCCCGAACAGGCGAAAAAAATGAAGAAAAAAAATGGGAGTGGTGCCTTTTTGTTTCCTTCTACGGATAAAAACAAACAGGCTTATTACGATTAAGATTAAGATTATTAGTCCTCTAAGAGAAGCATCTCATCCGCGATCCAAACCTCCTCTGTCTTCAGTCCGATAGTCCACCAACACGGGAGCCTTGAGTCAATCTTTTCTTCTTTTTTAAATCTGCGTCCTGATAGTATGTCTTCTGCAGATCGCACTTAAAAACGAATGAAGCTTATTTACAAAATGAACCAGATCACGATAGATCACGTCAGCCCCCCCTCCAGTCGTTGCTCTGCCGCGTCTCTTCCCCGTCTGACAGCTTCGTTCTGCGCGCACCAACTTTTATGGAGACTCCGGAGCGCACGGCGCACCAGTGCTATACCTTTCTCTAAACGGCGTTACCTTACAGTAATCAGATTACTCTTAATTTTTTTTCTTTAGCATAGCTTGCTAAACGGATAGTTCCCTTAAACTAATATCAATTATTCTGTTTCTAATGTAGTGGAAACAAATGCAAAGAAGTTGAAGTTGGACACAATATTGATTAGTAAATTATGATAAGCTGGATTTGACTGTTAGGTTTGATGACTAATAATTGCCAGGCATCAAAAGCTAGACATTCTCACTTATGTGCGTCCATCCTCTAGCCATTCTGGTCTCCGTGTCAGTGTTGTGCGTCTCAGTGAAGCCGTTAAATGCAGCAAACACCCACGTGGAAAAGTTACCCTCTACTGCCATCATGAGGATATCATGTGTACTGCAAGTGATGGCAAAAAAACTTTTTTCCCCAAGATGATGATAAAAGATGTGAATACCGTGATGGGGAAGATAAATAATCTTCAAAAGTCTTGACCCAGACCTCATTCCCTTTAAATATTTAATATAAAACAGGAAATGGGTGCAGTGGTTTATTAAAACATGTGCAACCATAAGTGAAAACATAGTTCTTTAGGCTTCTACAAGAACTTTCCAAAGCTATTATTTAGATGTTGGCTTGAGCTAGGTGTCTTTTTATGCTTGACTCATGAATCTGTGTTTCCTTTTTAAATTGTTTAGGTAGAACTGGACTGGTCCAAGAACTGGACCGAAAATCAGTGAAAAGGCAACCAATGTCCAAAGAAAGAAAATAGCTTGATCAAAAATGTTTATTCCATGATGAAAACGGTCCTGTCACTGTCTCACATACACACACTCACACGCGTGCACACACACATATACAACTTTCTTTTTACAAACAGGAAAAATACCAAGATCTAATGCATGAAGAGATGGAAAATAAACAAAATCATAGAAGCACATTGTGATTGGTTTTTGCAACACAAAAATATAAAGGGACAATTACAAAGTCCGTTCAGCTGTGTCCAAATCAAAGATGCCATTTTTGACTTTTTACAGTACATCAGGAGGATATCCTAAGGCAATGTTACAGAAGATCAGATTTCATGTCCCTCCCTGTGGGACCAATACAAGCAAACGTCCACACTTTGTAGATTCATTGACGATTTTTCAAGCTGCTTCTGAAAGGCATTAGTGGATGTAGTAGTAGTAAGTAGTTCATGAATTCCCTTTCCCCAGTGCTCTTCAGCATTCCTCTTTGATGTAGACTTGTTCGTCCGTGTCCGACTCCAGGTGCTCCAGCCGCTCAGTCTGTCCATTCATTATCTCATCGGGGGTTTTCATGAACCTGGAGAAAAGCAAGTTTTACTCGGTTTGGTCTGTAATTCAAAGTGAAAACTGATTTTAGAAGTACACACCACGAAGAGCTTGACTGATTAAAGTGGACCTACCTGAACAGAAGTCTTTGTCCAGGCTCTTTCCTGATAATGTTTAGTTTGTAGTAGTGTCTCAGTGCTCGCGACATCTTCTCGTATGTCATATTGGTTCTGTTCTGTGGACGATAAACAGCACAAGTGCCATTAGTATGCATTGCTATAAAGTTATTTTCAAACATCCAACACACCCTAAACATTCACACAGTTTTTATTTAAAAGCTTGTGCAATTTCTACAGTTGTGCTCCACTACATTCTTCCTCTGCTTCTTTAGTTCCCCTCCCGATCCTATTCTTCTTCTTTGGTTTGTTTCTTTCGCTGGTTGTAACTCAGTTATTCTGCTCAGCACTGCCCTTGCAATTTCCAGTGGTATTGCTCCGTCCTCTGCGTCAAGCCACAGATGGCTAAGCTCCCCGAAAACAGACCAAATTACACGCATTACTGATAAGTTACAAACACAAACATTTCATATAATTAATATAAGACAAAATAAAGTTTTGGGTGAAATTTCTGTCAGCATGGCAGTATTTATATACTACATCGTCTTAAATTAATCCTCAGTGTTGCTTTGAATCATTGTAGAAATTGTAATGTCGAAACCTTTGCTGCCCTCCCCTGAGGGATACCACAAGGCTTCATTCTTGGATCACTTCTATTCCCTTTGTACCTGCTGCCACTTGGTGCTTTTTTTCCCCAGAAACATACAATTTTCCTTTACACAGATGTCAGGTTTATTTCCTTCTGAATCACATTGACTACCTTACGGACATCAGGAGATGGATGGCATTATTTTTCTCTTTTATTTTAATGAGATTAAAACTGAAGTCATGCTGTTCAGCACCCACTGCATCAACCTTTCCTTCATCGGCCCCTGAGAAATACATTATGAAAAATTTAGGTGTGAAAATGGATCTTACTCTACAACATAGCCATGTCAACGCAAAAGTAAAATTCTACTGAGAAGCCTAATCTGTCTAAACCCTACTTTGAAACAGCGACATGTTCCTTTTTAACCTCTCAACTTGATTATTGCAATGTGCTACTTTTTGGTAATTTGTCAGGCCTCCATTGCTCACCTACAGCTGGTGCAAAATGCTGCCACCGGATTTTTAACAAACAAACCGGAGCACATTACCCCAATTCAAAGACTTTGTCATCACATTAGCTACATTTACATGGACAAATATTTAATCTATCTGACTGAAATCAGTCAAATCATTGATTCCAGCCGACATGACATTGACATTAGATAAAAGGATCCGTCAGTTTTATCAGACAAATTTAATACGATTGTAACCCTTCTGACATGCGCAATGCCTTCTAGTTAAAAAGAAGAGTTTTCTTTTATTTGAAACCTTTTCACCATAGAAATGCTCAATAATCCTTATCTTTTTTCCCACAAAAAAAAAAAAAAAGCATATCCACTACAGTCCCGTTCTGTTTTGCTGCTGCCATTTTTTAAGTGTTCCCTGAAACTCATTGCCTCACGTAATCACCACGTAGTTCAAGCATGCGCAGAAAGAACATGCACCACAAAATGATCCAATCGTGAAAAGGTTTAAAAGGCTATTATCAAAAATATATAGATTACTTTTTAAACTAGAAGACTTTCTGCCAACTACAGAATGGGAGGCTGACTTACCCAGTAACTTTAATCAAAATGAATGGTCACAAATTTGTTTAAACACATTTGCAATGACTAATTCAAACATGCACTAATACAATTCAAAATTCTGCATAGAATTCATTATACAGGACAAAGGATGTTCAGGATGGGTCTGTCACAATCAAACATCTGCTCAGACTGCACTGATAACATGATGGACAACTATTTTCATGCCTTGTGGTCCTGCACACCTGTCGCAGGTTCTGGCTTCAGGTATGTGAAGACATGTCATCGTGGTTTAAATGTAATATCCCTGCTAAACCCACACTGTGTCTACTAGGTTGCTTGAGTGAAATTAACGTGGTAATTAACTCTAAAGGCATGATTCTCGTGGTCTTATGCATCACAAAGAAAACTATTTTTGTGAACTGGAAAACCAAAAAAAAATCTCTTATTAGATCACGTCAGTAGAAAAGTCAATATCTGCTTCCTCAAAAAATCAGCAAGCTGAATTTCATTCCCTCTGTCCCCTGTGATTAGCTCCATCACTTAGTTTCAGGGGAGGATTATGACCTCATCGCTTGGGGGACTGGATGTTGGTGGGGGCTTTCCGCTGGCTATGGGTCCCTGGTGGTTTTCCCGTGGTGGGGGCCTGGACTGCTCCGCTGTGGGGGCAGCACAGTGTCTGGCCCTGTGGAGCTGTGTGGGGTCGCCTTTCGATGGTGGGCCGTGGCCACTGGTGGGGCCTGGGTCTGTGGGTGTTGGCCCTTGGCCGGGTGGCTTGACCATTCTGGGACGGGCTGGGTAGGGGTTCTGGGCTCTGGTACCTGGGTTTCTGGGCCGGCCTGGTTGTGCTGCCGTGTTGTGGGCTGGTGCACGCCCTGGTGTCTGGTTGCTGCCCACCCCTCCCCCACCAGGAGGGTATGAAGGGAGGCCGAGTAGGGCCTGAGGGATTGTGGAATGAGACACTGGGGTATGGGTGTGTCTGAGAGGTTGGCGTGGGGGTGTGCATGTGAGTGTGTGCATGCGTGTGTATATTTCTGTGTGTATGTGTGTCAGGACTAGCGGGACATAGGCGTGTATGTGGAAAAGGGATGTACCTGTGGGGGGGGCCTGGGTGGACCTGGGGGTGGTGGGTCGTGGATCTGGGCTCTTCGGCTATCCTCCTCCCCCTCCACTCCTTCCTCCCCGGGTGGGTGGGTGGCTGCGGCTCACTGGCCGCGATTAGGTGTGTCACGGCTACTCCTGGCCTGTCTGGCCCTGGGGTCCTTGCCTGAAACAGGGGTGCCCACTGCGCACCGGCTCATCCACTGGAGGGAAGTTCGCTTCCCTCTGGTCTTGCATCCCCAGACCCCTCCCCTTCCCTCTCTTTCTCACACACACACATAAAGGGTTTTGAGAGGTGTGCACATCATGCTGGATGAAGCGGGGGTGGCCATCTAAGTGGTTCATGCTCTGGGATTGCCATTGATTGCCCGGGTCTCTGGGCTGCCTTAGTCTGCCTCTGTGGAGGCGTGGTCATATCCGCATGATCACACTCATCTCTGCACAATCCTGACTTATTCTCCTCATGCGGACACAGTCACTGAATTGTCCAGTGGACTTATTTTAAGTATCCATTTTTGTTTAGGTTTTTTTTCTTCATTTATGTCTATCTATATGTATGTGTGTGTGTGTGTGTGTGTGTGTGTGTGTGTATATATATATATATATATATGTGTGTGTATATATATATATGTGTGTGTCTGTATGTTTTTTTTTTTTTTGTTTTTAGATAGAGAGA
>JBAMHW010000026.1:11664437-11686990 GCA_037177495.1 Rhadinocentrus ornatus | reverse complement strand
GATCCCTCGAAGATTTCTAAGTGGGAGAACTTGCAAAATAGCAGGGTGTTCAAATACTTATTTTCCTCACTGTATATGTATATATGTATATTTGATTTGGATATGTCTCTGGTACATTGGTTGTTATTATGACACATCTTGCAGTTGTTTGTTATATATTTAGTTATTTTTGAGGGGGGGAACTCGCAATGACTGTCAGCTTAGTTTACATGTAAAAGCTGTAGGGGATTCCCTGTTTGGGATTCTGCATAACACAGCAGCCAGACCATCATTCTGTTTGCTACAATGCTGGACAAGACAAGCTTAAAAAAAAAATGTAAAAGATTTCCACTACAAGTTTATTGAGCCAGTAGCAGCCCAATGTAGAATATATCTGAACACCAGGAGCCCAGAGAGTGTGTGTTTTTACCTTGTGGTTGCCCCAGAGCCTGGCCAAGCCGTTGGGGTCCATGATGCGGAAGACTTTATTTTCCGGATCCTCCCAGCGGATGTAGTTCTCGTACCTGCTGTCTGACAGGAGCTGGTAGACGTAGTCCCACAGCAGCCTGCAGTCTGCAAGGACCCAAAAAAGAAAACACTTGATGAGCTGACATTAAACTGTGGTTTCTATCACAGAGCTGCCTTTGAAAGCATAAACCTAAAGATACTCTAAATGTGAACATTTAACTGAACATTACCTGCTATTCGTCCAATGGGCATTTGCTGCTCCTCTGGAGGAGACACGGGCATGATGATGTGGTTCCTGTAGAGCGCCTCGTCCTGCTGCTGAATCAGGTGCTGCTGCTGTTGCTGCTGAGCCAGCTGATGATGGTGAACATGTACTTTCCCCTCACGCCCATTCTCCATTGTCACCTGAGATGGAGGTCCACCGCGACTGTGCCTGAAGTCCATGCTGGCACCCCCGCCTCCCCTGCTTGGACTGAGGAGCAAAGGGTTCATAATGGCGCTGGGCATGAGCTGGATGACGCGAGGAGGACCTGCCTCCTGGCCTCCAGGGCTGCCCGGGCAGGGAACTTCTCTAGGTGTTGCACAGCGCCCATTGGGTGCTGCAGGGGACACTGAAAGGGGGTACATTTCATCTGGCAGGTGGTGGTTGCTGTCAGGAAGCTGGGAGAAGGTTTGGAGATGGTCTTCATTGGTAGAGCGAGGGTGGTTTGGTTCAGGAGGGGACCGTCGTGGGGTTGGGTTGTGGGGGGAGCGGGAGCGGTGCCGCAGTTCAATAGTTGGTGGATGCTGGGGGATGGGCTCTGTACCACGTGGTGCCCGCCGTACCGTTTCTGAGAATAGAAAAAATACATACGTTTCACCAATTTATTGTAATCTAGTTCACACCATGTTGTCCTTTTGTTGCACCATAGTCAAGTCTTTGCAGCAGACTTGGATAAAGATGCCTTCCCCACCCCTGATCTTCTCTGTAGACAGCTGGGCTTTCCTATAACATTGAACTCAACTTTTTTGCCGAATGTGCCAAACCATTTTTTTTGGTTTCTTTTAAACTTTCAACTATGTCTGGAATTTCGTTTTAGGCAACCTTAGGGTGCCATCTTCCATTTGTATTGAGAGCTGATTTGCCTACGTTATTGGTTCACAACATCTTCTAAAGGCAAATTCCACTTTTAATAATAAAAATAATAATAAAAATGCATAGACTGCTGATAGAAAAATCCCCCCAGTTTAGATTCAAAGCAATAATCTCCCTTCTTGAGGTGTTAGGACAGTAGCTTGCAGAAACTCACATGTATTTTCTAACAAACTCTTAAATGTTTTATTTCAGCAGCTAAAATAATAAAACTTGCTTCACTTTGTAAATATTTAGTAAGCCAAAATTTCCACAACTACAAGTAGTTTATCTTTGAAATTGTATAATTTGTCACTGAAAAACGTACCTAAAAAACAAACAAAAACTGTTTTCAAAACAGGAAATAGGATTAACAAAGCATTGCGTGCTTTTCATATTTTACTGGCCTGACACTGCTTTTCTATGTCCTGTAATCACCACTGCTGGGAATTCAAAAGTATAAATTCCTGACTTCCTACTACACTTGCTTGACATACAACATCCCACAAGGTGTCACTAATATCCCACAGTTAGACTGAACACTGACATTATCTTTTATGTGTCTCAATAAAGATTGTTCAAGTTTCGGAAGCACTTTGTAATTTGCAATGATTTCTTTAGTTCTAAAAGGAAAAATGCTTCTTCTCGGAAGCATTAAAAACAAGGAAGACAGTCACAATAATCTATCGGGCACTTTACATACAGTTTGTATTGTTTAAATAAAGCAGAATTTCCTTGTTGAGCAGGTTTTCACTGAAAACATTTGATGTTCACCAAGCCTTATTGTTGCTTTGTCACATTTCCTCAGATCAGAGCCAGAAAACAGTCCTAGGTATTCCACTTAAACTTATCATTACTTCCTTGAATAAAACAAACAGAAGGTGCCAGTAAGGTAAAGACTACCATTACCAACACTGCCCATTTTTAATACATTTTTTAACATCTACCTTACCAATTAAAGTCAAAATTTCATAGACTTGAATATTTTTAGGAACTGCTCGACACTATGGATGACACATTAGCCCATCTTATTGTGTATGCAGGGTTCATCCAGTGTTGCCAATTCCACTTGTTGTAAGTGACTTTGGACTTTTCTTTCTGTAAAGTCACTTTCACACATTATCAGTAGCAGGTTGCTGGTTTTTGAGCTTTGCTTGTTTAGGCTTCCCTTTGTGAAAGCCCTTTTGATTTTATCACAGTTGTCCACAATAAAGCGATAACCCCTGGATGCAGAATGGGAAACATGAACCAAAGAGGCCTTTTTATTCAGAAAACTAATATAAATACTATATATAATTTTTTTCTCTCTTTTTTATTTGAGGGGGGCAGCTTCTTTTGGGCATGTTTTCATTGGGTCTGTCACTTGTTTCTTTTGCAAGATCTGGCAACACAAGGTTCATCATTATCAGTTCCTGTTTAATTTAGCTGTTATAAACCTCACATTGATACCATAAAGCTGCACTACTAACCTACATTGTCTTAATAGAGCTAATTTGACTAATAATGCCTGTTTGACACCAGTTGCTTGGACTACATTGTTTGTTAACAACACTAATATTTCTGTTGCTAATGGCCATAACTATAAGGCTTTTGTGTAATTGGTGATAATATATGATTATATATAGTGTGATTGAAAATGCAAAGGTCATAAAATTGGCCAGCTAAAACTGGATAGCAGTTATGATGCTTTAGACCCTTGCTCAAGGACATGCAGGGAACTCCTGAAAACTGACATGATTACAGCCCTCACTGGATTTGTGCTGTACTATAGCGCTCATACAGACTTAAGTTCCCACTTTAATGTGCTAATCAAAAGGGGGAAAAAATCACCAGCAGGTAAACTGTTGGCTTACACACAGCATACTTCATATGCAAGGAATACTCCATGAAACTGGTTTCAAGCCAACCTAAGCTTTTTCTTTTACCCTTTAAAACTGATGCCAATGCAATTAAACAAAAAATTCCATTTCATGTTTAACTAACTGTACATCGCTAGCATAAATTGAACCTTAACATTGCCATTATGACTCTTTGCTAGCAACTAGCATTAATGTAGCTGTCAAACAGCTAGGTTTGGTGCTTTAAATTTCCCAGAGATGGGACTATTTACTGTAAAACACAGAAATTGTTCTGTACTTTATGGAAAATTTTAATAAGAAATCCCTGGAACAATGTCTGCTAATTTAATAGAGCTGCTACTACTACTACTACAACTACTAATACTTGATAACAATTAGCATTACGCTAGCTGGCCCTAAGGTAGTATTGTTGCTTTAAATTGACCAGAATTGGGACAATTTAATGTAAAACACACAAACTGTAATTATCAAGAGCAATTATTTTATTTAATGGAAAATTTAAGAACTCCCTGGAACAATGCCTGTTATATTAACAAGTCTTGTCTATATTGCAAAGCTTGCTATCCTGTAGAGATACTACCCCTTCTAGAGATGTCTAACATGTGAACATGTAATATTGTGCATAGCTTACTTACTGTCACTCTACAGTTACATCTACTTTTTGTATTGAATATATTCTATTATAGCAGTACTTTCTTTGTTTTAAACAGCTAACATGGTAGTATAGGAGGAATCGGTAGTACACAACAGCATTGTACAAAAACTTTTAAGACAAATTTATTTCGAGAGATCTCTCATTCAGGGCTGAAAATGTATGAGCGCTATGTGAAACATAAACAAATGTTTGCAGGACTGACCTTCGAGCTTCAGGTGCTGCACAGCGCTTTCAGGCAGTGAATGGAAGGAGTTCCCAGGAAAATAAGGAGATGGACAAAACATGTGGGACTTCCTCTGCTTCAGGATGTGTTGCAGCAGCTCATACAGAACGTCCCCTGCAGAGATAGAAAGGTTGGAAGTTAATACATGTCTCTCTGTGACTTATGAATACATGAAATTGGACATTAGCACTGGCGTCATCCAGAGTATCTGGTTCCCTTTACTTCTTTTATGCTATCCAGGACGCTGTCGCATCATTACTGCTCCTATTGCTCAAGCTTCAAGGAGCTTAAGCAATAGTGGAAGAATCGATGACGATGTAGGTGCAGGAAAAGGAGTCCAAACAAAATTACAATTCCTTTACATGTTCAACACTTAACCATGCTGAGTTCACTAAGTAGAGAGGATGTCTATCCCAAAGATAAGCACTTTACTTCTGGTGGGCAAGAGAATAAAGGACACTGACATTTTTTCACAATTATTTTTTTCACCAAATTTTCAAATCAGAGTCATTTGAACATTTTTTCTGCTTATTTTGACACAGCAAGAGTCTAAACTGCATTAATGGTTAGACTTAAAGTGGTGGTGGGTTAATTTGGCTCATCACTGACCATTTGGAAGAATCCAAAAGACTGAATTATTAAATGGGTAACACCACTGTCCAAACCTGTCATGGGTTTACTTCAGCTGCAGCACCATGGCGTGTTTCTTCAACAGTGTATGAGGAAAATGAAGAGAAACATGTGCTTGACAGCATTTTGACTGCAGCTGCAGGTTGTTTTCTAACTATTGTCAGCTTTTCCCATCCACTGCTGTTTCCCTGCTAAGTTTTATTCAACCACAGCATGGTAATATCTTTATATCAACTGTAACAAAACACTCAACTGGATATATAATCTAATAATCTAGCATAAACTGCAGACACTTAAAGACTCTCTTTGATGGTGTTTTGGTTGTGTTATTAAAACCTGAAGGAATATAAAACATAAAAGTGAAAAGACAGATTAAATAACTTATACAATATAACTTAATAAAAATGCAGTGACAGTCGCCAGTGAGAAGGTGTTAAAATCTGTTGACATGAGCAAATGCACCACAGCTCTCTAAGACTCTTTATTAACCTATAAGTAGAGTATTGGCCAGAACCAGGAACAAAGCCTGAGCAGGAAGTTCACCAGATGCTTTTCATCAGTTTGTTTTGTTAAAGACTTACTATAACAAGGAAATGATTCTCATAAAGAAAGTGATGCTAAGCAAGCACACACGCACAAATGAGTGCCCCCCCCCCTTCACCACCCTTTCAGTTCTTGCTTTACCTTCATGAAGCACTAAGTCACGGTTTGGGGAAAAATCCTGCTTCCTGGTATTGGCTGATTCTGTATTTGAATAAACTGGTTTAGTATAAAACCTGCTTAAACACATATAGTTTGATGGTTATGAATTATGGCAATAAGAAAGCTAAAGAAAATATTTTGCAATCATCACAGTCATATGCAATGCCTGAAAAACTTCATTTTGGTTGCCATGGATCCCAACAAACTGTTGCTGAATGTCTTGCTTTTTTTTTTTTAAGTAGCTCCTTATTTTAAGTCTAATATTAGAGCTTCTTTGAAGGAAAACATGATTTTCTTAAATCATGTAAAAGTGGAAATAAACGCATCATAAGCAAAAAAACTGCTCTGTTCCCTAAATTGATGTTTTCACTGATGTCACTGGCCACAGGGTGCGAATGACAACTAATACTGAAATGTTAAAACTCCCAAGATTTATCACTTGACAACTCATTTTAGTTCTGGAAGTGGAGGGGAAGTCATCGAGCATCCAAAGCTGCTGATAGGTGGAACTGTTTTAGAACAAAATGACCCCATCTTTACTAAACAACAGCTGATAAATCCTGTAGATTATGAATCACATTTTCCAGTTTTTCACCTGAGCATCAATGTCTTGACAGGATGTGAAACATCTTTGCATGCAGCTGCAAACAGAAACATCATGATGTAAGCTTGATGGCAGCTGTCAGCTGGGTCTCTTCAATCTAGAGCCACATTATTCCCACATGTGGTGTCATTTAAAGTAACAGGTTATGAGTATGTTGTGAATAGTTCAGCCTTTACTAACCATAACTGATTTATTGCTCAGCTGAACAGTAGATTCAAGCACACCCATCCCCACATATCAGTATCAGAAAAAAATCTTTGTCAACTTTGTCAAATTCTGTTTTAAAGTGGGTCAAATGATCTTTCAATGGATTATAGATCTAGATTGGAGGCAGATTAGTTGTAATACTAACACATCATTTAGCACTGTCTTGCTGGAATTCCAAAAAAAGGACAAGAAAAATACTAGCATGGTTAATAATAATAATAATACATTTTATTTATTTAGAGCTTTTCAGAAACCCAAAGATGTTTTACAAGGTCAAAAATAAGTTAAAAACAAGGCTAAATTAAACGTTTATATGCTAAAAGCAGAGCGAAACAGGTGAGTTTTTTGTTTGGATTTAAATGTGGCAAGGTCTGTGGCGTCTCGGATTTATAATGGGGGAGGTGACAACGGAAAAGGCCCGATCCCCCCCAGGTTTGATGCCTGGGAGGATCGGGCCAAAGAGGTTACATTTGATCGGAGCAGAGGGTACAGGAAGGGGTTGTGGGGGTGGAGCATGTCTTATAGGTAAGAGGGGGCTGGTTATGGAGTGTCTAATGGGTGAGCAGGAGGATTTTGAATTTGATGCAGTATGGAATAGGGAGCCAGTGAAGGTTATTGGGGGACATGGGTGATGTGGTCTCTGGAACAGGTGAGGCTGAGGAGGAGGGTGGCTGAGTTTTGAATGTACTGAAGTCTATTAAGGAGGTTGTTGAACAGTGTTCTCATATCAAGCAGCATTCATCAGATGTTTTACTTTATTTTAAATGAGCACCACCGAATCCTGCAGGGTTTCTAAACATATTCCATTTACAAATTGCATTATTATTATTACATGAATTTATATATATTCACCATTTAATATCCTGTTGAGGAGAAATCATCAAATATGGGGTCACAATAAAGGCCTCTGTTCTTTTTGTTAAATTATTATTTTATTTGCAAGTGTAAAAAGTCACACTAGTGTTTGTTCTTGTTTTTGCCAAACTGGAGTTTTCTTTGCCTCTTAATGCTGCTTTTAGGTTGATTTAATTATACCGAACGCAGCAAGGTACAGCTACATCATTACATTAAAAGGTATGATTTTTTAATTTGTAAGAACAAACATCAACAAATACAGTTTCTTCCTTGTGGTAGTCTGAGCACTACTTATTTAGCAGTAATGCGGTTGTTCTATGTCACAATAACAATATTTTTGTAATATTCTCGTGATTTTAATATTAAGAAATTAAGTTTAAAAATAACACATTCAATCCAAACTAATTTTAGTTGTTGTTGTTGTTTTGTTATTTAATCTGATGTATTATTTTTGGAAATTAACACAACAGGAACTATGAATTTTAATAACTGTATCATAAAATTTAACAAATATTTAGTCATAGTTGTAGCGGCTAAATTTCAACTTAAAGCCACTGAGGCGCTCGCCATACTGACTATCTTGTCTTTGCGTGTGTGTGAATGATACATAAAATAGTATCCAAACTTCTTTCTTGTTCTTTGTTGGCTTTATTATTCATCCAACTTGATTCTTTATTTCCTTGGCCATAATCCACAGAAACGGTTCATCCATCATTGATTCCAGTCCTTCATCAAACAATACAAGCAACAACAAGTGCTAGCTTTAGCGATAGAGGTCAAAAACTTGTTTGCTCCCTTCCGTCCAGCAACACCTGTCACCTGATAGATAGTTCCTACCTATATGGTGATATTAATTAATTAGTGCCACCTACTGGACAATTAACAACATATCCAAAATGGCTCTTACAATAGTTATTGTTGATCTGGGATCTGTAATTGCTACATACTGCAACTCTAATTCTATTACTTTGCTGTTGCAAATTACCTTAGCTGAACAGTTTAAAACTACTATCAAATGTGCATTAAAAAAATTAATTATCAGTTTATTTATTTTCTAACTGTCCTCCACACAACTTAACATTTCTTAATTTAAAATAATATAATTTATATAAGCAGTTTGTTCAGCTTTTAAAAGGTGCATATACTACATTTTGTTTTAAAATTGATGAAGGCTTTACTACATCCCACTCATGACTTTCACGGTGAGCCACATCACACGACGACTGCACACTGTAAAACGTCCACAGTGCCACACAATAGTCAGGAAATCCCGTTTCATGTTCAAAACAGAAAATTAGAAACAGAAATTAGTTCACTTTTTCTGCTGTATTTTCACGCGCCTGGTCGCTGGCGTTGCCGGGGCGACAGTTGAGGTTGCTTTGTACTTCCTGATCAACCGTCTCCTACTTCCTCCCCCAGCAGCCTCGCTGTAACAGCTGCCTCCCTCCCTGTAACCTCACACTGCCACCTTCCATCATCTCCTCCTGCTGGCTTTATTGATTAATTTAAAGGGTGTAGCTTTGCTGTAAACACATTGATTTTGAAGATGCATTAACACATGCTTACATGCACAGCTAAACTTACTATTGGTAATAAAGTCAGACTAAACAAGGGCCAATGTGTTTGCCCCTAGTGAGTTTTAACAGACACATGGTCGGATTTGTGCAGTTTTATTTTCACTTAGAAATTAGGCCTTTATTTACAATTATGACTAAATTAAACCAGCGTATGTGCTTCCTTCCCATTTGTGTTATTTTCCAGTGTGGATCTTGCTCCAGTTGGACTGGAAAAAATATGTAAGGCAATTACCTGAAATGACTCATTTATAAAACATTTAACTGATATTCTGAGTTTTCCGAGACAGGAATTTGTGTCTAAACAGAGTATATTAAGAGGAGTACCAGAATGAGGGGATCTGTAGCGGAAGTCTTCCTTAGTGAGCAGTAGCAGGGCCTTGCCGTTCATCTGGAAAGAGCCGCTGGTGATGGGCCGCAGGGCAAACTCCTTTTCGGCCCATCGCAGCCACTGGGCCACGTCCTCCCTGTTCCAAAAGACGGGTTGCAGACCTGGAGGTGGAGAAGAAGCCGAGACGGGGGGGTGGGGTGGGGGGGTGTTAAAGAAGCAATCAAATGGAGGCAAAATGAAAAAGGAAGAAAGAAAAGGGATGACTTTAGTGATTAAGAGACAGTGAGATGCGGGTGGTGTGGTGGGAGAGAAAGGAAGAAAGGCAGGAAGGAGGGGATGGGGAGAATGGGGAGTGAGAGGTATGGAGGAAAGGAGGAGGGGAAGGAGTGGGAGGACGGAAGGAGGCAGAGGCAGTAAAAAGGATATTGAGGAAGTGCAGATAAAAGCCAAAAGGAGGGAGTGATTACGGGAACGGCAGCAGAGATGAAAAAAAAGATGGAGGGGATGGAGAGGGAGAGGAGGTTAGAATAAAAGATTAGAATATGATAGGTTAGAGGGAAGTATACAGCATAAATCAGAGAAATGATAAAGGAAGGAAGGTCATAGAAGAGAGAGTCCAGACTGCTATTTTGATATGTTATGATCTGTTCTGCTCTTTGAACTCCAGACAGACTCATCAGAGGACAGACAGTTTATGGGTTTGTGTACAAAAGGACGAGAACACATGGAAAGAAAAAAGAGAAGAAACAGGAATGGCTCTCTTTTCCTCACTCCCTCACATCGTCATGTTTCTTTCACTGCTGTGGGAACCAGAGTGTAAAACAGCTGCACTGGTAACCAACAAGTATTTACAGGCAACTGAGAAAGAACAGAGAAGGCTGCGGAAATAAAGAAAAAAAAATCTGACCAAAAGCTCAGACTCTATTAATTTTGTGGAAAATGGATTCTGGATGGAGCAAGATTTTTCACAGCTTCTATGGAGGAAACTCTAATGCTAATGAACAAAAGCGTTGACAACTATATATATTTTTTTTTTATAGCTAATAGAAAAATCATCATTACGATGCTGGAAAACAATACGGTCTTTCGGAAAAAGGAAATAAAATGAAATGAACAGCTAACGTAGCTGCTTGAGTGCAACAGAATAAATGTGTTTAAATAGCATTCAGGCCCACGTCAAATAACTTCATAGTAGTCCAGAGGATCAACCCGTTGATACCAGATGTCCCGTGGGCGGGACATGACAAATATGTATTTTACTCAGTCTATATTCCAACTACCTACACATGTTATACACCGTTAGAAAGCTAAGATTCATGAGATTTTAATTATGTATACCATTTCAGGCTACAATCATGACTGTAGATTAAGTAAACACTTAATTCAGACCAGTCCCAAATGCAATAAATCTTTGAAGCCATGCTGTAGCAGATACTGCAACAAAAAGGGTCCTGTTACATCAGAAAGGGTCTAGTAAAGTAGTTGGTCCACAACACATCTTTTATCCATAAAAACTTGGTTAAGGTGAAATTGCAGGATTTTAAGGGTTAATTTGACTTGACACCATCAGCCTTGATAGGAACATAAAACATGAGTAAATAGGCAAATTTCCTATGAGAGTGAAGCTTACTTTTTCTTGTTAAGAGAAATTTGTCTGATTCTGCAGCTTTATCTCATCCCAGATGTGTGCTGTGTATGTAAACGGTCTATTCAATAATAGGCCTATTTTTAGGAAATGGTGGTCCCAAAGAACATGTAATGCCATGTTGTCAAAGATAACGGACATATTTTCTGGGGTTTAGCGGTAGTTAATGAATCAAGAGGAAATGTCAGGTGATATCAATTTATCCATTTTTACATGGCATTAACATATAATTTAAATAGCAATTATATAAACTATTATTATAATATTCTTATTTTCAGTTTCCATCAGCGTTTTAAAATCTTTATTACTAGTTCATTTACCTAAAAGCAAACAAAAAAACCTTAGCAAGTTAGAATTTGTTTAAAAAAATTAAGAATCAAAGTACTTGATGGAAGAAAAATGTGCTTTGGTAAAAATGTAAAGGAAAGAAAAGATATCTTGTCTGACAAAAAAAAAAAGCATTATGTTGTCTTTAAAGCCCCACTGTGTAAGAATTACTCCCATCTAGTGATCCGCTAATATATTACAAGCAACTAAACAGTGTTCTTTGGAGCCTGGCCGTTATTACAACTACGGAAGCCGTGGGAAGTCATAAATGTAAAGATGTCAAAATCTCACACAAGTTTGAGTATCCCGTCAGGCGATGAGGTACAGAATGATACATAGTTATACATAGATATAGTCTGCACACTTCGAAGTGTGTGCTTTATTGTTACACACCTATAATTTTATTTTTTTATGCCAATAAGTTACAACCGTGCTCTCCATGTATTTAGTACCAAGCTACTGCTAATAGCTAATGTTATTGTGTGAAATCGTTTTTCATGACTTGGAGAGTCAGCGATCATCGGATGAAGGGAGACGAAGAGGGAGAGGACATCGAAGACGAAGAAGTAGTAGGAAAGAAGAGGCAGTCAAAGCAGGGGAAGTGGAGCTGTTGGTGCTGCCAGAGGAAGATCTCGTGCCGCTTCATTAATCTCTGGAGGTCTTCCAGTCGTTCCACATCCTCAAAGACAGCGCTTTGTGTTAGAATTTTTGCGGTTCTAGTAAATTAATCACGCCGAGAAACTGGTTTTACTTTGGTCTTTTTTGTCTGACTAGAAGGAGGACAACTAGCCCCATCCCGGTGACAAATCAGCTGTAATAAATGATGAAACACGAGGGAAAGTTCTCAGAAAATACGTCTGGAAGAAGCGCATGGTCACCTACTGGCATGACTTCTGTGAAAAATAACAACAACTGAAAACTGTTGCAACGTAGCTTTTCTACTGTAGGCGAACTAACCAATTAGCCGTTTCTGCTGTTTTATATAGTAAGTAACAGTAAATGATTAGACCTAAACGGGAGGATAAAGTAGCTGCTGGACCACACTGCCCTGTTTCTAACAAAACGCCAAAATAAACTTCACTGTTAGATTGCATTAACTCACCTTTCCAGCAGAAAGCTGCAACCTCCGCGTTAGCTTTGAAGTCCCTCTCCTCATCAGATGCCTCCATCTGGAAAATGCTCCACTGATGTACACTCTTGTTTTTTCCCGGTTATTTCTCTCTCTTTTCTTTGCCATTGTCCTTCGTCTCGCGGGATAAAGAGTGTGGATGATTTCAAACTAAACTGGCAAGCTGAATGGTCGTCTTGGCTTGTTTAGACCAACCCATCCCCCCGCGAAACAGCGGGGACTCGTAGGTAAAGCGCACAAGGCTAACAAGTTTGTCCCCTCTCGGCTACTGTATTCAAAGATGGCGATCCAACATGGCAGCCTCCAGTTGGGTGCGCCGCCACCTATGTATTTATAAACATCTAATTCTAAGCTACGAGAAACTTTCATTTGGATGGAACTGTGATTAGACTTTGGTAAAATACGTATTAATGAAAGGGATACTTGATTTTTGCAAATAAAAAGCTAAATAAACTACACACTGTACCTTTAAGATATTTGATCCAACTTAAATTCTCTATTTGCAGTGTACCTCAATCACCTTTATAGGTATTCACCTGTTGACAAGATATTTTAAAAGGTACAAAATCTAGTATTTAAAAAGTAGGTTATTTTAGCCTTAAAGGTAAATAGTTTTAAATGTTTTTTTTATTTTAAAATGAGATTATTATTATTATAAGAAAATGTATAAACTTAAGTTCTTACAGCCTTCCTACACATATTGTCACATTAAGAAAAATTGCTGTGCTTTTATTTATTTTAAATTGTGCTAAATTTGACCATTTCCACAGTGAAGCTTGCTTTCATTAGCACATGTAAGGTTTTCACCAGTACATAAAAAAATTATAAGAAATACATCAGATTTTGACTTCAACATTGTCTGACAGAACAGGATGGATATATTTAACATCATAAATTGAAACTTATTCATCCCAGTTAACAGATACAGCCATCTCATCATTACACTTTGCGCTGTCGTTGTAACCTTATGAATTACTGTATGACTAAGGCTCACCTCCCTTTCTTTCCTCTATCTTCTACCCTCTTTCACACTCATACACACACAAAGCCAGACTGGTAACTGTATATAGCTCTGATCAGAATATCATGACACCCACACGGAGCATAACTACTCATTTCTTACGTCTGACTTATCGGCCAGCCTCAAACACTTCCTCTGGGAGTCGTACAGCTGTTATCTTTGGCTGCCAATGTCACTTGTCACACGAGTAATAAGAACCTTGTGATCACCCCCTCCCTCCTCTTTTTGCTATTCCATCGCGTCAAACAAAGGAAGTTTTCACAGAGTACAATCAATACAAAACGAAACCTTGTCTAGATTGTCTGCTTCCCATTTCTTTCCTTCCCTTTTAGTCCTTTCTATTCAGATAGCGGCACGAGCACAGTTGATAAGCTTGGGAAGACCTGGGTTATCTAAAGCACTGCTCACAGCCTGACAAGCCCTGACCCTTTAGACTGTCAACACACATTCAAAAGAAAGTAGCCAATAGGACAGAGGTGTTTTACAGCTACAAGGAGAGCCGATTAGACACTATATTTCTTGAAAATTGACTGCCGAGATTCTAGTTTATCACAGGATTGCCTTTTTGGCGCACAAGCAGAGTAGAAATCATAGCCAAGCTTCAGCTTCTTTGTCCTGTACTTTGATAGCCATGACTTATACTTAAGTATATTATAATGTGTGGTTGTCGCATTTGATTGTGCTAAAATATCTTTTCTTAAGTTAACTGCCATATTCCAACCGCAATAGGTACCTAGAAGCACTCGGAGAGTGCAGACCTTCACCAATGATTGTGGACATTATTTTTGAGTTAGAAGCCATAATGGCCAAATTATCCAAATCCCACCATGGTAAAGCATCCTTTAAAAACTTCCTGGATCCATGAAGTGATCCAGATCACAAAATCTAATCGCTTGTTCCTTGTTCTATTTCTGAGATGTTGTGTAAATTTCCTCAAACTCCGCACATAACTTTCATAACTTACAGACAGACAGAGAGATCAACGGCGCCTAATACAGGACCTCCGCTTTGGCAGAGGTCATTATAGGCCAGAACAAAAGCACCTCGGGATTAACTAAGACATCTCAGTTTGGATTCGAATATAAATGTAAATGCATGTCCATGCACATAAACATGGTCTCAAACATGGTTTCACATAGTTCATTGCACATAAGACTGATACAAATTTGCCTCCTTTGTCGTGTGACTGAACTACCAAACAGGGACACATACAGGATCCAAGTGACTAAGTGACTTTGACTCTAACTTTCTATCAATATTGAATCAAGCTGCCATCTGCACTACATGCACCAGCTGTACGTTTGTCTCTCGTGGCTGACTTGTGAGAGCAGAGACATTGAGGCGGACAGAAGTGCAGCCCAGGTTGAGAGGTCACGGTTGCGATATGCTCTCTCCAGGGCCGGAGAGATGTGCCGCTCTGCCAAAACCCCTCCGAGATCCGGTCTGCCGGTCTCGGCCATCTGCGCAGGGCCCAGAGGAAGAAGCAACAAGGGGAACAGAAGGAGGGAGGAGAAGGAAGAAGGGGGCCCAAACAAACGTGTCCCACAACACACTTAGGCAGGAAGCAATCCAGCGTGGGCTTGGTTTCAGCACAGGAAACTTCCTGCGGTAAGGTTAGAGAGCAATGCTATGAGCAGCAGCAACGCAAAGAAGAGAAAAGGAAGAGTGGAAACAGAAAGGAAAGTGCGGTGAAAGTCCCAGCGGATGGTGTGTCATGACGATAAATGAAGGCAGATTGGGTAAAAAAGCAGGAGGACTAAACAAAGACGCAAGAAGAGGAAGGAAAGGCAAACAGGAAGGGAGACAGAAACCGAGCGGGAGCTCCGATCAAAGCCAGACATCATGCTCAGTCCTTGGTTCCTCCTCCTACCTTATTAATGCGGCTACTTAATCTGCATTTGTTCTAAGATGTAACATGTGTATGAAGCAAAGCCAAACTGGCATTTAGGCAATAAACTTGGATCACATGGTGTCTCATAACATATTCCTGCTGCTACACCTGTTTACAGACCCTGAGTCAACTTTCCATATAGCCAATATATAATCATATATAGCTAAATATATATATAGCCAATATTCTTTGTTTAAGAAGCGATGACACCAAAGTAACACTGTGTTCACATAACAATTCAGAAGTCATCCAAGTTAGCTAATATTGT
Organism: Rhadinocentrus ornatus; assembly: GCA_037177495.1. Taxonomy (NCBI): domain Eukaryota; kingdom Metazoa; phylum Chordata; class Actinopteri; order Atheriniformes; family Melanotaeniidae; genus Rhadinocentrus; species Rhadinocentrus ornatus. The sequence continues at coordinate 11,671,511 of JBAMHW010000026.1, read as the reverse complement.
TAATTAGTAACCCACTAAGAACTGATTTTCACATTTGTCCATTGGGAAACTCAAAGTCTAAAAACTATGCCTTCACTGTCGATGTCAAATACTTCTGTGCTTTTAGTGTGGCTAACGCTATTTTTTGAATGCACGTAACTTTTAAAAGCAACTTATAGGGTAAATTGTAAGAGACTTACTGGTCAACATGTTATGATAACCGATGCTGCTGATTACTTTCCTTTTTGGCGTGATATGCATTCACCAATTATTTCACAGATTCAGCTACTGGCAAATAAAAAATAAATCTATTATATAAATATAGTAAGCAGCCTCGTTCGCATGAATGCTGTGGAACAATGCTTCTAATCAGTTTATAAGAAATATACTGATATTAGTTTTCAATAACCAATTATATATTTGTTTATCTCTATTTTTCTTTTCTTTTTGTTCAATTTCAGCCATTGTGTTTCTTTAGATATCTGTTTATGTTAATTAATATAAAAATCATTTGACACTAACTACAAACTGAAGCTAAGAAGCTTCTGATACCTAAATTTTGTCTACAGAGTCGGCATTTTCATATATGAATAAAACGTGTTGAAGTGTCACTGGTAATGTAAGTATTTGCAATGGCAAACCTGTCTGTGTGTGATCTTAATTAAAAGCAAAATGTGTATCAGGTCAAAAATCATCATTAAAAAAATCGTTATAAGAACGGAAATGACAACCAACTTGTTTTAAAAACTTTTTTTTTCAGTGTGCGAGAAGCTGCACCCCTTGTAGGTGGAACAGCAACCTAAAAAACAAGCTAGAAAAATGTATGGATTAAAAACATGCACAAATATCACAAGCTGTGAGTCAGCTGGCATTTTAAATTTTCATCTAGAAAATATACAAGAGAAAAAATCTGCCTCCTCAAAATTAGTTGTACATTTAAAAAAAGAGATGACTTTGCGATTGTGTAAAAAATTCCAAATATTAAAAGGACATGGCTCAAAAGCCGTTTCCGAGGTGAGTAGAATCTTCCCAGATTTTCCTACAGGACAAAACTCCTAAACAACTCCATTTTCTACTTGTTGAACAGTATTGTGTTTAGTTAGGACAACTACTACTACTGCTAAACTCTTTTTTAAAGTTGACGTTTTGTTTGAACGAGAGTTATGTCTCATTGTGCAGACATGGTGCTGGTTACAGAACTCTGTTAAAAGAACAGAGTGGTCCCTGAAAGGTCGAGCTAAAGAGAAGGAGAGAGAGAGACGCGCAGCACGTCAGCTGATTTGCGTCAGAGAGAGGTGGTTGGAGAAGAAAGTTAGCTGGGAGAAACTGCCTGTTTAGTGGTGAATGTTATGCTACAAGCTTTAGCAATAAACACCACACAGCTCTGCTAGGTACATTAGAGTCCTGTGTCTGCTTCGCCACTGCTGGTTAAAGTGACGTTAGGGAACTCCAAAGCTAAGTCACAGCTTCAGCCAGGAGTAACTCGCGTCCACCTCCTGACATCAGTTTTAAGGTTAAAGCAGGAAAGTTTACCAGCTTTTTCTGACGGAGTTTTCATCAATGGTGGAGGCAAATGAACCAAAGCAGCACAGTTACTAAACTCTCACAAAAATGTTGCTCTTCACGAGCAAAAGGGCCAGACAGAAAGACGAGGAAATAACTGGTTTTGTTGTTGCTCCAGTGGGCAAAGTGTTTAGCCCACTTAGCGTAGCAGCCGCCATATAAACGCAACCAGATCAGATTCAATCCTGGCATCTCTTTCATCCACTTTCTCATCTACCTGCTGAGCAATAAAGGACACTAGAGCCCATGCAATGTTAAAAATAAACAAAATAAAAAATGCTCATGTAAAGAACACAATATACAAATAAGATCTTACACGTTTGACAGTTTCCCTTTAGAGATAAAGTCCTTTTCATTTTGTTATTGATGACGTCATGATGACATTACAGCTAAGTAATGTTGATTGGCCTAACTAGTCAACTTGAAAAATCACCTAAAATGCACATAACTACTTCAAACCAATCAATGTAAATGTGTCTGATTCATATTTCTGTTTTGAGGCTTGCTGCAGAATTCCATTCCTGTTTAATAAAAAAACGGTTAGTGTTCTCATTCTCTAATTTCTGCTAATTTCCTGCACAGCTTGTCTGTTCAATTTAATGACAAACAACTTCTTACAGATTGCATGATTTGCATGCTATAACGATGATGTTTTGACAGTGTTGAAGTGCAGACACCAACATGCTTGGATTAGGGGAAGAAAGGGAAAAAATAAGAAATACCTTCAACTCTGACCCTCTATTCCTTTGTTACACCCTGACACTTGATTGGAACTGGTTTATACGTCCTTTCTTATAACCTGTTACAAATCTATCTCAGCCTTCGCCATCATCAGCCTGCTTGCTGAATACATCTCAGGTTGATGGCATTCATGAGTGTAAGCAAATATGTTTGCGTGTGCGTGGGTCTCTCAGCATGTGTGTGTTTACTTAGAATAAAACCCTCAAGCACGACAGCAGCAGGATCCCAAACCCTTGACTAAACTGTGGGCTCCTAATCCTCTCTGATGACACATAATTTTCACTCTGTGGTTTCTCAGGCCCCCGCTAATGCTCACGAACACACACATACACACAGTGAGCGAACAAGTTGCCAAGGCAACTCATAAGCGCTTGGGATGAATGAAGGGAAGAGGAGGATGAGATCACTGGTATCTTGTTTCGTCTGTGCGGTACAAAAGCCGACTTCCCCTCCCAGTCAGATGAGTTCATGATGTCCGTCCTGCTGCATAGCTACAAGGACCTGTCCAGAACAGTTCCACACTACATGTCACCACAACTCACTGCAGGCCGTGCTCCTAGTGCTTTTGCCACCTAGCAGAAAACTTGATGTGGTTTTGATGTTTTACCTTCATTTCACTCAAAATTTGGGTCACAGTTTAAAGGCACAAATGAAATAATCATGACCATTTTTGATCTGGAACAAATTTAGCTGATTTTGAGTCAGATTATGTTGCATTGTTAGCAAGTTCATTTCAATTTGTCCTCAAAGTCTTGTGATTAACTGCATAACAATAACACACAGTATGATAATTCTAAACATGGCTTTTTATAATAGTAAATTACAGCATAAATCAAAAATTACATTGATGAATGTTATTGTCAAAAAGCAGATTGATTTTAACAACTGGAGCTTACTTGACTCGTATACACAAGCATACATACATACTAAGGCTGCACGATATCAAGAAAACCTGCGATATGCGATAACACTGTTGAAAGTTGCGAAGACGATATGACCTGCGATAAATAAAATAAAGCTGCTGCTTTGACGTTTCTCATACGGAGCTCCCCTAGCTAAACGCTCCTGCACATCTGCTGAACTTTATAGCTTGTGCTATAATAACGCTAGTAGCGTGTTTTAGCCAACGCTAGATTTTAGTAACTCGACTTCCCCTTTGTCTTAATAAAAATTATTTAGTCAGCAACACAAACAGGTCATGTAATATGGTGTCCTTCAGCCTAAAGACTAGACATAAAATAGAAACCTGACAGCCTTTGCAAAAGTTTGAAGATGTTTCTTTACCAACTTTAGGTAAATTACAAAAGATTAGTTTTATATTCCAGTGTGGATTGTCAAAAGTAGTTTCAGTCCATATATCCAAAGCACTGTCCTTGTTGGCGGATACGAGGTAGTAAGGACTCCCAGTAAAAACAGTGGCGCAGTACAAAAACGCCATGGGATTGGTCTATAGCTCTTTGTGGTTATTCCGTAGGTGGAAGCAGAGATTAAACGTGTGTCCCCCGGTGGCTGGCACAAGTATTCAACATGTCTTGCAGAGTACTTGTGTTTGTGGTGCACGATCTCTCTTCTAACAAACGTAGTTCAAAATGGCCAACGTGCTGTTCTGTTTAGCCAAGATCTTCTGCATAATCAAAATGCTCACTTTAGGTGCTCTAGAGCTCCAGCCGTTAGTATCTACGTGGAGCCGTTAGCATCGACGTGGAACAGGTATCCAAGGCAAATAAAGGGTCCATTTGATTCCCCACTGACACGCACAGAGCATGAACGCTCAGCGACGTTTGTAACAGCCTCATGTTACTTCCTTTAATTACCCAAATTGAGACTTCAATTTATGGCAGTGTAGGCAGTTTTTGCAATATGTAAAGACTAATATCGCAATGAAGGTAAATTTTCTATATATTGGCCAGCACTAATACATACATAGTCTTATTCCCTACATGTGTACACATTGCTGACCCATAAAATTCGTCCTGAATCTGTAGTTGTATGGGGTACCATGATTTTTTTTTCCCCCCAAATGATTTTATGACAACCTTGACTCTCGTGTAAATTCAGTTAGTAAAATCTAAGACAACACTAAGTCGGATCATAACTATTAATGCGTAAGACCCGCTTCTGAATGGTTGCTTGTTTCAATCACTTTACAGTAAAAAAAAATCTCCCAGTGTAACAAAGAGTAAAAAGAGGACATGAGAAGGAGGACATGATCACAGGTCAAGATAGAAATCTGTAGTTGGAAGAGTAACTGGCCCAAATTCTTATTATATAGATAGTTTTGAACACATCTGAAGTCTTATTGACTGCATGCAAAATGCTTAAAGCTGTGAGTTTTCGTTGGGCATTAACACACTGATAGGGGGAACACCCCTTTGCTAATTAACAGAGAAAACCTGCAAGCTAAACTAAAAGTTCATCTGTTGAACTGTCAAGTTTAGTTATGTCCAAGTTGTGTGCATCCAAAACCTAAACTTTTCTATTTGAAGGTGTAAAGTTGCTGATAGTGACTGACATAATGTTGCATGTTTACAACAGTAATGGCTGTTTCTCAACACAGTATCAGGGTAATTCTGAAGTTGTGGTTAATGGGAATGGGAGGAAGAGGAAAGTTGCCATTTTCTTGCCACGTCATTAACCCCAAGTGTGAAATGTTCAAGTAGGTTCAATGGATATTTCTGCTAATACTGGGTACAGTTAACCAAGTAAACAATGTTGAGTTTTGGACACACAAACAATGCTGAAATTGTGTTTTTAGCTAACCTGTGTCTTAACCTTTAACTATTTTCTCTAGCATTGGAATAAAAATAGGTGAACAACTTAAAAGAAGACAAGTTTTTTATGTTATTTATTTATTTGTTGCTGTTGTTGTTTTTTTTGCTGGTTGTCTGGATAACTAGCAGTAAAATGTACCTACAGTTACCTTAACAGCAAGCCCACCTTGGAAGAAGCTTGTAAAAATGTTAGCATTAACATAAGCATTTTTCTATTACAACAATTTACAGAAACAAGCTAGCAACTTCTAGATGTTGATAACTTTGCCTGTGGGTAATTTATATTTTATTTATTTCTGGTTTTGGTGTAAATTCATAAAATAGATCAACGTTCTGATGCACTGTTTGATGAACCAGTTAAACCGGTATGTGAGACTGTAGAGATCTTTTTAAATCTACACTCTTAAGAATTTATAAGCATTTGTATTCATTTCCTAACAGATACTAATTATATTCAGTCATCCAAGTGTATAATATATATCTGAGGGTCCTGCTTCCTTCTTGATGTGTAAAACTGGAACCAAATTGTACAGATTCTGTATTTTGAGTCATAATGGGATGTGAAAGTCAAATCAGATATTACTTTCTATCAGAAACATCTTGATTTCAGCAGTCAAAATAAGACACAAAGACATAACTGATGCATATTCATATCACAGTGAGAATTTCAGTTCAACTTGACCTGGATGAACTGTTACTAAACAAACAGAGAAAAAAACATGGCTGCATCAGTAACACTGAAACTTAGCTCTCAAAATTCAGAGCTCCTTAGTCACTCAGCTGCTCAGTAAATGTTTGCCTTTTCCCTCAAAGCAGAAGTAGGCGGATATTAGTCTTGCTATCTCAATCGAGAAAAAGGTTTTTCTTTCTCCAGACAGAGAAGGAGGAGGAAGGAGGAAGGAGGAGGAGGGTTAGTTGTAACCTTCTAACACCCTGACTCAGGGACATGTGGGCATGAGATCGACACATTTCCTCACTTAGTCCTCACATACTATTCATCTCCCCTCGCTTTGTGTGAGTCTCTACATTGATTCCTTGTCAGGTGGGTGCGGCAGGGGAAAATCCACCCCCCCACACACACGCACGCAAACACACGCACTTTTACTTTTCAGTTAAACGAAATCTCCCCCCCCCCCAATACATCCTCTGCTTCCTCCACCGGCATGCACGTGCTTGCCCTCGTCCGGCAAAACTGGACTTCATCCAGTCAAAACAAGCATAAAACAGCTCATCAATCACACTCAACTTTTATGGCCAGGAAGTAGCACTACCTGTTTTTGATAGTTAGTTGTTGAGCACAGGAGCAAGCCGACTCTTGTAGGTTAGTTCCTGAATTCAGCGTTAGCTCCCACTCTTCTTTTGTTTGGGAGCCAAATTTTTTTTTTCTCTTTTCCCTCCTTTTTTTTTTTTTTTTTTAAATGCAGAAACTTCAAAGACATGGCTTAACTAAAGTAAAAGGCCTGTGCTTGTCTAACCCCCCCCCCCCCACACACACACACACACACACACACATATCATTCAATACCTTTTTTTCTCCATCTCAGGTAAAGAATGGAAAGTCAAAAGTTAATGTAGTGTAAAATAAACACAAATTCTGGCTTGCAAAATCTCATTGAGGTTTTCATAAAGTCTTCTGGCAGCAGTTCAGCTAATAACCTACAATTTAAAAAAAGAAAATATATATATATATATATATATATATATATACATACACACACATACATATATACACATACACACACACACAGCTCAAAAAAATAAAAGGGAACACTAAAATAACACATCCTAGATCTGAATGAATGAATGAACTATTCTTATTAAACACTTTGTTCTTTACATAGTTGAATGTGCTGACAACAAAATCACATAAAAATTATCAATGGAAATCAAATTTATGAACCCATGAAGGTCGGTATTTGGACTCACACTCATAATTAAAGTGGAAAACACACTACAGGCTGATCCAACTTTGATGTAATGTCCTTAAAACAAGTCCAAATGAGGCTCAGTAGTGTGTGTG
>JBAMHW010000026.1:11646710-11664337 GCA_037177495.1 Rhadinocentrus ornatus | reverse complement strand
GTGTTGCTTCCTAAGTGGACAGTTTGATTTCACAGAAGTGTGATTGACTTGGAGTTACATTGTGTTGTTTTAGTGTTCCCTTTATTTTTTTGAGCAGTGTATATGTATGAGAGATCACACTGCGAATGGATAGTTATCCATTTATTTTATATATCACTAAAAAGGGAAAACTATCTTAAATAAATTTTCAAACTGAGTGTACTTTGTTTACACTGATGTAGCTACAGTTATGTTTGCCATATTTGTCACTGTACAAGCAAACTAGGATGTCTACACAAAGCCCAAGCTTTAGGTGCACTGGACTCACTGCGGTTATCCTCTTAAATTAAACAGTAACTGGGAAAATGGCACTCGGACACTTAAAAGAAGTTCTATAGGAAGTGCAGCATGCAAACACAAACTTTCTAAGCAGTTTTTGATGCATTTTTATAGCATTTGAAACAGTTATAGCTTTTTGGGTTTTAATGGGTTGTACAGATGCCTGCAGAAATGGAATACATCTCACACTTTTAGTGTTTGATTTTTTTAAACATGCCATTATTATAGTGTTCAACAAGTTATAAAAGAGGTGCGTAACTAGCCAAAACAACAGCAAAGCCTCCACAGCTATTTTGATGTCAATTTTAGTTCATTTCACAACAACAGAAAACTGGAGTTTCTAGGACAAATAAAACTGTTAAATCTTTTTGGTGAGAAAGAAAGCATTAGCCATTTTTATTCTTTACTTGCAACATGGTCTGTTTGGAAGTTTCCTATCAGAGCTTTTTTGTAAATCATAATTCACAAAAAGGTAATCACCAAGTTTTCGCACTTATCAGTTAAAACTTTATGCTAGATTGACACACAACCCTTGTATATGTAGCCCAACTTGCATCTCCTGTAACTGTAACCAGTCCAGTCAGTTTACAATATAAAAATGGCATACAGTTTTGTTTAAAACAACACTGCATAACTTTCTAACCTAAAATCCATTTCACCACTTAGTGTTCTAGCGTGGAGCATTAGACCAGCAACTGGATATAAACACACGGGCTGTTTTGAATGTACATCATTGCTGACTTAGCAAAGAAACCCAAGAGGACATTATCGGAGTGAGCAAGGAAGTGTTTTGCCCTTTCATGCATTTACTTGCGTGAATTGGTCCGTCTACGGGACTCTTGCGGTTTCATCCCCTGATGCAGTGAATGGAGGGGTACCACTGGGGGCAGTGTTCAGCAGTATAGCTGACATGCCACCAGCAAAAGGAACAAAGAAGAAGCCGCCGCAATGTTTTAACGGCCACACAGACCATCGCCGCCTACTGCAGTGCCTTTTTTATGCATCTTTCTAAGAATGTTTATTGTCATGATCTCCTCAACCATTCCCATGTTTACTATAGTCTGAAACTGACATCCAAACTCGGAGGTGAACTCTTTACTCTGCACTGCCCTGTAGTGGATGCGTTGCCTTAAAAACATGCCAACGCACAGGGCATGGAAGTATGAGTACAGTGGCGTTTTAAAGATCCACATGTGCTTCCTGAACCGAGTTACTTCCAGTCACTTACTGTACGTTTTATAGTTTTGCAAGCCTGACTGTGGACCAACACAGACCTATTACCACAACTGACTCATTCCAAATGTCGCAACTTTAGGACATTACAATAAGACATTCTCTGGACTCTGCCTTGGAAATATTTGTTTATGCAGGTGGTATTTTCAGTCAAAGTCACGATAAACATTCCTTCTTTCATAAAAAACACATCACTTCCTGTGTGGCAGGAAAGAGCTACCAAAACAGTGTTTACAAAGCACATGGAAGAGATTTCATTACCTGGACATTTAACAAGAGGAGAAGCATTTCCAGCCAGTGTTACTCTACCTATAAAACCCTGAAATCAACACATCAGCGGTGTTGTTTTTTGTTTTGCTTTTTTGTCTGTGTGTGTGCATGTGCTTGGTAATGTTTTGAATTCAGTGACCCCACCACCCCCATATTAGAAGCACCATGTGGAGTGTGTCGCGAACAGGAAGAGAAGGGGGCTGCGCTCAGCTCACACGATGGCATGTGAGAACAGTTTCCCTTTCAGAGGAGAAAAGAGACTTAAAATACATACACACACACACACACTAACAACAACATTTATTCAGGAAGCGCTGTCTGCCCACTCAGGAAATTCCTGAGGACAAGAGCTGCTTCCAGGGGCAGGAAATTTCCCCTTAGAAAGACCCAACACACACACATGCACACTTTTTTCTTTTAGTTTTTTTTTTTTTTAAACACCCGCTCCCCCCACTGTAAAAGAGTAACAAACCATAAAAACAACAGAGAGAAACCCCAAAGGAAGTTTGAGAAGGAGGGGGTTGCAGTGATGTACGGTAAGACGCACACAGAAACACACACACGTACAGTATACACCTACATTACCTCTGGCAAGCTTCACAAAAAGACAAGATTCACTCACACTCATCCACCCACTCATACGAGCATGCATAGTCCAAACCCAGCTGTGAGCGTGCACACAGACACCAATGAAACTAGCCATTCTTGTTTCCATGGACATGGATTTTTTTTAATCGCCCTGGAAGATAGTTCTTCTGTGGCAGTCGCTGCTTTTGTGCATTGCATGCACGTTTATTGTAGAATGAGACAGCTGCTCCTCTGATGTAGACCTTGAAAAAATTCACCGTTTTCTCCAACTAGCCTTCACTTGCAGCCTGCTTGGTGTGTAGGCACCAAATTGGCCGACGCTGCCAGAGTTACGATCGAATTAAAACCCAACAAATCAAGAGTCTGCGTGCCTTTATAGGGCCTGTACTGCCTTGTAAAAGTTGACTTGTCTATCCGAAAAATGTATGTATGGTTGACAATTGCCCTGAGGCAGATGTTTCAGTTGACACTTCTGTCAACTGCTAAGCTAAGGCACTTGGAAGACATTTTTTAAACCACAAAATATTAATTTATGCTTCTGTTTTTAAAATGATCCTTTAAGTCAAAGCTCGTGGTTATGTCTCTGTTTTAGGCTTTTACTGAATTATTATGCAACCGATAAAGATTTCCAATTTCATATGATACAAGGGGCACAAAATGTTCATCAACCTTGAAATTTTTCCATTTTCACTTTTGTTTTAAAATACAGCCAAGTTAACCAAAATATAAAGACAATAAACTCTAATAAACACGACATCATAAATTATGATTGTAACATTTTAAAAGCAGCAATTACCTCAGTAGTCTGTAGAAGAGACTAAATTGGCAATGAAACTTAATACAGTGTATCGCACAAGAACATCTTCAGAACATTTATTGGACTTACTAAGTTGTTTGAGCATAGATAAATGCAAAAAAAAGCCTAAAATAACTTAACATAAGGGAACTTTGGGTTTTAGCAAGGGAATTATCTTTTTTAAAGAAGGAAATATTACCTAAAGGCTGTTACATACTCTGCGACAAAAGACATTTTCTTTTATGTTCTGGGGCCAGACACGGTTGAGGACATCTTGCGACTTGTTTATAACACATTAGCCGAGGAGAACTTTCTTCCCGTGGGGCTCCGAGAGGTATAGCGTGATTGGTCGGACAGTTGAGGTGGGCGTTGTTAACGAGGAAGAACGTGAAGCAGAAATTTGTCACTTCCACATTTCTGCTGATGCCAGATTGAACAGATGGCTTTAAATAACGGCTGATCGATGTGGTGAGAAAGTACAAAAATGAATACAACACATGTAGTACATAAAGACACTGACACTGCTGCGTGCTCAACCCTGCCTGGCCACAGACGAAGTTTCTTGTCTAGTACGAAATTGCTACTTCAGTAGTTTAATGCACATAAACACACAGACACCCCACGTAGTAATTCCCACCCCATTGCGGACAAAGCTTCTCGTAGAGTATGAATTGATCAGAACAACACAAACCTTTTGCAGCCTTGAGAACAATAAGAAAGTTCTCGCTTCTCGCAGAGTATGAAACGAGCTTAAGGTTGATTAAAACAAGACTTCAAGTCAACATGTTGGACATCATTCCAAACCGCTTTTCTCAAAGTCAGACTAATGTGAATAGGTACACGCATTGTTAAATGTTACTGCCCACATACTCGCATGCATTGTTTATGTTGACATGGCTGTTACGCAATACATCCACTAGAGGGCATTGCAAAGTTCAGAGTTCACTTCTGAAACATGGCAGCAGTGGAGCAGATCAAGTCAAAGCGCATTATCAGAGACGTAAGAGGCAGTGCAGTAGATGGTGGTTGTCTTTGCGCCCATGAGATACATTGCAGGTTATATTGTGTTCCTTTTACTGGTTTCATATAAGCTATGGTGCCATAGTGCTCAACACCACGCCCACAATTTCTAGTGGTACCGCTCTGTTTGCATATACAAGCTTTTTGAAAGCGTTCGAAAATATGCATAAAATTAATGCCAAGGACAGACAGATCTTATTCCTTGACATTTAAACTGACTCTCCTGTCCTGCTCGCACTCCACAGATCCAGTAAGGTAACACAGAAGAGAGAATAAACTAAAATTATCACGAGGAACAGCAGCCATCTTAAATTGTAAAAGCACACATTAAATGTACAGAACTGTCCAGTATACCACTCAATGTGGGAAAACATAATGTCCTATTGTGGTGGAGTCATCACCTACCCTCATGCTTACATTCTGCAACATGAGCAGTAGTCCTTTGAAATGACCTAGTAGACCCAGAACCATAGAAAAATCATTTCTGTGATCAAACTATCTTTACTATAAAAAGCTGAATCTCAGTAACTATCCTAAATACTGTACATAGAATTCATTGGGAGCAGCTCCTAAATACAGTTAGGCCGAGAAATTTTAGACAAAAACACCATTTTCATGACTTGGGCTCTCTATAGCGTCACTGTGGATTTTAAATTAAACAACTGAGATGTAACTAAAGTGCAGAATGTCAGGTTTAATTCATGGGGTAGAATAAAAGTATCCTACAAAGCTTTGAGGAACTGCAACCTCCTCATTTTAGGGGACTGACCATCAATCATGTCATAAACTTCCACTTCTTTGATTTAAAAAACTCCTGGGTTGCTTCTGCAGTCTTTTCAGTCATAGTTTATCTGTACCTGATGTGACAACCAAATCAACTTTGCTGAATCTGATCAGAAATTAAATGTCTATAACTTTAGATTTCCTCCAGCTGCTTCTGTCTGCTGTCACATCATCAAAAAATTACCAGTGACCCAAAGCTGTTGGAAGCCATGGATGTTTTTGCCATCTAACTGACCTTCACCGTGTTTTACAGAAGACGTTGTGTACTCTGGATCACAAGCTGTTCCAAGACTTCTACATATTTCTTTTTTCCATAATTCTGGTACAGGTTGATCTTAGTTCAGTTTAATATGCCCAAAGAATTTTGTTCCAGAACTAGGGCTGGGCGATGCGGCCTAAAAATAAAAAATCCTTTTTTTTTCCCACTCTTCTTTCTTAAAAACATCCTAAACTTAATTTAAAAAATTAAACTGAGAAAAATGTGTTTGTATTATGTTGATTTAAATGAATGAATGAATTACAGCAAATAAATAAATAAATAACTTCATGAAATTTTCACTGTGTAAATGACTTCATATCTTTCACAGAGATATGCAACACAACTGCATCCGTGATCTCTTCCATCTGGATCCTTATCATGCGGGATCCACTGCGGAAATAATTCCCCTGATGTAGGTTGTCTCTTAACAAGAGTGTGGGCTGAAGTTGTCTTCTGCATCTCAAAGAGAGCAGCATTTCTTACTGCAGTTATATGCACAGCTCAATTCCAAGCGTGAGTGACGGCTCAGACAAACACCGTTCTGGTGCGGAGGGAACGCCGAGTCCGCTGCTAACTGTAGAAGCTAAAAGAGTGTTTGCAGTGCATTTACAAGAGGGAAAAAAATTCAGATTTTCATAAAAAAGGATTTGTGATAAATAAAAAAAGGGAAAAAAAAGATTGCAAATGTAAATGCCACACCTGGAATTGACTCCAGACCTTTTACCTGATTGGTTAAAGAGGGAATAGCCCATGAAATCCATTTTAAGTTAACTGTCTTTTGGTCCCTTGAAAAAAAGGCAGCTACATTTTAGAGTTGTAATTTGTAAACTTTTACTCCAACTTCGATGTGAATACCCTCAAATTAAAGCCGAGAGCATGCACTTAAGTGTATATTGATTAGATAACTTGAATATGTTTTGGCAAACAGCGAAAATAACAAAACTTGTGTTCAAATATATATGGACCTGACTAAGTCCATTGTTAGCACAGCAAGTTTCCTCTGTGTCAGTCAAGAAGCTGATCTACTTCACACTACCTGGTAGATGCAAATGTTTGTACACAATGAAACCGAAGGAGAGACTGAAGAATGGTAACATGACTGGAGACAGAGCATTTGGGGGACTGAGCAGAAGAAATGTTCAGTATCACTAAAAAGCCCAGAAGAGTTGCTTATAATTTCAAAAGTAACTCAGGTTATAAAAGAGAAGAAACAACCCCTTTTTGTTTTTATTATTATTATTATTACTGGACTTAGACATTAAACATGTAAACTTAACCAGAGGCAGGAGCTGACTGACGTTATTTGAGATTTAATGTTCTTAAAATAATTTTAATATACTTAAGTTGTTGACACCAACAGTACAAAATGTGAGGTGGTTATACACAAAAATAAATTCTAATGAATGGGGGGAAAGAAACTTATTAGACATTTTCTGATAAGAATAAAAAATGTAGATGGAAAATATTTAAAAAAAGCAACAACAAGAAAAGAAAATGAATATTTTAGCAGTGACTAGAGAAGACCATTTATTCCCAGTGTTCCTCCAGTGGGTTTAGAGTGTTTCAGTGATGTGTGGCTGAAAGAGTTAAAAACCGAGCCTGGTAGCATTCTTTAGTGTGAGGAGCAGGCTGCAACTCTCCCCGATCTAATCCACTTCCTCCCCAGGAAATGGAGATGGCGGATTTCTGCCCACACTGCAATTTCCTCCCTCATTCTTTTTTCTTTCTGTCTTTTTTCACCCCTTCTCCTCTCCACTCCCCCATCCTTCTCCTTTTCTTTCTCTTCTCGTTCCCTCCACCTCCCCCTTGCCTAGGACAAATCTCCCTCTGAGTGTGGGGGTTAACAGACAGTTTGTTTTCCAGCATGTGTGTTTAGACAGCAAGGATGAGATGGGACGAGCTGGGATGTTTTTGGACCGTGAGTTGTGACAGAGACGAGTTATCTTCTGTCTGAAAGAAGACAGAGGATCTTCACCAGCAGCAGCCAGAAACCAAACACTGAAGAGGAAATTTAAACCTCTTCCTGACTTGCAGGTGTGTATGAGAGACGAGTCTGTGTGAGGAACTGAGTTTAACATCTCATTAAAAAACAGAAGGACTTCCACGCGTCTGCGGATGTGAACTGACCCATCGGTTTACTCGGCAGGAAACTCAACGCGGACCTGTTGGGCCTTCTTCCTTTTTCTGCAACAATGCAAAAGAGGAAGTGCGCTACGGGAGTTTCCTGTTCAGCTCATCCAGCTTCAGCCAGTGCAGCCGCTCAGACCGGCGCCACAAACCCGGCCCTGAACTTCACACTTAACTAGGAAAAATAAAAAAAAAAAGCTGGTTAAACATTGACGGGTGCGTGGAGGAAGAAGCTCCGGTTTACTCTTTGAACTGTGAGTCTACTTTTTGGCACAACTCCAGCCCCACCTCCATTATGATTGGCTAAGAGATGAACGGGCAGATGCAACCAAACTTAAATCTTAAAAAAAAAAAAAAAATGGGACTGCTACAGCTCATATGGTTTTTCTCAACATTTCAACAGATTTTACCGTAACTAACCTTCCTATCATTGGTTAATTCTGAAAATAAAAAGCAGTGGTGAATGAAGTTTTTCATTGGCTGGAGGAAAAAAAAACAAGCAGCTAATTAACACACATACACACAATCAGTGATCCCAAAGAAATGCATCATACAGACTGCACTTCCTCCCTCTAAAATCATTTGCAAATTCATTTCAGTGATAATCTTAAATCTATATCGTTTAGGTTGTTGCTTGCAGACATAGATGAAGCACTAAGCTCGCCACCGTGAGTAGATAAGCTAGAGTTCATTGATGCAGCTTTTCTAAACTAAAACTAAAACAAAGTGGGTCTGCATCGTTTGCACACGGCCAAACATCAGAGTTGCATCAAGCAGGTGGAATTATTACAATGAGGCTGCAAACTCCTGGAAGATACACGGAGAACCTTGTTCTAATCTCCATTTGGGTATATCCAACCACTGGTTCTCAGAGCAGCTGACTAACCCCAGAACAAACTGAGCCAGAAATAAAATAAAACACTTAACTCAAAGCCCAGTAAATAAATCATAAATCTCTGTACTGTGTTAAAAAAAACTGATCTAAATGGGCACGTGCCTTATTTAGTAGGGAGAGCTTGGAATTTCTTTAACACAGAAGACTCGTTCCAAAAGTTTAGCAATGTTAGCTAACACAAGACCAGCTATGCCTGTTTCAGCAATGTCCCTCAGGTTAACGAGGTCCACCACAGACATCATTACAGAAAGAGCTGCAACTTAAAGATGCCTGTTGTCTCACACAACTAGAAAGCATACAGTCATAGTATACTTCTACAAGCCAAGAACATTATACCTGGCATGTATGAGCATGGTACACAAGAGAAAAGAAGAAGTGATGAACAGTAACTGAAAGTGATGTCCTTGTCTCCACGGAGGGGGGGCTGTCATTATGGAAATGAGAAAAAGGTTGAGACAATAAGGGACGTAATGTTAAGGTGACCATTGATCACATCTATGGCTGTCTTCCTGTTTTTTTTCCTCTTCCACATTTGTCTTAAGGAAGTTAACAAGATAGATGCCAACAGGTAAGACTTGTCTCTACAAGGACCTTTGTTAATCGAGTTTGGTTTTATTGTTCATAAATTCAACTTTTCTCTAATAGGAGGACAAGCATGTTCTTAGTTACTGAAATGCCTACAAAGCTGCTGTTTCATTGAACTCTGACTCGGTTGTTTTCAACAGAGCTGCAACAATCTGAAGTTCAGACCCAGTTTTAGTCCATTTCACAACCTCACTAGATCTCTCCACTCATCCAGTTATTTACATTCAATCTGCCCTTTTTGTTCCTCTTTTTCTAAGCAAGTATTAACTCGTCCTGTTGGTGTGAAGTGTGCCTGTAATTCAGCGTTGGGAAGAAATGGGGACATGATGTCAGAGATGTGAGCATTACGTGTTTGTACACCTACAGTAACTTGTCAGCTTCGCTCCTCGTCCTACCCCAACCTTTCCTCCAGCAGCTTCTCCAGCTCCCTCCATCATCCTGTCTGGATGTGAGGGGTTTTAACTTTTTGTAAAGTAATACTTCAGGACCTTTTTATTCATGTCTGTTCTCCTTTTGATATCACTGTGTTTGCTTTGCTGAACTTTCTGATCTCCAGAAGCTAAGACTGTGTCAACAAGAAGATCCAAAGATGTTGCTGTCCCGCCCGCACAGCATGACTGGCAGGTAATTTTTGTTGTGGGAAGAAAACTAAATCTTAATCCTGACACCTGGATCATCACTTTGGCCAAACTAAAACATTTCCAAAGTCAGAGGCTTGGGAAAAAAAATATTTCCAGTTCAGATGACCGAATGATTGATGTGTGTAGGAGTCAGTGGTCATCTGTGTGTGCAAGTGTGTGTGACTCACGCAGGTGCGCAGGCAGCCTGGCAGGCTCATCCTCCATTCGGCTGGCTGGCCTCGCGGCGGGAGCATGGACGGGGGAGGAAGTGGAGTTTGGCAGCGGGTTCGCGGAAGGACTGAAAGAGCTCCTCTCCTGCTATGAATAGACACAGAGACACAAAGCATGGCTCACAAAGCTCCACGATGCACCGGCCCTGAACCCAAACAGCCCCACGCAGACTCGCCTCACCTCGCCCTGTACACACAACAACCGCTACACAAAGAGGGAAATGTGTCTCTGACAAACTGATGCACGACCCTGTTCAGCTGTGAGGTCGCATTCTGCAAAACTTTTAGCACGTGCGCAATGCAACACTGAGGAGCCGAATAAATGGTGAAAATTTTAACCTTTGACTCTTCTATCCGTCGGTGCACTAGTAGAAAATCTAAGGCAGATTTGAAAAGCTGGAAGCAACAGATACTTGTTATTTTAGTCTGACGGCTTCATCTTCAACTAAATTCGTTGTTGAGGTTCTAATTATTCTTTTAGCAGTAGAGTGCACCAGCGGCCTGTAAACAAGAGCACAAGAAGTCACTTTTATCAGCAAATGTTTGTTGTTTTTTTTGTTTGAGTGAATTAAATCCTATTTTTTTATTTGAAGCTGAAGCTGAAACAGCAACGCACGCTACTCTTCTGTGACTTTTTTATTGCTTTTTTTATCTCTTTTTAAATAAAGACTAAAAAAAAATAAGACACTTTTTACAAGACATCTTTTGTTAGAAAGAAATCTTCAGTCTCAACTTTTCTTCTGTTTTTAGGTGATTTTACAAACTTTATAGGCGGTTAACGGATCGATTTACGCAAATAATCAAGAGATTTGTCCAAATATTAGTTATTTGTAGCCCTTTAATGACGCACAAGAGAAAGAAACATAAGTCTGTATCCACCAGAGGGTCCGACTCAGAATGGGACAGTTTGGTTCAGCAAACCCGGAGTTATGTTGCATTTCCACAACCAACCCTACCTACTAGGTGGGATATAAGTCAGATAGATGCCCCAGCTGTGCAATAGTGTGATGTCTAAAGTGGCGCCATGCCTTTCTTTAATTATATTGAAGAAGAACTTTGCATAGAAACAAAGGATGAGAATGGCTTCTTCTTATTGGGATGTGGCTTTAAACAACAATAAAAAAAAAAAAGACCAATCAACTTCTTGCAGTGCGTCAAGCTCCTTTAGGGTCAGATCTGTAAGATTAGATCCCAAAAGAGTAGATGGGACTGGATCAGATACAAAATCGTTCCAAAATTAAATGAATCTGAAAACGCTGCAGTTTTAATTCCACATTTACAATCTATAAGCATCTTTCCTGAACTGAGGCCCCACCTGTCCCTTAACCTGCATACAGTACCTTTACTCTACCAACATTGCATGTCTGTGGCAGCATTGCAGCGAGACCTACAGGCCGCGCATACATGCAACGCATTTTCAGTGTTTTTGTGTGAACGAGCACATTTGTTTTGTTTTTATTATTTAAACAATTCTGTCTTTGCAGAAAACATTTCAAAATAAATCAGTGGAAGAAGTGCGAATCTTCCAAGTCAAATCATTCCTGCATGTGTGTGTTGAACTGGAGTTGTCTAGGTGCCCTGCACACACACACACACACACTTCAGTTTCAGTTCCAGGATTTGACCTGAAAATAACAGAAGAAACCATAAACAATGTGTGGTACCAGTCACCTAAACTGGTCGGTTGTTTGTATGCTATGTCATAAAAACAACCGACCAGGAAAACGGGGAAAAGATCAAGCCTAAAAAGCTAAAACAAGACATTCCCACGCAGTGTATCAGAGTCCCACATACTTCATTCAAACCTGGGAAGCATATTTTGAATGGAAACATACTAACTGAGGCAAATATTTGATGAATCGTGACTTCCAGGGATATCATCAGAAGATGCTGAATCTTTATCTTTTTTAAACTATAAAAATAAGCCCATTCAACGAGAAAAGCATTTAATTGTCCTTTATATAGCTGTTCAGTTTATCATAATCAAGCTTTTATAACTGATCTGTGCTGTAAGTCGTAAAGCAACTCACTTGTTTTATAGTCTTTCTTGCTTTATTTTACATCTCTTTGTGGCTTGAATTTTAAAACATGTCTTTTACCGTACAGGAAACCTACAGCACCAAATCTAGGTTACTACATATGTTTTTCCAGTCTGCGGTCATTCTGTGTTGAATGGCTTCCTTTCCTTAAAAATGCACACAGAACATAAACCACCTGAACTTCATGAGGAAATGAAGACTGTGTTTTTTTCCTTTTGTTTTAGCCTACTGTCACCACCCAGCCACTTTGAGACCTGCATGCCAACAGCATGTACCAGGAATTTCCTGTGGAAGCCAAGCAATAATCTCTTAGCCCCCTTATTTCCTCCTCCTCTCAGTGGAGAAAAGCCCACTCTCTCCCCTGTTCTAAAAATCCAACCATCCAGCATCTTCAAATTGCTTCAGCTGGGTCAGTTTTAGCAAAGGTGGTGAGACCAGGGATGAGGCTGGCAATAAAGACAAAGTGATTAGTCTAAAAAAAAAGGGCTGCAGAGTAAAGGTGAGAGGGAGGCCGTCCTCTCTCGCTGTTAGAAGTGGAGTCCAGTGCTGATTATACTTTGGCCATCATGCACCGACATCAGACTCAATAATGAGCAGACATTCCCCATAAAGAAAAAGAACACTGCATTTTTTTAATCGTTATAAAATCTCTGGTGTAGGAAGCTGCAGGTCTGCAACTTACTGTATAAATATAAAAAAAAAATCAATTCTAAAAGGCCAAAGTGGCATCTTCAGATGCCTTTTGTCTGGCCAACAAATGCAAACCAACAGAAAACACAGACCCCAAGGCTGTTAATCAGATATCAAACTGCAGATCAATCAGTTCATTTTCAAGTGCTCAGAGGAAGCCTGTGTTAGTCAGCATTGGCTTGATTCTCCTGCTGTTTGTCCTTTTCTGAGGGTTACAACTATGGATTTGGTTCATTACTGATTAATGACAGGATCATTCAGCTTGCACCATGTGAAACAGTCTTACCACCATGCAAAACCCCACATCAGACATGTAATTGTTTTTATTACTATGGACATTTGTTTTTCCCCATATGTAGTGTTTTCACAAACACAAAGTAGAAAAGATATCTTAACTTCATTATTTCTGCTTGCTAAAAGTCAAACATAGCTATTTTTAGCTGTTAAATAACTAATTTCTCTACACAGTGAGTTCAACCACTCTCTCTCCAATGTAACACCATTGTTGTGGACATTTTTTTTCCGAAATGCTCGTGCTCGGTTTTCAACACGCTCCTTCCTTCCCACACGGCCCCAAGCACTTTTACTGCCGGTAAGTCAAACATATAGTCACGACTTCTTGTTGCCACCACCAGCGGAGTGGGGGCGAAGTGAACGCGTGGAGCCGCGAGCAACAGATGACGAGCACAAACAAACGCGCGAGCCTCAACTGAATGGCGCTACAGCAGCTGCGCTCCTGAGCTCCGTGTCCGCAGCAGCGGAGCTTTTTCTCTCGCGGTGTAGCCGCGCGAGCTTTAATGCTCAAAGTAAAGAGTGTGAACGAGGAAAACAAGCCGACGGCGTTACCTTGTTCGCCGCGGAGGAGGATTCAGACATTATCTCCCGTCAAGTTCTCTCCCTTTCCTCCCACTTTTCCGTTGTGCTCCGCTCTTTTATCTCCTTTGCTCTCCTGTCGAAAGCCGCACAGCTGCAGCAGAAGCGGCAGTCCGACTGCTCGGCTTGTTGGTGTGGGAGAAGTTATTTTCATGTAGCCCGCTTCCTTTCCTTTTTCTTTTCTTGCTTTCTCTTTCCTTTATGTGCTGGCCGGGTCCATGGCGCAGCCGTCGGTGTGAAAACTTCTTTTGTCTGCGTGTGTTTTCCTTCACATGTCGGCAGCGCGCTGGTTAATAATCCCTTCCTGGAAGAGAGAGACACCTCTCTCTCTCTCTCTCTCTCCCTCCCTCTCTCTGTGTCTCTCTCTCATTGATCTGGATGTGTGTAAAGCGGCGAAATGACGTGAATTCCCAGCAATGAGCCTTGCCCCCTTTTAAAGGGAAACCCGAAGCAGGAAATCGCAGCACATCGGTTTGCAGACACACAACTTTAGGCTGAGAGACAGAAAGACAGACAGATTTTCTGTTTAATTATTTGTTTGAATCAAAGCTTAAACCAAGTGCGGTTACACAACAGGTTTAACCACGTGATTTAATTAGATTATCCTCAGTGCACAACTAAAGGGCAAAAGAAGAAACAGAAGATAAACTCACATTTGCACCTATTTTGTCCTTTAAAATGTCCCCCAGTAGAAACATCTACGTAGTAAAGACAAATGGGGTATGTTTCATGAGTTAAAGCAGGCTGTTTGTTGTCAGGGTGATTCTAAAGATACATAAAAAAAATTATTACACCTTAAGTAGGCATGTTGATTTAGTCTCAGAAGTACAAATATTTGACCCAGATACAAATGTTGCACTAAAATAGTCCCAAACAGACATATATGATAGCATGGATTTATAGACATGTCAAATTTATAAGCATATCATCTAATAATTTATAGATTACCTAGAGGAAGGTTGAAAAATGATTACATGGAATTATTTATTCTTTTTTAAGTGGGTCTTGCCTGTAGCAGACACAAAGCTCCCAGTTTGGATAATCAGAGATAAATCTTGACTGGCAGATCAAGCTAAAAACTTCTCAGAGAGGATCTTGGACGAGCTACCTTGAAAAATGTAATCATTATATTGTAAATTGTTCTAGATAGATTACTGAAAGATTAGCTCTTTTCAAGGCTCCCTTATGAATGTCTCTTGGCATGTGCTCGCATATCAAACCTTTGATTCACCAAATGAAGACTCCTCTGACTACTGTGGACTTAAGGTATGAAACTTGATATATAAATTGCTCAAAAAAAAAAAAAAAAAAAAAACAGTAAAAGCAAAAATATAGAAAAAGGTCTTTTTTTGTGGAAAAGCAATTAGCATGTAAGTTGCAGAGGGTACATTCCTAAATTGGAGGATATTTTCTGTCCCACCTGTCAAATTTCAAGTAATCTGTGCACAGTACATTAATACTTGCACTACTATTGTAAATTACACTTGTCTTTAGAAAAAATGAAAATATAGTTGTTGGAAAATTTGTTTCAAAATATTATTCAAACTACCATATAGATCTTAAGCACCCACTAAAATGGCATTTTTCTCTTGCCCTGTCATCTAGAAGATAAACTTGCATGTTAAATATAACCACTGGAATAATTTAATGCACTTTTTTTATATGATCTTATTTAACTGTTTCTCTATCAATAGTAATAATGTGCTGAAGTTTTAAGTTGTGTCCCACAACATGCATGCAACCCTGTTACCAGAGCCTATTTAGCATGCAGAAGAAGAGAAGCAGTGAGTCACATGACACAGAGTATATGACTTAATTAATATTTATGCTACCATACTTGAAGTAGCCTCTGATTGAACATACTGTTGTTTCTTCACTCTGTTGTGTAGAGCAGTGTTTCCCAACCCTGCAACACACCTGATTGAAATTAAATGGATGTCTTACCATCTCTGCACAATGCTGCTAATGAGCCATGAATTTAAATCAGGTGTGTTGCAGCAG
The DNA here is from genome assembly GCA_037177495.1 of Rhadinocentrus ornatus. Taxonomy (NCBI): domain Eukaryota; kingdom Metazoa; phylum Chordata; class Actinopteri; order Atheriniformes; family Melanotaeniidae; genus Rhadinocentrus; species Rhadinocentrus ornatus. The sequence continues at coordinate 11,649,010 of JBAMHW010000026.1, read as the reverse complement.
GGAGACATCTAAGACCTGCAGGATAGTGTGCCTTGAGGACCATGGTTGGGAATCACGGGTGTAGAGGATGTGAAGAAGTGTCCTCTATGTTCAGCAGCTTGTGCACCATTGTTCTCTGGACAATCAGCTCCAGAGTTATCCCCAGCACAGAACCAGCTTTCTTGGTCGGGTTTTCAGTCTCTGTTGCTGCTGCCCAATCAGATGGCTGCAAAGCTGATTGCACTTTCCAGACTTATAGATGATAAGCAACATCTTGGTGCAGGCACTGAATGATCTCACGTTCCTTGAAGTAGTCTGCACTACATTCCTTCTTGTAGATGTTTCTGTGTTGCGTTTCCAGTCGTCTGTTGTTATACTGAACTCTAAGGTTCTTGAATTACTCCACCATCTCCACCTCTTCTCCCAGAATGTAAATACTGCTTTGTTTTTTCCTGTCCCTCCTTAAGTCAACAATCATCTCTTTTATTTATGTTCAAGATGATAGTTTACACACCATCTCACAAATAAACTGACCAGATTACTATATTCAGCTTCTTGTCCATCACTGAAACACACAACTGCATCATCAGAGTATTTCTGCAGATGACAGGAAGTCTGAGGTGTACAGTGTGAAGAGAAGTGGTAGAGCATAGTCCAAGAAGTAGTCTGTAGTCATTTAATTCAGATGGTGGAGATTTGTTTGGTACTGGAACAAGGCACTTCTGGAAAAGAACGATAGAGTTATAAATATTCATACCAAACTTAGCACTTGTGAGGCTTTAGGTTAGATTTGTCTGCAAATATGGTGTGCTTAATGGCACAAAACAGGCAAAAATGTTTCCACAGAGAGATGAGCCCTGAAGCTTCAAAGTTCCTGGTTACAACAGATGGTAGAATTGGAGAGAAAAAAGAAAAAGAAAATCACTACCAACATGTTTATGATCTTCAGGGAGAGAGGGGGTGGGAAGACAGGAAGCAGTGAAGGTGACAGATGAGTGACATTCAGGGAAGATACAAGACTGTGCAAAGGTCTTGGACCACCCCTCATATGCTACCGGGAAAATGGGAAATATGTGCAGATGCCTTTATTCCTCAACAGAGCCTCAAGCTTTCTTGCAATTTCTAGTCGTCTTCAGGAATAGTTCTCCAGGCTTCTTTAAAGACATATCAAAACTTTCTTTGGATATTGCTCCAACAGGAAAATATTGCAGAATATTTTGGCACATTTTTGAAGGGACACTATCCATTTGTTTAGCTGCATTGCTGGTTTCACAAAGGCATTGTCCTTCCAAATTATGCCTCATTTTAAAGGTGACTAATCAGGCAGGGGGAGACTTTGGCAACTAAACACAAGTTTTACTTACTTTATTTTGTTTTTACACACTTGTTTTTATTTAGATCAGAAAAATATTACATGTTGACATTTTCTGTGAGTTCAAAGGCTTTTCAAGCAAATAGTTAAATATCTTGGGGAATATTTCATGAAAACTATAATTAAGGATTTCCTAATCTGACCAGCACATATAAAAATCTGGGAAAATATTTGTAAACAAGCAAAAAAAGGAATTAGTGAATGGACATGATCTTCAGGCCTGCAGTCAACACTGCATTAAGGCTTATCTAAGAGTGTGATCAGGAATATTTCATCACAGCTTTCACCAGTGTCAGCTAAAACTCTTTCAAGTTGTGAGGTAAAAGAAACTTAGCTCACGCCATCAAAGCCTGAAGTCATGCAACGCGATGTCCCCCTCATGCGGAGAACGCAGTTATTGCAGAACCATCCCGGCTAAATTAAGTTAAGTTTCGGTTTCCTCTCTGCAGAAATGATACCGAACATTTCTTCCTCCCTTTAAACCGAGTAGCGCAGCGTTAGCAGCTACTGTTTCAGACGGAAGAGCACACAGAGAGGGTCCGAAACCGATGGAGTCCGTAATATTCAAGTTCATCTGCGCCAATCAAGGAGCAGTTGATGCGGACGATTTGAAGTTCAATCTTTTCCCTGGCGATTCCACGAACCAGGCCATCTGTAACCAAAGCAAGTTTGTTTTGTTTTTCTTCAATGGACAGCAGAAAGTTGTGGCCAGGACCAATCTGAAGCTGTGCAGAGTCAAAGGCTGTTTGGGAACATGCAGAGCGCTACACCTGTGTAAAAACTTTCTCTACAGAGGATCCTGTCCGAGGTAAACATTTTTTTTTTTTTTTTTTTTTTTTTTTTTGGCGGTTGGCCTGAGGGTTCCCCCACTGAGGCTAAACAAAAATTAGCTTCTTTTTGTCTCTTTCTGTAAAACGACTAAGTAAAACGCGATCCTCCCAGTACTATT
>JBAMHW010000026.1:11629473-11645219 GCA_037177495.1 Rhadinocentrus ornatus | reverse complement strand
ACAACTAGAAGAAGAGTGCGGACCATTGTAATTTTTATTTTTCCTAAGAATGTGGGCTTTTTTAAACAAAAATTTCAATAGGAAGTTCTAATGGCAAAATTGTTTATATCTTGTCATAGTAAAAAATCCTTTAACCAATTTTTGGATCCAGACAGTGATCTGGATCACCCCCCAAATTTAATTACTTGTTCCTTTATTCCATTTCTGAGATTTCCTGAAAATTGAATAAAAATCCATTTATACCTTTTTGAGTTATGTTGCTAACAGTCAGACCAACGCTGCTAAATACATGAATTGACTAATGCAATTTTATAAATCATTTGGTTAAGTCCACAAAAGAGATGGAGTTTACTTCTAGAAACACCAAATATGGTAGCTACATGAATGATAAAGGTCTGCCAGAAATACACCAAGATTTTACAGGTACACGTGAAAGATATTGACAAAGCTAAAAGTCCTGTGCTTTCCTTCATAATGGACGTTTCCACCATAAGTAACACCAAGAAACTCTTTAAGATACACAAATTATAATCAGATTTAAACCAAATGTTAAGGAACTAAAGGATTCAGCATACAAAGGTAGATTAAAAAACAATTCAGAAAATTGACTAAATAACACAAACCTCACCAGCAATGAAGATATTTTTTATACCAAGTTGGTAAAGACTAATATGTTAGGAGAACCTGGAGATGAGACTAGAGAGAGTTAGCTAAGATGACAACTAAGAAAGGAGAAAGAGACGAAAAATGGAAACTGCATATTAATCTGAGGTACAAGTAGGACACGAAAGACCCGTAGTTAACATAATACCGGTACCGGTGGTACTTTGCTCCTGTGGTGGAAAAGTGCACCCTCAAGTCATACTATTTTTTAAACTGAAGTTTGAATTGAAAGTAAAACTCCTTCAAACCATTTATAAGCTAAAATCAATTAGTTACCAACAGGAGAAACTCTATACAATTTTTAACTTATTGCTTATGTTTTATTATCTGATGATGTAATCTCAGTTACATGTAACCCATTACTACCACGCCCTAACTTTATAATAGTTACGTTGTCCTCTGTTCTCTGTAATATGTGCCTTTCAGATTGTACTTTAAACACAGCAACACTAACATTTTATATGGCAACGAGGCTTTCATATTTCTCAATAGTGTGTCTATTCTATTTAAAGAAATATTTACAAAACAGTATTTCTAATTTTTTATTTTATTTGGGGAAACCATGTTTGATCAGTCATGACTAAGCTATGTGCACTTTTTGATAACAGAAAAGTCTGCAGCTTCTCCCATGACTTGCACTCTGATCACAATCAGATGATGCTGAGGGAGCATGAACTGGAGAATCTGGACAGGATGGAGCTGTGCACACTGCTGCTGCAGAATGACATGACACTCCTGCCTGCTGTAAGTCTGACAACAAACACAGCATCATCCAGAGGAGATCTTCATGTTTTTGTTTGCATTTCAAACCAGCTGTTATACTCCTCTTGCATCACCTTTTAAATTCTCTAAGGTTACGTTCCTACTTTTCCCCTTTTACCAGGTATGTTATGATTACAACAACGGTGACGGAGAGTTTGGACGGTGTCAGAGTGGTGTTGCTTGCGAGAGGCTCCATATCTGCGAGAAGTACCTGAACCATGACTGCAGCTGCTGGAAGAACCATGATTTTTATGCTGTGCAGATATTAAAAAACCTGCATGATAAAGGTGTGCCTGAGACCCTCATTCCCTCATTGAGGTCTGTTTGCGCACATAAAGGAGCGTTGAGGTCCACTGGCAATCGGCGCGGTAGAGGCCAAAGAGGCAACCACTCCGCTGTTGCAAACGGTGACTTTGGTCTAAATTTGCAACAGAAACAGTGGTACAGAGGGAGAGGAAGAGGGAGAGGTGGAAACGGGGGCAACAGAGGCGGCAGGGGAAATGGAGGAAATGTGAGCGGTCCTATTCAGCAGCTACAAGACCTCTCCCTCGGGGACATTGATGGCTTTGATCTGTACACCAGCGATGGATTGAGTCAGGACGACCGTCAACACATCTACTCTTCCAGCAGTGACGTATCTGTTTGCGCCAGTGATGCTGCGAGCAATGATGGTGATGGAGGCAAGCGACGGATAAGAAATCGGAGTCGAACCCCAGCAGCTGGGAGAGGGAGAGGCGGCAACAGCGGCAACAATCACCAGCCCAAGGGAACCGGATCCATCGTTTCTGATGTCAGAGGTAAATAACTATAAAATCTGTAAAGGGAGGATACATCTGGTGGATTGTATAAAAGAATTTGTTTCATGTTGTACTTTTGTTTCTAGATAAAACAGAGATTTGCATGTTCTTCATCAAAGGATACTGTAGGCATGAGGGTGAGCAATTATTATTCTTATTGAAACTACTTTCTAGTCATCAGATGTCATGACATGAATTCAATTTTGACTGATATTGTGCACATTTATGTGTACAGAGCGATGTACTAAAGCTCATGATAGGATGCCGTACAGATGGATGGTCCAGGAAGGCGATCAGTGGACCAACTTGCAGAATAACGAGGCGATTGAGAGAGAGTACTGTGATCCTAACAACGCATACAGGTACTTCACAGACATCCGGGTGTTTGAGCACTCTTATGACATCACCTAATGAATTAAACTACGTAAACTAACAGTTTCTCGTATCATCTTGTTTAGTAGCAGCTGTCCTCCGGTGCATTTTGACACAATGACCCAGGGACAGAATAAAGTACGACGACTCTCTACTGTAAACTCTTTGATTAAGCCGGACTTCATCCTGACTACTGAATGGCTTTGGTACTGGCAGGATGAGCATGGGAAATGGAACCTGTATGCTTCAAATGTGAGTAACTACAGTTTTTCTGATAATTAACATGTACTTGTTGTATTGATTCATGCGAAAATACCCGCAATGTACATCTCTGAAATATTAGCTTCTAATATTCAGGCTTTAAAAAGGATAGAAAGCCTCTTAAACATACATGGTTGTTCCACCATTTCCACTCTGATGGTAATTGCAGTTCTCCAAGGCAAATATTTGTCGACCATTTTGATGCAACCATAGTTTGAAGTTTTGTTTCAACACATGCTAACAAAAAGTGGAGTGAACAAAAATGGCTCTGGCAGCTGAGAGTTTTACTAAGAATGTTTATAATGACAGGATGCCTCCGTGAGGAAAGCAAGTGGAGCTGATGTGGGCTAAAAATGGCTGCTGCGCCTCAGTTTCAGTGACATTTTGGAGGCTTGCCATGAGCCTAAAACAACTACAGGAGTTTAGCTAATGCTGGAACGTCTGGATCTGTTTTATGCTGTATTGCCTCAGTAACTAAACATACAGCACACAGATTAAAAAATATAAATCTTAAATGGCTCTACATTCACACTGGATACAGTGAAGTGGCCTTCTGGCCTGTACACAGAGCCCAGGCATCTCTGAGGAGATGCTGTGCAATTGTAAGCAGATTTTTTTAAATTTGTCACACTATTGTTGGACTGTTTGATTCAATATTAAGCCTCTCTGATGCATCCGAGAGATTAACTTACTAAAACTTTTATTTTAAGATTAAAACTAATCTTGCACCAAAATCTGATTTGGTGAATTACTCCATATTTACAATGTTTGCAAGTTATTTAATTAAAAAAAATAAAAATAAAATTGCGAACTTTCAATTTTATTTTTTTTAAATGGTGGAACCCACAAAAACTTTAAACACCCCCCACCCTCTAGATTAATCCATATGTATAAATTGCATCAAGCAGTAAGTAGCTTTTTATTATTATATTTAGTGTCCCAGATAGTTTGTCCACCCATTAAAACGGACACACTGGTGTTGTGTTGCAGAGTGGGGGGCACAAACCAGCGGACGTCAGCAGCATGAAGCTGGAGCAGAAGTTCCTGGAAAATAACAAAGATGTGGTGGAGTTCATCGCTGGCTCACAGTCGTATTCGCTCAGTTTGCAGGGTAAGTTGCCTGCCTTCAAAGTCATGGTAAAAAAAAAAGCAGGATTGTTTATTTATTTTTAATGACGTGCTTTTCCTCTCAGACATGATCCAAACAAACAAGCAGTACGGGACTAAAAGGGTCGTAAGTCGACGTCCTCGCTTTGTCTCTGCTGCTGATGTTAGAGAAAGAAAAATGAGGTGAGAATTCTAAAATACTTCAAATTAGCAAAATATTAACGGCCACTGTAGTATTTTTACACTTTATTTACCAGTTTATGGTGTAGCCGCAAAAACAATAATTAGAATAATTTTGCTTGCAAATGTATTACCTACATATATTAAATAGGAAATGTTTAGAAAACTTAGTTTACTATTTCTTCAGTTTCTTTCTCTTTTTTTTCTTCTTTTTTTAAAGACAAAAACTAATAAAATAATTAAAAACTTATCCTAACCATTTTCTCTCTGCAGAAAGCCTCAACTAAATTCCATTGTTCTGCCAGACAGCTGGGACAAGACACAGATTCCTCAAACAGGATTCTCGGTATTATAAGTGCACCGCATCTTAAATCTCAGTCCCAATTCCTCCTCTTAGCCCTAATGCTCCATTTTGCCTTGTGACACTACAAATGTTGATCCTTTTCTCTTGAGTATGTGGGAGAAGTGGCCACTTAGTGTTTTAAAGGTCCTTATCAGTGTAGTTTAACTCCCTACCTCTCACTACACCCTTATGACCTCCACAGAACACAACAGATCAGTCTACCTGCACAATAAGCCAATCAGGTGTTCTTAAACATCTGCTTGTTTACATGAAGAAGACAAAAACACTCACTACTCTCACCATTATATTTATGGAGTTCATCCTGTTTATTACTGGACTTTGTTCAGGGTTTTTATCTAGTAAGTAAACTGCTGTTGTACCATTATAAGTGCTAATTTGCTATACTCTGTTGCGCTTTCCTATTTATGGTAACAGGTTAAGGTATTTGATGATTGTAGCATTTATTTACATTGTATTATTATGTACTGTAGGAGCCATAAAACATGTTTGGTGTATTGATCACTGGGTGGATCTTTCTGTTTGTTTATATCCATTATGACATGTTTTAATTTGGTCCTTTGTATATCTTATTTCCCTTGATTGTAACAACAGATTTACACATTCATATTCCTTCATTAGACCCTTTTAGTAATTTATGCATACGTGAGGCGTGCATGCTCGTAACTGCTTCTGCCAGTCAGAAAGCTAAGCTGGCAACTGAAATATGCAGTGGGTCTGTCTTTACTGAGGATATAAGAGCAATTCTGGACAGTATTCGTGTATTTGACTGTTCAAATCGTTAAGGCAAGTAGGCACGCGAGCAGAGAATGTGTTTTTACCGGTTTCCCATGAAGAAACACCAGCGAACAACCTGGATTTGTGCGATCGGCCGGGAAGCAGTTATGCAGTGCTGCCTGCAGTCACTTTTTATAGCGATGGACCTGCATTGCCTCCTACTTGGGCTGCTTTTGCTTAACTTCTCCATCCACGTCTTTAGTGACAATATACGATCAAACGGAGGCTATGTCAGCACTGCCAAGGAAATTTCAATTCACAGCTTAGCTTTCTGACCGGCACAATCATACACGCGTGATGTATGCATAGATTACTAAAATCACCCATTGAAAATACTCCTCTGCTTTAACAGCAATAAAAAAAAAAATAGCATAAAGAGAAATGTGTTGGACTGGTTTTATATTTTTCATCTGTTTTGACCAGACAACCTGCGGAGATTGCATGTGAACAGGCTGGCCTGTGAGCGACTGGAAATAGTGAGAGAATGACCGCAGTATCCAATACAAAAAGGGTTTTTATTTACCAGTCGTAGGCTTGAAAACACATCTCATAGTAGTTCACACACAATCGCAAACCAACTAACACACATGCAAACAAAGCGCATGTACACTCCCCCACCCGCCCATGTCCTATTTAGTACGAACATGAACTCCATCCTTAGTTACTGTCTCTTAATTAAATGAAAGTATAAAACTAATAATAAAATGAAAACATCTGGCTTGACGCTGCTGTGAGGAAACGATATATCGGGGATTCAGTCACACCGGAAGCCAGCCCTTCCATGACCACAGAGGGCACCACTATAGGAACCACCCAGTTAGGGGCAGGCCAGAGTCCGCACCACAGCCACAGGACTGCAATGCAGGACCCCCAGCCACCCAGACAAGGGCAGTCACCATGGCAACAACCCTGTAGGCAGAGCCACCGGTGTGAAGGATCCCCAGGAGAAAATGACACTGGAGTTATAAAGTAAAAACAAGATTTAAATAAACTTACAAATGATTAGAACTGATAAAGAGTGACAAGAATAAAAATATAGATAAAAGTTCAGAAAAATTGATAAAGCAAAATAAAGGACTTTGTAAAAACTGTGTACTTGGGTAAAAATTAAACAAAAAGCCACTTAAAAAGGTGGTATTTAAAAAAAAAAAATACACAATAAAAATATAATCTCTGCAGCCCTGAGGTTCTCTGGCAGGCTGTTCTACCGTTGAGGCCCATTGTGGTGGAACGAGGCCTCGCTGTAAGTTTTGGTTCTGACTTTGGGAACATCTAAGGCCGGTAGCAGAGGATCTGTCTTTGTGACTTTTCTTATGTGTGGAATAAAATCCAGCTCAGAGTCAAAAAGAATACCTAGATTTCTCACACACTGAGAACATTTAAAGTTTTGTCATTTTGGTAAAATGACCTCTCTCTTGTCTTCAGGACCGATAAATAAAACTTCTGTTTTGTCCTGATTGAAATGAAGGACGTTCTCTGCCATCCATGACTTAATATCTATAAAATACAGTTTAAAAGTGTTAATAGGCTCCAGATCATCAGGAGACACTGGGATGTAAAGCTGCGTAGTAGTAATAAGTTTATTTTGAGCACATGCAAAACCAAATGTTCAGCCATGAAAATACAAATACAAAAAAACAGCTTTAATAAACAAACTTATTAAATCCCACCCCTTCTCCAATGCGAATCATCAACATAGCTGTGACAATCAATGGCGTGCCTCCTGATGACATCCCCAGGTGGCAACATGTGTAGATTAAAAAGAAGTGGGCCTAGAATTGATCCTCGAGGAACCCCACATTGGATTTTATGGGTCTTTGAGAAGCATGTACCCATACTTACATAAAACTGTCAATCTGTGAAATAGGAGTAAAACCATTGAAAAACAGTACCTGAGAGGCCCACCAGACTTCTGAGTCTGTCTAGTAAAATTTGGTGATCAACTGTATCAAAGGCAGCGCTTAGATCCAGTAGAACAAGAACTGAAAGTTTGTGCATCAAAGTTACACCTGAGATCTTTAAAATGGCCGTCTTGGTACTGTGGTTTGTCCTAAAACCAGAAGATGTTGTTTTTTCATGTCATTTAACTGAATAAAATTTTTTTTGTATGATTTTACTTAAAAATGGTAGGTTGGACACAGGTCTGTACAGTGCAAAGGAAGCAATGTATTAATTGCTAAGGTCACAAGTTGGTCCTTAAACTGGCACTTTTTTTATACTTAGCATTCCAGATGGTTCCACAAACCAAAAGTCTCTAGAATAAAAAATATTAACAGAGTAATTTACAGATTAATACAAAACAGTGCAGGTTGAATCTAAATACAAACTTAATTGCGTGCAGAACTTTGATCTGGTATTGTTTCTAATATTTAAATTATTACAAAAGTGTGTTCAGGATCAAACCTTCACTCTTTGGAAAGGCCTAGTTTGCTAGAAATGTTTAAGCTACGGTATGTTGTTTTTAGGTAAACCGCCTCGTCCAGGTTAGAGTGAGGTCATAATGATGTCACTCCAGCATTTAATATTTAGTTATAATATCATAAGTTGATATAATATGGATCGATTTATGCGTCTGTTTAGACGTCGACTGAGTGACAGCAAGTTTTCACATCACCTTAAAAGAATATCTTAACATTTCTGATTTCATAGCGATTTAATGATTGTGACTGATGATGTTTCATGTTTCTGTCTTTTCCAGAAAGTCTCCGTTCAACGGACGTCAAATGAGTTCAAGGCAATTGAAGCTCTCTTCCGTACAACCATGAGAGGCTTTGACATTATAAGTCTTGAGAGGATTCAGAACAAAGCTCTCTGGGAAGTCTTTCAGTGGTATGAATGTGATTTCAGTTTACAAACCAAACACGGGGCAACCTATGATATAAAAATCAAGATAACACATTAAAGGCTTATAAAAATAAGTTTGTTTCTTTTCCACAAGATGCACATTTTCCCTGGATAGCACATTTGGTTGTCTTATGAAAGGATTGTGCTATTAAAATGGCAAAAACAGTCAAGGTAGTTACCTTCTGGTTACTCAGAATAAAGCAGGTATGAAAATGAATGACTAAAATAAGTCAAATGCAAGGTCATAAGCTTGTGATCTTAAGTCAGAATTCTCAGTAAAGATGCCAAATGTGAACATGAGATGAGATGCTAAGTCAAATCTTTAGATGTGGAGTCAGCAGATAAGATAAAAGATGAGTTTTGAAATGAGAAGCTTAGCTGAAGTTTTAAGGTGTTCAGATTTCTGAGATCATAATTTTTATATAATTTAGTCAAGCACTGACTTTTTAAAAAAATTCTTTGAGCATCACTAATACATAAGGTTAATTTGAGATCTGTGTCTCTTAAAGGCAGAAAAATTTGATGAAGAACAACAATGGTGGATGTGATACAACGGAAAAGCAACTTTTTCATGGCACAAGGTCTAAATTCGTGGACACCATCTGCCTTAACAACTTTGACTGGAGGATCTGTGGGGTCAATGGAACGGCTTTTGGCAAAGGTGAGCTAAAGAAATGTTTGTTCCCAGTGTTTTATGCTTTATCAATGGCAAGTGCGTTGAATGAAGTTGTACATAAACTAAACTTAAAGTCACAGCGATAAGTCCGATTCAAAAAGTAAACCAAAAAGCTTCATGGGATATCTTTTTCTATCTGACAACCTAGTTGCATCATTTCACGTCCTTTTTAAATTAAAAATAAATATTTAAGTAATTCATTATTTTATTTAAATAAATCAACAACTGTTCTAAAGATTTTTTTAAAAAGTTGGTCAATTTTAACAGATTTTCAAGACAAAAATGCTGTTGTATTTAAATTTTACTAAAGTTACTTTTGTCCACACTCTTCATTAATAGGCATTATTATATAGCAGTAAGCCAGGGCGGGATCAGCCAGTGTTGGCTTTGTGCATTTTATTTTCTGTTCTAACATACTAGCAGAGGTGAACATCTGCTGCACTGCAGCAGGATGAGAGCGCTTTTGGCCAGGGGAGGGGTCTGCAGCAGCGAGAGTAAACTATACGTGCTTTCACGTCAGTCTCCAAAGTCCCCAATAACTCCAGATAAACACTAGATTAGTCGCTAGTTAATTTCTTTGAGAGTCGCTTTCTAAGTTGTTAGCTGAGCTTTGACGTGTTCACCAGTCTTAGCGTTATCCCAGGATATTGTACCATGACAAACGTTACACGTTGTTTATAATTCAAACTGCGATTAAATGCGTTATTTTTATTTAACGTCTTAACTATTTGAAATTATTTAATCGTAATTAACGCATTACAGTCCCACTCCTAAATATTTTACCAAATATAAGTGTTCTCTTACTATTACCTCTTTCTGTTTCCAACCTCAGGTAGTTACTTTGCCCGGGATGCCAAATACTCCCACAATTACACAGATGGCTCTGATGTCAACACCATGTTCATCTCACGGGTGCTGGTTGGAAGCTACACCAAAGGGGACCCTGAATACCGCCGGCCTCCTTCCAAGGATGGAGGAGACATAAACTTCTACGACAGCTGCGTGAACGATGTCATAAACCCTTCCATATTTGTTATTTTTGAGAAGCACCAGATCTATCCTGAGTACCTGCTGCAATACAAAACCACACACCCACTTGTTGACATAGTCAGTGGTGCATCGGCTTCAGCACCAACACAGAAACCAGTAGTGGCACCTCAGTCAATATTGAAACCCACGCCAGCACCAAAACCAGCTCCGTCAGTGCATCAAAGCAGTACAGCCTCAGTCCAACCAAGCGTGTCAACTTACCAACACAGCTCATCTTTGTACAAAACAAGTACATCATCTAACCTATACGGCACATCATCATATGGAGCCAGTACATCCTCATATCAACCAAGTACGTCATCGTATCAACCCAGCACATCATCATATCGAGCCAGTACATCGTCATATCAACCAAGTACGTCATCGTATCAACCCAGCACATCATCATATCGAGCCAGTACATCGTCATACCAACCCAGCACAGCCACTAGCTCGCAACAAACCTTCTTAGGAAGCCAAACGACCCACTCTTATCCATCACCAAAACCAAAGAAACAGTCTGATGGCTGTGTCATATCTTAATGACAAAGCTGGAATAAAGGTTTGTAAAAATATCACAAAAATTTGTGATACCATTAATAAAAGCAGATAAGTAGAAAAATGTGTAGACGGTGATAAGAGGTAGTAACTCCTCGTACCAGGAGGGATTAAACCATCTTGGGTGCAATATGGAGGTATTACAAAATGAAATAGATTTTCAAGACACATACTTTAGAAATGTCACTTGATTCACAAGATGTTTCTGTCGCTCACTGGCTAGTAACCCGGAAGTTTCCAGCCTATAGCCATGTATATATTTAGGATGCCCTTTCTGTTTTTACTTTCTAAACTTCCCAGTAGAAGTTCATGCGATCCCACTTTAAAGAGAATTCATGAACAGTGGTACATGCTAAAATTAATTTAAAACTCCAATCGTCACTAAAAGCATTAGCTGACTGGAGTCGTGCTCATATGGTCTTATCACATATTTCCGATAGATCGTCCCTGTAAACACCCCCACAACCCTAGTCTTAACTTTTGGGCTTTAAATGTACGTAATTTGATACATTATGTACATAAAGGGGAAGAAGCACAGCTAACGCGAAGCACTACATACTAATGCTGTTGTCACTTCTGAGTCCACAACGTCAGCATGCCTTTTAAATGCGTGCAGTAACGTGTGTGAAAGGGTGCAACTGAATATTGAGTCTTTAAAGCAGCATCTCTGCTTGGAAAAGGCTTGTAACGCATCGGGTAACCATGATGGTCGGTGTGTCAGCTCAAGCAACAAGTAACGAATAACTAGTTTGGTTGAGACGCCTCACAGGCATTATGTTGGCACACAGCCAATCATGGCTTACCATTATCCATGACATCTATAGTGTCATTGTGGAAGAAGTACCAGAAATGTACTTCAGTAATCTTAAAAACAAACAAACAAAAAAACAAACAGCTCTAACAAACGGCTTCTACACCGGCGGCTGTGTTCAGAAATGCCTGAGCTCACTCGGGGGCGCCGTCAGGTCTCGAACAGACGATTACACGCTGCTTTATGTCACCAGTTTGTGAGCTAAAAAGTAGTTTGTGCTCTTTTTAGTTATCACATTTCTGACAGTACAATACAACGCGAAGAAACTAAACGGTGCGCCAAATGCATCAGTGATTTGTCATAAACTACGGAGAAATACTCATTTTGTCACCTGCTGGTCAGTAGAGGGCAACAATTTCCTTTTGATAGATAATTTGCTTTGCATAAATTTTTGGATGTTGCATCATTATTCAAATCACTACAACTTATTCTGTGCTTCATTTTAATTACATGTTTCATTTTTAGTTTAAGTACACGTTATTTGACTTTTTTTTGTTCAGTTTAGTTTTTTCTTTTGCTCCTTGAGATACAGTTCTTAGGCTTTTTGTGTACGTCTCAGAAGTGAAATAAAAAAGCACCTAGCAGTCAGGTTGAGCCTCCTAGTAAGATGAAAGGAAGACGTTAGGAAATGATCAATGCCGTTAGGCTTGCAAATGACCCCCAAACTCTTGACAAACTGGCTGTGTTATCAAATAATAACAATGGATATAATCACCAGTAAACTTCTATCCCTGTGTCTAAGTTTGGTACGGATGTTTAAAATATCAAACTGACATAATTCAGACCATTAAAGCTAAGTAGTCTTACTTTAAGAGGTTAAGTATAGCGACACCGACTCTGGAGCTGAACTAATTTCCGTTGAACTGCTTTTAATTTCTTTTTTTAGATTTACTGCCAATTTTTATCGAGTTTGTTTATTACTGCCATGTTGACACAACAGAAATATGTTCAGGGTTTTATTTTTTGTTGGCCTTGTGTGGACAGTTTGCAATGTTCAAAATAAATCTATGATGATTAATTAGGCCAGATACTTGATTTAAAATGATTTTACTTAAAAGTTTGGTTTTAGTTCGATACAGAAGGAAATTGGACCATAAATGCCCAGAGGGTCTGCCATTTAGATAGCTTTTGAATTTATACGTTCTTTAAAGCTTCAATAAATGCACATATGCCTTAAAGAGAATCACATCCACAATCAGGGATTTATAATGAACCGAACCTCTGATGGTACAGAGCTCATTGTACCATTTTTTGTGGGTTTTTCTTTGGTGTGCATAGATTGTTTTCTGATTTGATACAAACTTGTCAAAATCTGCTGTTGATCATGTTTTTGATATACCCTATCTTGTGTGTTCTAAATAAAGTTTCAATGTTTGAACTTGAGTTTGTATTCATTACAAGAAATGTCAAGGCTTCTGTAGGCTGAACTGTCAAATCCAGCAGCAACTAAAGGGCTGGGTATCCTCAGACAGACCATGTAGACCAGTGGTTCCCAAACGTTTTTTGCAGGGCCCCTTTTCATTGACAACAAAAATGTCAACCCCCTACTGATCCACATGCACCCTAGAGCTTAAAAAGAAACATACAAAGAAATTATTAGCTTCTTCTACGTAAACTACAGTCAAAACTATGTCAGTGGCAGTAGGAACGATCAACTCATCTGCTATAGTGTGAGTTTTTTTTAAACCAGGAAACTGCAAACTACTTCAGGTGAGTTGAGCTTTGAATAAGACAGATGCTGCTTTAGTAAAACAACTCTGCTATATATGATAGGTGATTATTTTATTTTTAAATTAATCAGTCTTTTCTTTGTGTTCAGGATGACAAGTCCCCAAGTAGTGTTTTTACTTGTTTGGCTTCATACTGTCAGACGCGAATATTTTGAGACATACAACACACTGTGGTCTGTACACCTTTTTTAGGTCATTGTTTGAGCTTGTTTGTACTTTGATGAAATGGCTGATGAGAAATTGGTTGAGATGAGCAGAAGAAACGGTGATGAAAAATAAGAACGTGAAATCATGGGTTCTCCAGCTACACTGAGTAGTCAGTCAGAAGGGCCTTCTCATTAACAGACCAGAGGGTTTAACTGTATAGTCATATTGAGATGAGACATTCACAAAGGATCCACAAGTTCCTCACTGACAATTATTGGTTTGGAAAATGAGTATGGTTTTACAAGCCCCTGTACTGATGCCTGTATTGGGGTAGATGTAATTACTGTATGTTGTCATCTGAAAACAGGCACACAGTTCCCCCACCATACCTCAGATTGCAGAGGGACAATTCTCTGAGTGAAAATAGATTTGGTTCTCATTTCCAATGCATCCATTTATCTGCATCCCCAGCTTCATTATGTCTGTGCAAACCATTAAGATGGAGTTGTCGTATGTGAAATGCAGCTGTGCCCTGCAGGATGCAACAGCCCACCCGATGGCAGTAAATATGCAATGACATTAACCAGCTTAAGCTGCCACTTCCTGTCTGGTGTGTGCTCATGGTGGCTGCTGTGTCTTGGACTGAGTAGATATTCCAGGGCAAGCTGGCAGAAGCATATAAGCCTCAGTATATTGGAAAACCTGTACTGCTTAACCTTATGAATTAAATATGAATCCCTTTGTTTTTATGCCTGCCTCCTGGTGTTGGAGATGTTATATATCCGCTGAATCATTGTGGCTTAGGTCCAGCAGATGGAGGGACAGCAAAGTGGCAAAATGCCCCAGAAGGGACTGGGGGGAGGGGAGTGAGTCAGACTTAAGTGTTGCAGGTAACAGCTGTGGTCAGCAGATCCACTGTATGGACTCCCTCAATAAATCAATGAAGCATCTGTTGATAAGCTGCTTTTATGGTTTTATGCAGAGCCTCAGGAGCTCACAATGTTGTATAGACAAGGCTTGCAAACCGTGCTCCATGATGACATATTATTTACTTTTTTCCAAATTATATGAAGTGTATAGCACTTTCATATATGCTTAAAAATGGATAAAGCATTTTTTGCTACTTAGATTGAGCGCTTAGCAGCTGCCATATAACAAAATAAAGAAATTAAAGGAATACATGTCAAAAATATGGCAATGAGATAAGTCTTTATGCAGATGATGTATTACTTTTCCTCCAGAACCCATCGACACCTGGCCCCAAGACAATCACACTCATTAACAAATTCTCATCAATATCTCACTATATTAACTGGTCTCAGACTACAGGTATGCCCATTAATGGTGACGTACAAAAAATACCCACTACTACAATACAGTCTGGAAACTTAGATATTTAGGCATAAACATTTCTTGGCGGGGTTGGCAGCTGCCGATCGTGGCAGCCTGTGCCTGAGGGGGGGCTCTGGCTGGGGCCTTCCTCTGCCACCCGCTTGGTAGGTCCGGGATTGTCTTTGTGAGGGGGGGCTTAGGTTCGTGCTCCGGGATTACTGCTAATTGCCCGCCTCACCTTAGTCTGCTTCCAGCCTCCGGAGACGCATGGTCACATTTGCACAATCACACTCATCTCTGATCACTTCTCATTCCTCATACTCTGCATGCTGACACAGTCACTAAGTTGTCCGGAGGGTTTATAACCTAAGAGCTACTTTTGTTTGTTTTTGTTTTTTTGCTGTGGAATACCATCATTCTGCCTGCTATCATGCTGGACAGGACCCATTTTTAAAAAGAAGAAAAAAAAAATAAATAAGAAGTCCAGTTTGTAGTGTAGGGGGCACAGCAAACATGGAGATAAGGTGTTCTGGTTAAATAAGACCTAATTAGATCTTTTTTAGCCTTAATGCAAAACATTAAGTGGAAGCAGAAACTACTCATTACTTTAAACACACCATTTCCACTGTTAAACATGGTGGTGGCAGCATCATGCTGTAGGAATTTTGTTAAGCAAGGACAGGGAAGATGGTCAGAGTTGATAGGAAGATGGATAGAGAAAAAAACAAAGCAATCCCGGAATAAAACCTGCTGGAGGCTGAAAAAGACTCAAGACTGGGGTGGGAGGTTTATCTTCCAGCAGGAGGGCAGTAAATATACAGCCAGAGATACGATAAAATCGTTTAGATCAAAGCTTATTCATGTGTTAGAATGACCCAGTCAAAATCCAGATGTAAGTCCAACAAAAATTTGTAGCAATCTTTAAAGAGCAGCATTGTTTTTTTTTAGATAAAATCACAAAAAAATGCATTGGAGTTGTAGTAATGTGACAAAATGTAAAAACATTTAAGGAGCATGAATACTTTTCCAAGGTACTGTAAATAGTACCTTTAAGCATGCTAAACATCCACATTAATCAGATTAGCAAAGTCTTGCTGTCATGGATTAAAGCTTACCAAACTGATAGTGTCACATTATCTTTTTTATAATAAATGTATCTGCGTTTACCTTTAAGTAACGCTCTTACATATATTTATAAAAAAAAAAAATCTCACTCCTGCTGATCCCACAATGCATGTTGAAAGAATAAATTATTTATAAAATTGTTTGACATGTAGCTCTTAATTCTGTAACAGCTGGTTCTACTATGTAGGGAGTAAATAAGTGAACAAATTATATA
>JBAMHW010000026.1:11578026-11593938 GCA_037177495.1 Rhadinocentrus ornatus | reverse complement strand
CATATCATATCATATCATATCATATCATATCATATCATATCATATCATATCATATCATATCATATCATATCATATCGAATCGTATTCACAGCCAACAGAGCACCTTAGGGATGTGGTTTTCATCATGGATGTGCAGCAAAATCTGCAGCAACTGTGTGATGCTATCATGTCAATGTGGAGCAAAATCTTTGAGAAATGTTTTCACCGCCTTGCTGAATCTTTGCCATGAAGAATTAAGGCAGTTCTTAAGGCATCGAGATCGGGTCCAAACAGATAAAGCATCTATTATGCGTATATTTCAACCTGGGTTGCAAATGGAAAAAATTTACAGCAATCTTACCATGTGAATTATTTTCTTGTTCTTCACATTAAAGCTTTCCCATGTCAGATTGTCCATGATAACACCAGAAAATCTTTTATCTTGATAAATAAAAGTGCCACCCCACATGATGATTTATTCCCTTTAAAAGAAGCTATTTTAACAGTGTGGAAGTAGTTTGGCTACAAGAGATCAGCTGGCCAACAGCTGAAGGTTGAAACAACAAACTTGAGGAAAAACATACTGTTTGAGTAAAGCCAGACCATGAAAATGTTCAAGGATGTCATGGTCTGAAGGTTTTTGTTGAGCTTTGTTTGGTGTTTTGTCATTTGTTTTCCTGGGTTGTTGGGGGTGGCCTTTGCCTTTATTCTGCTCTTTCTTTTTGTTTTTAATTTGGATGCCTATTTTTTTTGTAATGTGCTTTTCTTTTGAGTGGCTTTTTATTATCTCTAAATGTCCTCAGTTGCCTTTGTCTTGCTACCTGATCCCCTGTTCCCTGCACTCATCACTCACTTGCATCCACTCATTTAATCAACCCCTCCTAGCATATAGTAGGAGATAGTAACAGCAGCTAGATAAAGAGCTCAATCCAAGATACAAAATTCCAGGTAAACAATGTATTTTAAGCCTAATCTATTATTAGATGATACTGTGCAGAGCCCTGAGTAGCTTCAAGGTTCTGCTACTTTGGTTATTGTCCAACTAAACTGGCGAGCATTTATTTGGCATTTAAAATATCTTGGGAAAACTTTGTTTTGGCTACTTATGCACTACAATGCTGCTATGGTAGGCAATGTTTAGCAAAAGAAACACATTTTTTTTCTGTATTGTGTTATCACAATTTTCTTTGAAGTTAAATCGCCCAACCATAGTTATCCTCATTGTCATGGCAACAGTACCTGGTGGAGATAAGTGCTGATGATGCTTGTCCTAATGAGAAAAAATATTCTCCTGTTTTAATCACCAATCACCTGTAACATCTAAATAACCAAACCTATACATAATATGGCGTTGCGTATTGTTTACCGAAGTGCTTTGTGTGTATTATATTGTACAAAGACTGATAGGAATTTAAGGTTGTCCATGAATCTCAGGTTGTTAAAGGCACCATTAAATGTTATTTTGTGTCTACTCGGCCTGTGAATTTTTGGCTAAACCCCTTCATTACTAATAAATGTTTTACCCATGATTTTATAACATTTTATTAAATTGAAGGTGCAAAGTATGTGCCATTTTCTGTGCTTGTGAGAATTTTTTCTTTTTTTTTTTATGTCAGAATGAGAGCAAGCTATAGACCAGGGGTGTCCAAGGTTGATCCTCGAAGGCGACTGTCCTGGAGGTTTTCGATGTTTCCTGTTGCAACACGCCTGAATCAGATTAACTAGTCAACATGCTTCGGCAGCTCTTGACATCAAGCTGTTGAGGCGAGCCCTTTAATTTGAATCAGGTGAAATAACATTATGACCACCTTATTGAGCAGGTCTTCTTCGTGGTACCAAAGACCCTTGATCAGTCAAGGTGTTGACAAAGAACATGGTTTATCTGGTACCAGGATGTTGGCAGTAGATTCTTTGGGTCCTGTGAGTTATATAGGCTTTGTGGCTTGGGCTTGCTTCCCACAAATCCAATCAGATTGGCATCTTGGGAGTTTGTAGGAGTGTGAGCACCTCAAACTCCCTGCAATATTCACTGAGCACTTTCTAAACAACTTTTGCAGGGCCCACTTTAGTCATACAGGGGGGAGGCCATGACTAGGAAGAGCTTTTACAATGGGGGGGGTGTCTGCAGAAATATGTAGGTAATTGGCATGTTTAAGCAACATCCACTGTATATGGAAAGAAACCGAGTCAAGAAAATCTATGTATACCTTTGTTTTTGTTGTGTTTGGTTTTTCTTTAGGTCCTTAAGAGTGCTTTATCTTTAGCTGGCTAAAGATAATTTGGCCCACTGACTCAGCTGAACTCTTATCTGAGCTCTTATGTCCACCCCCTTTACATCTACACTCTGAATGATTGTGTTCATTTTGATGAATGACGCATTCCACAGATTTGTTGAGGAGGAGGATTGGGCATCGCCTACAATGCCTTTTATGTCTTTGAAGTATCTTGGAAGTGCACATTGCCAAACTAAGGCCTCCTCATTTTCTTTTTCTTTTCTTTTTTTACATCTCATACACAGAAAGTTGTTTCCTGAATTGCTCACTGGCACGTTAAAAATGATAGTTTGCTGTGAAAAATGAAATGTTTTCCCAGACACCCAATGAAATGACACCCAATGAAAGGCTGCCAGAGAAACCGCCTGTTTACAGCCCACAAGTCATAAACACAGTAATTGACACAATTGGACAAATTAAACAGAGCTGAACAGGTGTGGTGTTCGTAAAGGAACAAGGGGCTGTTCTGTAGGGTTTGTGGTCCCTGTGTGGTTCGGGTCTTGTGAGGCAAAATCTGCTCAGCAGCGGTGTGACCTCAGTGCTGTCCAAACTCTTTCTGCTGCAGTCATGGCAGGTTACAGGCGGTTGATTGAATGTTATCCATACCTGGTTTTTGGCTGCTTATATCCTGTGCAGTAGCTCATACAGGCACAGATGAGATGGTTTGTTACTGGCTGCAGCCAATTGACTTGTTCAGCTGCGCTCATGCCCTCTTGTTGCGTTTAGCATCTGTTTTAAATTTTAGCGTTTAGTGCCTCAATGGATTATTTCACTATTACACAAGGTGGTAGTGATTAGCAGCAAATACTTCTCTGTAGTGCATATGAATAAACCAATTTACCTCAGACTTCTCAATTGCATCAGTATGTGATTCAGCCAAGCTTATCGGGAAATTACAAAAAAATGCAGATCTTGTCAATGTAAAAATGTCTGCCACACAGCTACTGTTTGTTTCCAGTGTGCTGAATGTACTTTGTTCTCTTGTATAAAGCTCTGTTGATGGACTATTTTCTTTCCAGTTTTTTTATTTTATCCAGACCTTGGTTAACCAATGATTTTTTTTTTACGGTAAATCCATAAAGGTTTTGCTTTGACAGATAAAAATGCTGATTTTTTTAAAATGAAGATAAAATCACACAATGGCAGTCTGTGTTAAAATGTTTTAATCAGTTTCCTTTCAGTTAAGACAACAACTGGAAACCCAAAACATTTATTAAAAGAAGGTGACTTTTAAAAGGAATATATAACAGGCAGTTGTGGGGAGGGGGTAAAATTAAGGTTTATAAAATTTAATTTTAGTTTAGATTTGTGTAAACAATTCTGGGAACATCTATGCTGTTAACTTTCATAGCTCTCTTTAATAATGTTTTATCCTTAAATACTTTTAACAATAAATGTTTCTTTGTTTCGGTGAGAGGACTTGCATGATTATCTGTCTGTGATGACGGAGGCCAGTAAATGGGTTGAAATGTGATGAAGTGTGAGGACATTGTGTTGACTGTACAGCTGGGTTTGGTTTTCTAAAGAGAGTTTGGCTTGCATGCAGTAGTTAACTTCAAAAAGTTGCACAGGGAAGGAAAACTAGTCAACAGACGGGGGGGTCACTAGGTGTCCAACAGTAGCTAATATACATGGGGCATGAAAGTTGAAATGTAATCTGACTCCAGAGAAGAGTGTCTGATGAAAAGGTGGGGGACCACACAGTAAATTATGGCATACTGTGTGGGGGAGCAACTTGCTAACCCCTGAGTATTAGGACTAAGCAACAGTGCAGTGGAAAATCATTCAGTTTATTACAGGTTTGGGCTCTGAAATAGGTTGTGGCCAAAAATGGCAAGTATTAAACTTGTCCAAAATTTGCGACCAAAAATCTTTGTGTGTGTGTGGGGAAAGCCGAACACTCCTGAGTTGTGACTCTGTGAATAGCTAATCAAGATGGCAAGCTGACTGGGGAGCAAGGAAGGACTACAAAGTCCATGTTCATGCTGTCTCCAGGATTTTTCCCAAAATATTTCCTTCTTCTTTAGCGCAGGATTAACATCATTGTGGCAAAGTCATAGAAACTGTTCAGTAAAATGTCTCATTCTTCTTCTCAACACATTATTTAGTGGAGCTAATCTGAGGAAGTAAACATTATTTTAGAACAAAGGTAAAAACAAGCTAATATTTACACCCCTGTGGCTCTAAGCTTGTTGCCAACATAGATGCTAATATTAAGCTTTTTAAATAATAGTGACTAACATTACCAGGTGTGCTTTTAAGGTGAATATTGTGGATCCATCATCTTGGATTTTAATACCACAGATGTTGCAGTTTTCTGCTCTTAAATTTGTTTCTTTTTGTTACCTTTTTTTTAATAACCAAAAGTTACGATGGTGCAGCAAAAGATGTGTTCCCCGGTGGTGCCACTCTTTTGATGTGAGAATGGACGTGTTTGTGTGACATTATGTCAGTTTTGTGTCTGGGGAAATGACAGCACACAACGCAGACATCAGACAGAAGATCGAACAGAGATGGGGGGGAAAAAAAACCACAAAAAAAACAGTTCCAGTCGAGTCTTAAAGTCACTGGAAATGCAACTCAAGTCCGAGTGCCAAACTCGAGTCCCCATGGGTGTTAGGTACAAATGAGATTAGAAACAAATGATTAAGACTTTTTTTACATGATTTTTTTTTTTTACTAACAATTTATTTTGCTCAAGCAACACAGATTTAATCAGAAACTTTTCCCTTAGCTGCACAGAAAAAATTGCAAATCATAGTGTAGGTGACAGAAAAAGGACACATCATGTACAGTTTCATTCATGACGAAACAAAAGGCACCTTAATCACATGAACTTCAGTGATAGGTTAGTTCAAATCTAAAAATACTTGCTAGCGTTTCCAGATAAGTTTCTTTCAAGTCCACAGACTTATATGAGTTGCCAGTAAGGGCAGACAACGCTACAGGGATAAATGACACTTGCCTTCAAATTGCTCTTCCTTGATCCGATCGTTACCTTCAGTCACAATGCTAATGTCATGTATGAGACTTTCACTGAAAGTAAATAAACCAGTGATGTGGCGCAATAAGAGAGCCCCCCCCCCTAATTTTCCAGGAAAAATAGTTGGACATTTTTGTAATTTTATTTACCTCTATAAATGTATGTAAACTAATTATGCAAGTGAGTGGTAGGCGTGACTGTGACTAACAAACAAAACCTCAAATGATGGAAGTTCTAAAAATATGGCTTGAAGAATCCTGCTTGAAAAACAGTTAAGCTTTAGCTGGACCTTGCACTATCATTTCCAGTCATTTAATTCCTAATGTTGGTCACCTCTAAATTAGCATTTCAACCATCATAACTCCAAATACAATCTCAATTCTAGAAAAGCTGGCATGTTGTCTAAAATGTAAATGAATGCAATGATTTATCTCAGACCCATATTTTATTCCCAATAAAACATGAGCAATATATCAGATGTTGCAACTGAGACATGGTACCATTTCATTTTGAATTTAAAGGCATCAACATATTTAAAAATGTTGTAACAGGGTGATGTTACCATTTTGTATCATCCCCTTTACTTTTAAACACTGTCAGTTAACATCTGGGAAGTTGCTCGAGTTTTAGGAGAGGAATGTTGTCCCATTCTTGCTTGAGGCAGAATTCTAGCTGCTGAACAGTTCTGGGCCTTCCTTGCTGGATTTTTCCATTTCATGATGCGCAAATGTTTTCTGCTGAAAGGTCTGAGCTCCAGGCAGGTTGGTTCAGCACCTGGATTCTTCTCCTGGGCAGTCATGCATGGCTGCAGTATGTGGTTTAGCAATGTCTTGCTAAAATATGCAATGTTTTCATGAAGGTGAAGTTGTCCTAATGGACCATATGTAAAACCTCTTACTTTTTAGCATTGATGGTGTCTTCACAGGTATATGGTTGCCCTTGCAACAGACTAATGCAATCCTGTGACAGCAGAGATGCAGGCTTTTGAGCAGCTCAAAACAAAGTGGATAGTCTTACGCCTCTTTTAGGTTGCAGGATTTGTGTCCAAGGTGTGAAATGTGTGGGGGTTAGTAAATTCAAACTATGGTTATGGTGCGAGTATTCCCTTGTTTGAGTGGTCATATAATAAACCCATGATATTTTATTAAAATCTGTTATAAGACCTCCAGCATAACACAGACTTTCTGAAGCTGTTTCATTCACTATTTGAGGTTCAGACTCATGGCTTTTCAGTGCTGGAGCAGCCTTGATTCAGTCTACCTGCAGAGCCAGTGTCAATGAAGTGAACAAATCCAAACATTTTCAGGACTGTTACTGGCAAGAAAAAACTAAACAGCAATACCTGATATAAGATTTATGGGTCTTTAGGGAAGCTGAGAAGTGTTAGCTTGTCACCACAGCAAAAATATTTTTTTTGTAGACATCTTTGAAACTTAAACACAGTGGCATTCCCTGAGAAGTGGTGGCAGATCACTCGTTCCTGTGTTAAGTAAGAGCTTTGGATGGCATTTAAGGTGATAATAAATTTTTTTAGCGTTGCAGATAAGCCAGAAAGCATGAACAACCAGACGCATGCCCTTTAATCGTAAGTCCAACTGTCTAAAACATAGTTTGTACTGGCAGGTCATCTTAGAACCATTCTTAACTCGGCCTGGATACATGTCGATGGATGAAAAGAATCTGCTCTGGAGGAGGTTGTTCTATGTATCACTTCCTGTTTTCCTTTCCCAGGGCAGGAGCTGCTCCAAGACAAGTGTCTGAATGTGTTACCGTGATGGTAACCATGGCGCTATGAAAAGCCTCCTGTCCTGGCTACTGGGCCTGTGCCCTACATCAGCCACTGCTTCATGTATTACTTGCCCAATGACAGTGGCTGTTAGCACTCCTCTTATCCTTAACCAGCCAATCAGGGATGGTGTTGAATGCTAGGCCTTTTACAAAATGTTGCCCACTCTTTATTTATTTCTTTTCCTTTATTGCAGAAAAGGTCAGCATAGGCCTTTGTGTTTGGAATGAGATTTATTTAGCAGGCAAAAGATGCTTGGATGTGTGCATGTGCATGGGAGTGTCGTGTGTGTTTACACATTTGGGAGGCTTTTCTGGCAAAGCATGTGTCGCTGAGTGTGAGTGGCTCCTCGTTGTCCTTTTAAATAAGATTATGGTATTTACTCGCCCACTGATCTTCTCCTGAGAGGGCAAAACAATAAATGAAAGAGGTGAGTGTTTTTCTTTTTCTGTCTTAGCTGAAGTGGAAGAAAAAAAATTTTTCATTAGGTTGCCACATTCTTTTAAGGCCTACTAACTCCCCCATATGGACTTTACATGGACCACAGCACTGGATGAGAGGGAAACCTGATCATTTGGCCGAAAGCTTTCTCCTCTTATATGTAGATGACTGTTTGATATTTTTTACATGAGCTACTTTGCACAAATGGCAGCCAAGGAATTGGGAATATGAAAGTGATTGATTAAATTTACTATACAAATATGCAAAAAGGAGCTGGGTTGGGTAGAGGGTCAGCTGCTGGATTTGCATCAGTCCTCATCCATGTTGGGGTGTATGAATTAGGGTTATCATGATACCTAAATTTTAAACTCGATATAGATACTAAGAATGATGCTCGATACTCTATTACACTGTTTTCGATACTGTAGAGGGGAAAAATGTATTCTTTTTAATCAAAACACAAAAATCACACAATCCAAACAACAAAAATAGATTAAAAAAATATATACAGAGAAAAAACATTAACAGTGTAATATTTTAAAACTCTTAGTTTGAGCAGAGTAGGATTGTCACTAAAATTTTAAACTTTATATCGATGGACGGTGCTCGATAATGGCCTACCATTTTCGATGATATAGAGGAAAAAATTATTCCTTTAATCAAAGTTAGAACACCACACAATATAAGCAATATAACAAAAATATATTAATAAATGTTAGTAAACACATTAACAGCTTAAAGTAAATTTTAAAGCTCTGTTAGTTTGTGCAGAGATAGTCTTCACACAGTCTAACAGTGTTGTCAGGCAGTTTGCTCACTGTGGTGCAAAAACTAAAAAAAAACATTTCAACCACTAGTTAGTGTACTTATTTACATAAGTGTCCTTTTCTTCATAATGCTTGAGACGAGATCAAATAAATAGAACAAACAAACTAGTTAACTACTTTTTAAACTAGATTAATTAAAAACATAAAAAAAGATTAGCTTTTTAAATGTTTTTGCAAACAGTCTGCATTAAAAGGCAAATAATATCTAACTGTAAGCCAGGGTTTGATCAGCCAGTAGCAGCATCTTGTGAGTGCTTCTGGACGGGGGGTGTCGCTATAACCTGCAACAACCTACGAGAATTGTAAACAATAAATGTTTTCACATCAGTCAGTTTCCAGTAACACCTGAAAAAGTTTCCAAATTGGTTGCTAGTCGCCTTTTCCTCTTTAAAGTGCCACTAAAGAGGTCTAAAAACTTGCTAGTTATTGCGACAAGTTGCTAAGTTGTCAACACTGCAAACAATGGGTCCTCCAGGGACAAGCTGCAGGGCGAGGCTGCCCGCTGCAGTACCTGCATAAAATGGATAGCGATAGCTGCTCTTTTGGAGGTTTTTTGTCGTGAACCAGCAGATGCCAAGGTGGCATATAAGTATCGATACCCGTGCTAATTAATATCTAACTAGATATTACATTTTTAGAATCGATTAGTACTGAGAATCGATATATTTATTTATTTATTTATTTATTCATTTATTTATTTATTTTATTATTATTTTTTAACAACACTACTATGAAGGCTATGTTTGTGTGGACATAACCTTAGTTCTGAGTTTTAAGCCTGGGTTTCTTACTGCACTGGAAGCTAAAATGTTGTGCTTAAATATTAAAGTTTCTTTTCTACTAAACGACTCATTTTAAATGTAAGTAAAGTAAATAAAACTTTATTTATATAGCCCCTCTCAAGATATAAAATCACAAAGTGCTTCACAAGAGCCAACAATGTAAAAACCAACAAAAAATTTATAAAAAGCAGATTTAAAAAGATGTGTTTTTAACTGACTTTCAAAAGCGACCATAGAGTCCACCAATCTCAAGTCCAAACGAAGATAGTTCCATAGTCAGGGGGGCTCCTTTAGTTTTTAAACTTTGTATGGGGCACCATTAGCAGGCCCTGGTAGTAGCATAATGTAGCATAGGCGTTCACAGTTAATTTGTCTCTTTGTCCTCCACCAGTCCTTAAGGGAGAGATTTAGCTTTAAAGCTACTTTACTAAAATTTTCCCGTCTGACTGATTGACAAGAGAAAAAACAAAATCCTGTGCAGCTTATATTCTTAACGCTAAGCCACATCTACTATCAAAGCAAAGTGCTTCAAAGTTGAAAGTGAATGAAGGTAAAATGAAAACAAAGTTCCAAGTTCTTCAGTCCTCGCAAACATCCAAACTTAATCCAAACACAAACAAGCCACAAAGGCTTTCTTGCTCTTTCATTTTGTTATTTATTTAGCAAGGCAGTTCGGGGTTTAATAAACTGATTTCTTTGGTTAGCTGACTATAATATTAGCCATGTGTGCAGAGGCTCATTCCAAAAAGCAATCTCTTTTTTTATTATTATATCCTGACTGTGAATGAAGTACTTAAAATATTTTAGTATTTGATTTCTAAAAACTTGTAAATTAGAATATATGCTGAAGGAAATAAAACTGTTTAACTTAGTATCTCCTCTGATTTAGCATGTTACAGAATCAGATTGCAGTTTTTTCTGCCTTCACTTGCGACATGTAGTCATGTCACATTAACAGCGGAGCTGAACTCTTTGCTCTGGTTTTGAGACTTCTGTGGATGGTTTTTTACTTGATTATTTATCTGTTCAGTAATATTTCACTACTTCACACAGTAGCGTTTAGAAGCCACGGGAGACTAAATCTGGTCCACAGCTGACTCAGCCTTGGAGTCCTTACAAATGAGGTGCAGCCGTGCTCTTAATGTCGTGTTGTTTTTGGTACTCAACCGTGACATGTCAAATTGAATTTTTGTTTTTTGCACAGAGTCAGCAGGCTACTTGTTTAGGGTCAATTTAATCCACTCTATTAGTGTCATGTCTCATACTTAAAAGGGATGTGAAGAATAACAAATGGCAGCTATTTCTGTCCTGAGGTCAGCTTACTGCTGTTTAGCATCCCTGCAGAATATTCGCTACCTGGTCCAGAGGGGATTTTAACAATGACGCTGCCTGAAACTAACACAAAAAAACTATTGTCATGCAACATAGAATCTGTAGGGCATGTCGCGTCTTCGACTGTCTGAAACCATTCTTTATGAGCCTTGCAGCCTTAAGCAACTCATTCGCTTCTCTTCTGCAGAAGTAAAAGAAGTGTTTACTAAAAGTGAAGCAGCTATTATGTTCACTGCGTCATTCGTTGCATAACTGAACTGTGACATCAACATAGCAACTATGCAGTACCAGATGTTGAGGTGCTCAGGATTCTGCAGTCTTCATCCTAAACAGCAGGTGTTGCTATAGAGAAAATAACACCACAGCACAACCGGGATAGCAGTTCAGATGCCTTTTAAATGCACCACTAAAGTCGCTTGTGACAAGTTAATAAAATTTGGAAGCTGTGTCCATCTACTGCTTATCTGAGGTCAGGTTGCAGGGAGGGCAGCTTCAGGCTCAAACTTCGGTTTCCCCAGCTACTTCTTCCAGGGGAATCCCATGATGTTCTCAGGCCTGAGCAGCGGCTCTACTCTTCTCAAGCTTCTCTTTTTACCTTTAAGGGAGAGCCTAGACACCATGCAGAAGAAACTCATTTCCCCTGCTTGTCAGCTTCTGAAGCTGGAGATGCAGAGGTGGTTAAAAAGCTCCTGCAAGGATGGATGACATCTGCCCAGGGTTCCTTTATACTCTAAATCATGTTGGACATGCTTCTGAAGTATCTCATGGACATCTGGGACTGGCAGACTGGGGTGGTCCCCCTCTTCAAGAAGGGTAACCAGAAGGGTTGGTCCAACTACAAGGGTCGCACTCCCCAGCTTTCCTGTTAAGATACATTTAAGGTTTTGTGGGATATTTGAGCCTTGGCTTCAGGAGGAGCAGTGTGGCTTTCGTCCTGTTCGTAGAACACTGGATCAGGTCTACTTCCTCCAGGTCTTGGAGGGAGCATGGGAGTTTGCCCAACCAGTCTTGTGTTTTTGTAAACGTGGAGAAGGCATTAACTTGTCCCTTGGAGAATCCTGCAGAGTGTTTTTTGGAAGTTTTGGGGTATCAAACCCTCTGTTAAGGGCTGTTTGGTTCCTCTATCTCAGGGTATGGGAAGAATGGAGCCGGAAATCAATGGGCAGATTGGTGTGGCCTCTACAGGGATGCTGGCTCTTTAACATGTTGCATGACTTGGAAGTTACATTTGCACTGTGTATGCTGTGTGGACTACACATCCAGAACATACAAAAGACACTTTATTTTTTTATTTTGTTTTACATGTGCATAAAAAAAAAAAAAAGATATTTTTTTTGTGTTTTTAGTGTTTTTTTCCCCCACTTGTAGCTGTAGATGCCAAACCATTGACTTGATAGTTTGAAGTTGACCCTAAATGCCATTTATGGACACTTGCTGCTCTTTAGTGTCTGCCTGTAATCTTCAGAAGGCATGCAGGGGGTTTTCCTTAATGGATTCGCATTAGTAGATTTACAGAATATCCAATTGTCCCGTTTTGTTGTTGAACATCCAGAGAGTTTCCCAGAAGTCGCGTGTCACCCCTCCTTTTGAGTGTCTCTGGGAGTTTGATTGAGTCATTAGGTAGCAAGGCTACAGTCTTTCACAAGCCTCTCACTGTCCTAGGGGCCATGACTGGGGATAACTCAATTTGCCTTCCCTGACCAGCCTGCTCTATCTCTCCAGCTCTGTTTCTTTTGTCAGTGCAAATTCAAAATGTTAAAATGACATTAAAGGATCCATTGCAACATTGTCCTGGGGGTTGTAGACGGTATTCTTACATTCTGAAAACTGCATCACAGAACTTAAAGATTTCAAAAGCATGAGACTAGAAAGCAAGTTGTCATGAATAAGGGAAAAGCAAACTTAAGTCAAGGAGTTCAGTTACTGTTTGCAAACTTTACATGTTGCTGTGGGACATAAAACACTATATTTTTCTTTTACTCTTGTATCTTCCAGGCAGAGTTCTCGGAGATTAACCTGGCTTCATACGTCAACTCAGGATGTATGGTGGACATGCAAGTCAACAAAGGTGGCAGCAAAGTGGTCAGGTGAGATGTTTAGACAGAAGATTGAGGCACTGACCTAAATAATCTTGAATTCTCCTTAGAGAACCATCCACAACGGGCTGTGCACAAAAAAAAAAGAAAACTGAGAATAATAAGGTCTGTACTGTCACTATGTTGGTAGAAAACCTCAAACAGCTTGTTTTAAAGGATAATCTTGTCACCTTCTCTCCTGGGATGTTATGCAAACAGTCATGGTAGCTAATTAGTGCTCTAACAACACAGATTCCTGTTAGCTCTCTGGTTGCAATGCTAGCCTGTTGAGGTAAATGGGAAGCTAGTTAGTAAATAGATAGATTTAGAATCTTACCTTTAAATGAAAAACCTTTGACTGCAGCTAAAATATTCCTCTCAACCAGCTGAAGCCATGTCTGCTATATTTTAGTATGTCTGCACTTAGCCTATATCTTAGCTTAGCTTATAAAGATTATAAAGCTAAATGTATAGTGAGCAGTGGCAGAAGTGTCTAACAATGTCGTGTCCCTGCCACAGCCAACCTGACGAAAGAGTTCATGGAATGTAAAAGTTGGTTGTGAAAGATTGATAATTATACGATAATATTTAACCCTTTATTTGTGTTTAGTATTTTGCCATCTCCACTTTCAACAGGCTACGAGTTAAGAGATATATAGCAGCTAGCAAAAAAAAGCAAACATTTAGTTGTTTAACATCCAGAGAGAAATTGGTGGTGAACTTTTAGTCTCCAAGTGGTTATATAATATGTTGGCAAGCAGCTAATAAAGTGTTGCTAATGTTGGATTAACCTTTAATATTTCCATCTATGGCAAGTCCCTTCCTTCAATTTGAATAAATTGTTCTTGTTAACTTGTTATGTATGAAAACATGACCTGTCCATTTGAATCAGGGGTTTTGAGACTTTAATAGTCTGTCTTTCCAAGTTGGAAATGTTTGGCCCATGTGTTGTAAGATTGTTTCACTCATGCTATCTAATATTGAGTTGCATTCCTCCTCCCCTGGTGAAATTTGCATAGCCTTGCCATAAAAGTATCTCAAACTTCTTTTGGCATCCCTTTCCAGAACAATAAGTCGCATTTTTTTACTTTTAGAAAACAACATGGCAGCTATTTTGAGTCTTCAGGGATATTTTCCTTTTATTCTTATTAACAGTTCTTGTGGTTGTCTCCAGCATGTATGCATTGCTGAATGGGATCTAGAATTGTGTATTTTGCCACTTTAGGTGGAACAGCATGTCCTTTCACATTTCAAAATGTTGCTTTAGTCCCTCTGGAAATATCTTTTTGACACTGAATTATCCTGATGACTCATCTTTAAATCAGAGGTGTAAATGAGAGGAATGAAAAGTGGCTTTTGTGACACTTCCATTTAGTTAGGATTACATTTTTGCTTTGGTACATGATGTGGTCCTACTGGTCTCATCATTAACCAACTACAGCATGGATGGGGCCATGTGCAGTTGCGTATTAAGCGGCTGGGTTGGGAATTAGCACTTCCAAGTTTGAGATCAAAGCATTCTGAATAGTGAGTGAGCTGGCACCACAAGTGGAGAAGTTTAAGTATCTTAGGGTGGTTTTCGTCATGACGACAGGACAAACACAAAGTGGGAGATTGACAGGTTCTGTTGTTAACAAAAGAGAACTGAACTAAAAGATGAAGCTGTTTATTTATTAGAGATTTGAGATTATAAACAGAAGTAGAGCTCAGTCATTTAAGGAGGGCTCTGTGCCACCCCTCAGTTAATTGAAAGGAGCCAGGCGATGGCATCTGGTCAGAATTCTCCCAAGGGACCTTTTTCCAGCATGTCCCACTGTGTAAGCCCTGCCGTAAACCCATGATCCACCTAAGTGAGCATACTTCTGCAGACTTGGGTAAATCCACATCTCCAAGAAGAGCTGGAGGAGATGATGGAGACGGGGAGGCCTACTTTTTTATGTAGGCTGCAAGCTGTTGATGCATTCAAATCAATTAGATTTTGAAATTTTCATTTAAAAAATCTAAATAAAAAAACTCTATGAATACACTGTATTATCTAAATAGTTGTGCATGCCATTCAATGTCAGCCCTCCATACATTCTTTTTTATTTGAGAAATAATAATCAGATAATGTGTCGGAATTGGTCTGAGCATGTTGCATCAATTTAGTGAGAATAGTAGTTGACCAGGGGTTTTAATGCAGCTGTTGTTACAATGCAACCTGTTGTAGGAGTTGACACTTAGGTTATTGCGTGGTTTTGAATATTTTGGTGGTATTTGCTGTAATGATTTTAGAGGACAAATTGGATGCAGATGGTGCAATGGCTGCCTTGCTCACAAACACTGGCGTTCACTGCCAAATTGTTTTTGCACATTATTTATGTCTACAAATGGAAGCTGCTTCAAGCAACCAGATGATTACTAACGTGTAGCAGTCCTGCAACTAGAAAGTCACAAGTTCAAACTTCCAGAAGTTGCTTTATTGACTCTTAAATTTACCTCATTAAGTGGGACCCTGGAGAATTGTCTGGATAAATAAACTGGCTGAAAACTGTGCTAGCTTCTTTTTCATATTGTGTCCTTTCCATAGATCATGGCCTAATTATTTCTGTGACAGCTGTATGTTTGATTCTTAGCCTAAAGAATGTTCAAACACTAACTTCCCAACCACAAATGAATCACACCCACAGTGATTGCGTTGTCTATCTCTCTCTCTGTGCGCTCACACAAGGGTTGCACACATGCATGCAGGCACGTTTACTGAATAAATTTAAGGCAGGCTTTGGCTTTTCCACGTGTCTCCTGGCTGATGGGACCTCTGACCTCTTGTCTGCAGACGTGCTCTCCACTGTTGGCTCCATGTAGCAGCACACTTTCTCACAGTTCTGTAGTTTCACTGCTGCGAATGTAGTCAGGTTTCTCTCACACTTGTCATGTGTAGTGTGCAATAAAATATTAATCTACTGCATCATCTACATAGGGAGGCTCAACAATGTGGAAAGTTATAAAGTTTTTTATTATCAATCACAATGGTTCACTTGAGCCATTTGAGACGCTCTCTGTAGAGTGTCAATCTTTTCACAAACATTTGTATGTAGTGTACATGAGTTAGAACAAATACAGTAATGAGGAGAAAAAAGCAATTTGGAACTGTTACGTAAATGAGATTAGTCTGGATTGTGTGGGCAACAGGTCTGAGAAGAGATCTTCTAAAGCGAATCTTGGGTCTTCGTCATGGCCGCCTTCTGATTGGACATCCTAAACACATCCCCTGTGAAAACTCCGGAACAATCCTGAGCAAACAACCTCAGATGGTCTATTTGGATGCACAAAGCAGTGACGCTAGCCCCTCTCTGATATCTAAGCTTGTCATCTGATCCTTCCATAACGGACATTTACACCTCCCGCTGCCTCAGCAGAGCCACAAACATTCTGAAGGACAGCTCCCACCCCGG
>JBAMHW010000026.1:11530733-11577926 GCA_037177495.1 Rhadinocentrus ornatus | reverse complement strand
TCTATTCTATTCTATTCTATTCTATTCTATTCTATTCTATTCTATTCTATTCTATTCTATTCTATTCTATTCTAAAGATGACACCTCTCCGAGGAAGGTTATTTTGACTGCTCGTGATCAAACTTACTGTTTCGGTCACTTCCAGCCATAGGTGAGAGCGTGGATCAGCTGGTATTTGAGCTCAGATTTCTTCATTATGACAGGCTCGTTTGGCATCTGACAGGCGGCTTGGGGCGACATTCCTCTACCCTGATTTGTGAACAACAGCTCATGATACTTAAACACTCATGAAAGTAGAGAAGTAGAAGTTTTTTTTTTATTAGGGTTACTATTAGATTATGGATAGTGTCTTATTGGTAATTTCTTTATTTTGCCACGTTAAAATGATCCCACAACCAATCTAATAAAAGTGGACCTTGATAGAAAAATATAGAATTTAATCATAGATTGGCTGCTCCGGAGCACGGATCTCAACATTACTGAAACCGTATTGGATCATCTTTACAGAGAGCAGAACAAAAGGCTGCCGGCATCCAATGAAGAGCTTTGGAAAGTCCTTTAAAGAAGCCTGGAGAACTATTCCTGAAGACCTACTTGTAAGGGTTCATGTTGTGCTGAAGAATAACAGTGGCCACACCAAATACTAACCTTATGCTGCATTTTTATATGTTTAAAAAAATAGTCGCCCCTATTTCCTGGCAATATATAAAGAAATGTGGGATAGCTCAAGACTTTTGCTGTACAATAGAAATATTTACAGAAGTAAAAAAAATACATTAAGTTTGATATATGGGCTGGGAAATTAAAAAAGATTGGGAGAAAGAAGGTAAGGTTTTTCTGTACTTCTTACTCTTCATTTGCTGTGTTTCCTTTACCACCTTGTCAGAAAGACATGGAGCTTTGCAACAAACTGAGCGTCCACAAGGTGGCAAATCCTCTCCTTTTTATAGATTTATTTTCCTCTTTAAGAGTTTTTAGTTCTTGATTTTCAGAGAAAATGGCATCTTGTATCTCCTGCAGAAGGTTTCTTAAAGCACATGGAGCCTCATTTATCAAGCTGCCGTAGGAACAAAAACAAGCGTACCCCAAATATAGTCAACTTTTGGAATTTATAAAAACCAAACTTGGCGGGAGAATGTTCCTACGTCTACGTAAACTGTGACCACGGCGTACGCACAGAATCTGGGAAAACAGGAAACTGCAACACCAACGGTACAGAATAAAATCAAGGAAATGAGGTGAGAGTCTGCTGCTCTGCTTTGGTCATTTATTCTGAGCTCCAGCAGAGTGGGACGGACTGGAGGTCTAGAAGTGATGCAACACCTATGAAACACAAAAGAGGATTTCCGTTTATTTATTTATTCTTACACAATCCTTTTGTAATTGTTTTCTTAATTTCCATCAAGACGGTCTCCACTTCCCACAACTTCTTGGCCACTTTGTTATTAGCGTTGATCGTGTCCCTCTGAGGACACGGCTGCTGCGGTCCTACATGGAGTCTTTAGCCTCACCCTCTCCAATCACAGCTGCAGCACCGCCGACCCAACTGGAAAACCCAGGAACTATAAATAAATATTATTTAACACTAAATAAACTGCTACCAATCTCAGATGTATCTGTACATATTTATTTTATACATTAAAATACAGACTGAGATATCCAGCTGCAACATTCGATGCCTCTTGCCTTCTGACACTGATGACAGCATCTGCCACCTGCTGCCACTATTCTGCCTTTCTGACACAAGTGATGTCCACGTCGTGCCCTGCAAGTAAAACCTTTTTGCATTTGTCAACATGGTCCATCAGGATCTCGGTCTCACACACCCCAAAATTTTGCTTCTCTCTTTTTCACTCCCGAGCCATCATGGAAATGATGTGATGAATATGTCACGTCCACCTGACCATTTATAGCCACAATGTGGGTGTGGGAAGGCGTTCCCTCACGTGCGCCCGCTTTAGAGTTGATTCTGGTTTATAAACCAAATATATAATTATTTAGATGTGGCTGGTTAGCTCAATTGGTAGAGCATTAGTCTCTCATGTGGGAGACCAGGGTTCGAATCCCCCAGGGGACGAACATTAACACCTTCCTGTTGGGTCCTTAGGCAAGACCTTAACGCTACTGCCTAACCACTGTAAGTCACTTTGGATAAAAGCGTCTGCTAAATGACTGTAATGTAATAAACGGAAACAGGCGTGGGACTTGCCGGCTTTTATAAATCGGAAAGTTGCAGTGCGCACCCTTTCCTTTTTGTGCCGCAGACGCCATCTGTAGTTTGCTTTGCTACGCACAGTTTGATAAATGAAGCCCCTGGTTACTTCTGGGTGCAGCTTCCGTGCTGTATCTGGGATGTACTGGTTTGGCCCACAAAAGGCAGAATCAAAATAGACTGACCCATATCCCTAAATGGTTGAAAATGTCTCACACTAACATTCAATATTCAGAAACCCACAGCTGCTATATTAATCCAAATGAAGCATATTTTTAGAAAACAAAGTTCCATAAAATATTTTTAAAGTGCCTTCATATTAAACTTGAGTTTGTGGAGAAATTTAATTTGCCAAGCGGTACTACAGGTTAGACAAAGCTTAAATTCATTATAAGCATTAGAAAAAATACAAAGAAAAAACATTTTATGATATTCTTATCAGATTTTTTATCTGGTCCATGTTGGATTAAAGTTCTTGCTTATTTACAGAATTTATCTGAGACAGACTCATTCACAAGTTTAGTGGTAAATCTGAACAGTGATTGAGATACTTTCTCCTCAGATGGGCCACACTTGATTCTTTTTTTCTGTCAAAGCTGAATTAGATAGATCGTTTTACTGATCTTGCTTCTCAAAATTCTCAAGGCTAACTTTTGTGACACAATAGAAAAGGTTTTATTTTATGAAGGTAGCACAAAACATTATAAAATGTACCAGTTAAAATAGAGATTTTCTAAGCATGGGAGTTGAACAGCTTGAACAAAAATGGTGAATGTACGGTTAAGTATCTTTTATATGTGTATAGCTTATTTGACTCAATCTGTTGTGATTAAAACAGGGACCGGTTTCATTATTTTAACTGTTTAATTTAAGGCTGGAGTCACGGTTTACTATTGAGGTAATGAAAATTTCTCAAATGTAATGATGGAAGTGATATGAAAAATGAAAAATGTGAGTTTATTAAAGGAAAAACTTTACAGCAAGTAAATTTTTTAACTTGCATCATAGCAAAAGAAACAAATGAGCTTCCTAACTGGGTGCTTCAAACATATACACTTTTCTTTTTATTGGAAGTTTAAATATTAGTTTTTGTTTGTGTCTGGCCTTATCAGAAATCTGATTTTAATTTAAAAAGACACATTTTTCAAGTACATGTTATAAAAACATACCAACATGTTGGTCATGTAATGTGGCGTGTGTTCTCCAGTAAACACACCACAGGTTACAGTAGTTACTCCTGACTGCACGCCTCTAGTCTCAGCTCCTCCTGTACTTTAAAAGCAAAGTTGATTAATAATCAGCGGTTAATGTTTAGCAAGGAGCTCATCTGATAATGGTGATGATGACGTTTACCAAGCTTTTTTGCTGTTTGTCTCATTGGAGGTAGTTCGGTTCAGCAGCTGGATTAAAAAAATGTAAATGGGGGAAAAACAAATGTGAGGTGGAAGTTGTACAGTGAGTGTTCATCATGGCGAGCATCAGCCACTTTACTGCTCTTTGAGGGCCTAATTAACACGGCTGCAGCACACATTGTCAAGTTAAACATAATTCAAACCAGTTTAGCTGGTTTTTATATGATGTTCTGTACATTTCTCTGACAGATGATGATGCACTAACAATTACTGAAGGAGAAGGCGAGATACACAGTGAAGACGAAAACTCATTCATCTATAGGTTAATACATAACAGCTAAATATGGAGCTGCATCAGATCCTAGCGGTCATGGGTTGCTCATTTTTCTATCAAAACGTTTCCCAAATTCTTCCATGTCTGACTGCAAAGTATTTCTCCCGTCCAGAGCCCCAATCGTCCCACACGTGCTTATGCTTTGGTTGTGTTTAATCACGATGCTGTGCGCTGAACTCCCAATGCACTTTGTTTTGTGGTCCGCTTCCTGTATTTGGTCTACTTGATGTGTTACCGGGACCTGTGTTTGTAGACGGACCGAGTCCGCTTCTTTGATTCGAGTCAGAATTAGTTTTTGCATTCACAATATCCCAAATGAAGCAAACTTTCTGAGCAAAGACTCAGATCCGAATCAAAAAGGCTGGTGTGAATGGGCCCAGTAATTAATGCTTATCTAGATCCTACATTTGGGTAACAGACATACAGTCCGTTCTGAATCAGATAAAAGTAATCATAAAAAGTTTCAGACTAAAAAAATTTCTATGAATATTTTAGATTACTTGACAGGATTTTATCAACACTGGATCAGCTGTTCAAATGGGCCTTGTTTTGCTACGTGTGGGGTTCATGACTGCCACTGCCATCTTGCCTTGTCGCCATTCTGAGGTATCTATGGAGGAAGGCAGATGGAATATAGCAACAGATCCTTGTCTGACTTCTTTTTTTTTTTTTAAAGTTCTTTTTAATTTTATGTTCTGAAAGTTACCATTTTCAACCAGACAGATCCGGGCCCACCTTCTTTCCAAAACCTTTAAGTAAACAAGAAGCCTTTTTTTTTTTTTTTTTTTTTTTAATCTCCTCAGGTAACAATTTAATACTTAGACCACACAGAAACAATCCTTATAAGCACACACACATAAAGTGTTAACACCCCTTCCCCCCTTCCCAGGAAAAGTCTGTTATAATCAAGGAAGGAACTGTCTGCCTCGAGCAACACCTAATACCTCAGACAGGTTCATCTTGTTACCGAGCAAATAAATCCCACTTACAAACATGCCGAGCACAGACATGGCTTTAGGAGGCTTGAGGGTGTTTCCTTGCAGAGTGCTGTGACCATAATGAAAGTATGTGAGCGGCCATGAGAGCCATTCCACCATCTCTGCTTTTGTAATAAAACCTTGATTACAAATGGCCCTCCTAATTCACTCAAACCTCTTACGATGCTCATTTCCCTTTCTGCTAGAGGTCATTAGGTGCTCTATTGCTCTTGCAGCTCCGCTCGGGATTACATCTGCCTCCCATGGGATTCTTCTCCAGATCCTTGACACAATAAGACTAAATGCTCTGCAATTTGTTTAGCTTGTAGATGTGCTTAAGTTATACATGCTCCTTGGATTTCACGTGTGATTTAAATAAATGTATCTAACTGTTTTTTGTTTGCTATATGACCTTTGCTAGTGCGGATAAGAGCCCCAGAGGGTGATTTTAGCTGGAGGCAAATCAGAGTTCTGGCAGCCATGACTAGCCCACTACAGATGGTCCATGCTGCCAGGTACTGCCAGGCCTAGTGCTACCGCAACAAGAAGTCTAGATTTTACAAGCCTTAGGTTTGTGTTCAAACTTAACTGTCCACTAGACTTAGGGTTAGGGGAGCGACTGGGGGACTCAATTGGGGTTTGGAGCGTTGCTATGGTCTGAACTGGCTTTTATGCTGCTGCGTTGTCAACTGAACCTTTAGAATAACATATTCCCCTCCTTACCAGAGGATAAGAGCCCCAGAGAGTGATTTTAGCTGGAGGCAAATCAGAGTTCTGGCAGCCATGATTAGCCCCTTACAGAGGGTCCATGAGTGTCCATTTCAATAATTCCACTGCATCAAGAATATATGAAAAAAGACAATCAATGGGCATGAGAAATTCGCACCTCTATTGATTAAGACAAGGCAACTTCTATTTAGGCCACAGAAGTTTTAGTCCACTTTCTGCATTTGGTTTACTTGAAGCAAACCAAGACCAATGTTTCTGGGATGTCCAGAGTTCACTTCTT
Organism: Rhadinocentrus ornatus; assembly: GCA_037177495.1. Taxonomy (NCBI): domain Eukaryota; kingdom Metazoa; phylum Chordata; class Actinopteri; order Atheriniformes; family Melanotaeniidae; genus Rhadinocentrus; species Rhadinocentrus ornatus. The sequence continues at coordinate 11,572,042 of JBAMHW010000026.1, read as the reverse complement.
TGATGCACATCAGAGTTCACACCGCCTCAAACAACCGGACATTCCAAGCAAAGGCCTGGTGTGAATGCACCCTTAGAAACAACAAGTGCATGCAAAATCTCTGGACTCATTAAACACACAAACTGAAAAATTAAGCTTGAAAGTATGTGCTTAATGTTTTAAAGTGTCGACTATAACTGTGATCTTTACCTAACCATAATCAAGTAGTTTTTCTGCATAAGCATAACCTGGTAGGTTTGACTGTAGTCACAAATTTGGATCTTTTGCCAATTTGCCTCATTTTTTATCCATACAGACTCTGAGCGACTTTTTTGTCAATGTTTTCTTAAAGATGCAAATATATTCATTGTTGAGATGAGCCAAACTATGGCTTCTTTTGCCAACGTTTCTAAATCTGTCCAACTCTTTGGTTGCTTACTAAGGTTATTTTCAGAAAGTCTTTACAAAAGCCTCCCAAGAAGTCAATGATGCATTTTGGGTTCTGAAGTGTAAAAACTAAATTTCATTTGGTGTACTGCTATACATATTTTCTGAAATTGAAATAGTAAATTAAATCTGGATTTCTTGAATTTTGAACCAACAAAGACGAGCGAATAACCATCACAGTATTTAATAAATAACATTGTGGTACAATGCTTTACGGGTAGCATGCAGTAGGTAATTAGAGCTTTTTCTCCGAGCTCTATGACCTGCTCTTGCAAATGAGTGAAAAGGCGTTTGAGATTAAATGATAGTTTTAAACCAGCAAACAAAATGGTGAACTTTAGGACCCCAAACTACCCTGAAAAGCTCGGATGTCTGCTGAGTGACATGATGATTCTATTTATAGTGGGTATAAGGTACTTTTTTCGTTAATGAGAATTTGAATAAGAATTACCATCAGTTCACTATTTTACAATCCAGTGACATTTTCAGGCAATTTATGTGGCCACATAACCTATTTGTGGCATTATGCTTTAGCATCTGTCCTGAAAAACAGGAAAGCACACTTTTCTCTCTAAGGAACATTTGCCTGTGATGACGGAGGGCCAGCATGGCACAATGCCCCATTGTGTACAAGAGCTGTGCTGATCCTCGGCATGTACTGTTTGACATTTGTGGCATTCCAAGTGAGTTCTACCACGACTAGCCTTATCAATGAGAGACAGACTGATGGAGGAAGATAAGGCCCTCAGCAGCTTTCGAGCCAAGCAAAGGGTCGTTATGAGTACAAATGTTCCCCACAACTCAGATATCCCTTTGGAACCTATTAGGTCAGAGATCCTGTATGATAAATGAATCTTGTGACCCAGTGGCAGCATATTGTATGTATGAATAGCTTCTTGCTCAAGGCCTGCTGATGAAAAGATCCTGTTGGTACTGTTGTACAGTATATTGTATAATAGCCGTATAAATGTCAGGTTTGTTCCATTATGTATTCATCACTCTTGAGTTTTTCCAGCTTTTTTTCTCTTACTATTCTATTGCTTTTAATTGCTTATTAAAACCTTTAACACAGGGGTGTCGAACTCGGGATTTTCTAATGCTACAAAAAGACAGCAGTTTAACAGAAACAAATGCCAAACAAGTGTAACTCTTGTATGCTAAGCTGGCTAACTAGTAGCATTAGCAAATCTATAGTTGCAAATGAGCACAACTCAGTATGGTCTCTAGGTACTAATAAAGAATATTAGGAGCTGAAACTAACTTCCAGTAGCTGATTTAGTTCCTATGTTGTCAGACACTTATTTTTATCATTAGCCTACCTATGCTAAAAGGTTTTTATGATAAAACTAAGTGTCTGATAAGATAAGCACACTATGAACTTTATTAGATTAATAACTTCCAGTACTTTTTGAAGGATGCTGGTCTGTAGTCTAGAAAGCTAAGAGTTGTGATGATATTTGGGACTAAAGAAGGGCAAAGAAGGGCAAAGATGACCCTAGAACTTGACAAATTAAGATGCAGTCATGAGTAAGCTTTGATGAAACTTGGTGTTTTGTGGTTGACAGTGTCCAAGGCATGTAAGCATTGTGACGAAGAATGTATATAAAGGATATTGTCATAAACCTCAAAAAGAAGGACGCAGCGCGCCCGGACAAACTGGTGAGGAAGGCAGGCTCTGTCATTGGTACAGAGCTGGACAGCGGCGGACGCTGAACAGGCTCCTGTCCATCATAGACAACCCTGATCATCCACTGCACAGCACCATCTTCAGACAGAGGAGCAGCTTCAGTGACAGACTGCTGTCACTGTCCTGCTTTACGAACAGACTGAAGAGATCGTTCCTCCCCCACGCCATACGGCTCTTAAACACCTCTCAGGGAGAGCGATAACACAAAACACAGCTCCGGACTCACACTCACACCACGCACCTTGGGCACACACACATCCATATGTGGACTCAAGCGTGCACAAACTGACTGTTGTCACTGTATGTCACACACTGCCATTTTGCACAACTGCATTTCATATTTATTCATTTTATATTGGTCTTTTATATTATATTTTTACCCAGTTTTTATTATAGTTTCTTTTTTGCATTTGTACTGTAACTTGTAGGCCTTTACGTTTCCACTTTTCAAGCTGGTAGAACTGTAAATTTCTCTTTGTGATTAATAAAGTATCGATCTATGAATGACACAAGTCTTTCTTTTTTGGACTCAGAAGAAGACTTAACATGCGTACATGGAGAGAACATGCAAACTCCACAAGAAAGGCCCTGTTTGAACTCCTCCTTTCTGTCCTCATGTCCCCATCTATAACCAGTCACCCCCCCCATCAGAGGCTCGTACCACCCTTTATTGCAACATTGAACCCATTTAAAGGGCACATTAGCATATCGGTCGTGAAGTGGTACCTCTAGGGCGTAACTGATTTAGATCGTAAAACATAAATGTGCTGCTTTATTGTTAATCCATGACTTGCAGGCAGCCCTGCTTTGGCAGAATAAGTTCGACTAAAGAGACGAAAAACATAGTTAATGGGTGACAAACCTTTGATGTTCTGTTGCTATGGGGCGCTTCCTGCATTAAACATAACTTAGTGAAAAACTTTCCTGTAGTTACAGCATAAGTGAAATGTTTTATTTGTTTATTTTTTCTATATGTTTGCATTTTACACTATAGGGGGAATCAGTAAAACTAAAACAGTTTTATGAGGATTTTGGTAGAGAAAAGAGAGACAATGGTTTCTTACCTCAGATTCAGATGTAATGTGACTACACAGTATAAGACAAAACATGTTACTATAAGTATTAAACCACTATTTTGAGGTTCTGATTTCTTTTTAATAATTTTTCAGCACAATTTCAACCACAGATGAAGCAAGATGGTGTGCTTCTGTAACATCTTACCCACCAACTTATTTTATTTTAAAAATACAAATGAAAACAAACTTCCTCCAGCTTTTCAAAGAACTTACAGGAAATGTCAAACATGTTATTTTGGTTTCTGGGACATTCTTTGATTAACATATATATATCTGTAATTAGTCAAGTTTGAGATGACAACTATCTTAAATGCTGTCTATAAACTGTATAAAACATTAAATAAAAAAATAAAAACGAAGAACTTAAGCACTACTCCAAAGATTTAAGTTCTTTCTCAGTGGTTTCCAACTGGGAAAAGCAACACCAACATTTCTTGGTTTTACAGGATGTTGCCTGTTCTGGCATTATATAATCCAATAAGTGCAACATTTGAAATCTTCAAACTGCTCTGATAAAACAGCATCCATAACCCTAGTTATTTTACTTCCCTCTTCTTTGTAATTCTCTGAAAAGTTCTCTTTTGCATGATTAATAATATATCAAAATAACTCTTTTCTTTTGTTTGCTTTTTTCCTGCATTATTTTTTCATCAGTGTTTAACTGTTACTGTGGACCTGAACACTCTTGGCTTCTCATGTTTGAAGACATGCTGTGTCCAGTGCTGCTTTATCAATAGGAAATAGGAGTCTGCAGCATTATTTAGGAGTCTTGACATGCTCTTCTTGAGAACAATTTTTCTTTTTGGCTCAATAGAGAGCTCTATCCAGTATAAATTAGAGCGGAGCCCTTTTTATGTTGCCACTCTGGCTAAGTGTAGGAAGGAATGAACAGCTGAAGTCATTCTGTTGTTGAGACCAGATCATTCTCAACCATCCTGCCAGTTTGGCCACTGCTGTATTACAAAAGCAACACTTAAGGGGTTTGATGGAGGGTCTAGCTGTAACTTCAGCCCACACACTAAACTAAATTTTATGTGTACCTGTGCTTACAAGCACACATTTTGGGGTGCTTTGGTTTAGGTTAAAGAGTGATTGATTTTATAAATATAAATGGGTGGCTTGAGTCCCAGCCCCTCCACATGTCAAACATTCCACCCTTTTCCTGTTGAGGACCATGTTCTCAGATTTGGAGGTGATGATTCCCATCCCAGCTGTGTCACCCCAACCCTCACTTGAAACTAATCTGATTTACTGCGGACCAAGTTCTGGTACCGGTCGAATAAGGACCGGACAGCTCATACACTTCATTCTCCTGGAGCACCCCCCACAGGACTCCATTGGGGACACAGTCAAACGCCTTCTCCAAGTCCACAAAGCACATGTAGACTGGTTGAGCAAACTCCAATGCCCCCTCTGCAATCCTGAAGAGGATGTAGAGCTGGTCCAGTGTTCCGGGGCAAAAACCACACTGCTCCTCCTCAATCCGAGGATCGACTATCTGACAGACCCTCCTCTGTAGGACCCCTGAATAGACCTTACCAAGGAGGCTGAGTGTGATCCCCCTGTAGTTGGAGCACACCCTCCGGTCCCCCTTTTCTGAAAAGGGGCACCACCACCCAAGTCTGCCAGTCCAGGGAAACTGTCCCCGATGTCCATGCAATTTTGCAGAGGAGTGCCAACCAAGACAGCCCTGAAGCATCCAGAGCTCTATGGAACTCTGGGCAGACCTCATCCACCCCCAAGGTCCTGCCACAGAGGAGCCTTTTAACCACCTCAGTGACCTCGGCCCCCAGAGATAGGAGAGCCCACACCAGGGAGCAACTATAAAATGAAAGAGGGTCCAGAGCCCAAGCCGTGCGTCGAGGTGAGTCCAACTATATCTAGCCGGAACAGCTCAACCTCACACACCAGATCAGGCTCCTTTCCCGTCAGAGTTGACATTCTACGTCACTAGAGCTAGCATCTGCAGCCAAGGATCAGACCAATGTCACCCTTTCGGACTGAACCTGACCAGGCCCCATGGGCAAAGGCTCGGCCACCAGGCCATCGCCTCCCCTCCAGAGGGGGTCCCCGGTGACCCACTTCAAGGCAAGGGAAACCTGGATCAATTGTTTTTATTCATCATAGGGGTCTATTGAGCTGTGCTTTGTCTGGTCCCTCCCTGTAGAGACCTGTTTGCCATGGGTGAATTCCAAGGTCATAAAGCCACAGACAACATAGCTCCTAGGATCTTCTGGACACTCAGGGAGGAGAATACATTATTGCTGAAATGCATTGTTTGTAAAATTGTGAATTGTGGTGTCAAAGAAAAAGAAAAATCGTGTGTTTTCATCATCACCAATACAACATGTCTATTTTATGTAATTTGTCTCACAAAAAGAGTAATAGTTTCTGTGTAGAAGCATAAACACTGTAAGGAAACAGTTGCACGATATCTTCTATTATCACCTTACCCCAAGGACCCTGCTGTACAAATAAAAGGCATCTAAGCTGCACTTTACTTGAAATTAAAACAGTAGGTTAAAAAAAAAATTCTTAAGTCGAGCTTAATTTCCTCTGTAAATGTGAGATGTGGGCTGGTTAAAGGATGCTTCAGGTGCTTGATGGGCCATTTGGCCTTACTCCCAGAACAGTTTGTAAAGGAAGGATTAGGCTGTGTTAATTGGATGGAAGGTCCAAAAAGATTAGGTGCTGTGAGGAGCATTTCTTCACCTCTTCAACCCGACGCAGTCAGTGAATAATGAAGCCCCTGACTGTTAACACGAGGCCCAGATTCAGTGTGTGCCAATGTGCTGACAGAGCTGTGAACCTGTGAACAAGTAGTACACAGGAGGTTTCTGGGCTTAGCACAGTCAGGTCAGTGATAAAACAGGTAATTATGTGATGTTAACAAAAACAAACAAAACAAAATCAGCTGACATAAAGACGGGCAACTCTTGTCTATACTGTTTAAAAGACTTTGCTAATATGCTTACAATGCCAAAATTTTTATGTTTAATGTTCAAAATGTGGTAATGTTCAAAATCTTATAAGATGCTAACATTTGCTTATCAGCATTGGACATGAAGTTACTTGGACTTACCTTCTATGAGAAGCATTTAAGAAAATCAGCTGGCATGGATGTTATCGGCCCGTGGCACTGCTGGGGTGTAATGGAAGACCAGGATGCTGCAACAGCAGCCTACCAACTCTTCTGCATTGCTCGGTCTCATGTGTCTCGTGTTTCTCTTTGCAACCCCATAGATTTTCTATGGGGTTCAGGTCTGGGGAGTTTGCTGGCCAGTCAAGCACAGTAATCCCTTGGTCATTGAACCAGGTTTTGGTTCTTTTGGCAGTGTGGACAGGTGCCAAGTCCTGCTGGAAAATAAAGTCGGCATCTCCAAAAAAAGCTTTTTCTGCTGAAGGAAGCTTGAAGTGCTCTAAAATCTCCTGGTAGACGGCTGCGTTGACTCTGAACTTAAAAAAGCACAGTGGACCAACACCGGCAGGTGACATGGCTCCCCAAATCAACACAGTGGAAACTTAACACAGTGTCTTGGATTGTTGCCTCTCCATCCTTCTTGCACACTCTGGGACCTTCGTCTCCAAATGAGATGTAAAATCTGCTCTCATCAGAAAAGAGCACTTTGGACCACTGCTCAACAGACCAGTTAATTTTTTCTTTAGCCCAGGTAAGATGCTTCTGACGTTGTATTTTGTTGACAGGAGGAAAGCAACATTTGAAGCCCGTGTCCAGGATGTCTGTGGTGGCTCTCGAAGCACTATAGAAGCTATAACATTGAACTTTTTCACACTATTCTAATTATCTGAGATTTTAATTTTTTGGGTTTTAATAAGCTGTAAGCCATACTCATCAAAATTTGAACAAATGAATGTTTGAAATATTTCACTTTGCATATAACAAGTTTATATATGTTGTCATGTCATTATCTGTACTGCTTGTTCCTATTAGGGGTCGCGGGGTGAGATGTTATCTTTTTTTAAGTTGAATTACTGAAATAAATTAAGTTTGTGTGATATTCTAATTTTTTTAGTTTCACCTATATAGTCAAAATTGATATTAAAATAATAAGAAGATGAACAATGTACAAAGATGTGCTAATCTCCAAAAAGAACATCCTCCTAAGCTGCTTCTTCTCTCGTAGTGGAAAGAAGTATCGTTCTGTAGTAATAATTCCATGTGCATATTTCTTTAAACTGAATGAAAAAACTGCTAAAATTGTATTTTCTTTTTGCAGAAGTGCAATTTGTGTTTATGGGATTACTTCATACAGAACCTGCATAGACTTATAGACTTGCTGATGACAGCTTTAATAATAAGCAGACCCTAGGGAACGATCCTGAACTCCCATAGTTTAACACCGACATCAGAGAAAACATCTGGGATCGTCCTCTGGGAGCTATCAATGTCAATCATAGCAAAGAATCTAATGAAGTTTGAGGAATTTCACTCTCAACCAGCACATTAAATTCTTGTGTCTCGGATTATTTGACCTTTCTTTAGTTTACAATTTGCTAGAACCTTGCAGCTTGATGATCTGAATCTCGCCAACGGTTTTCTTTGCAATATGTCTTTGTGCAGGTCCTTCAAGCCAGACTTTGTCCTGATTCGCCAACACGCCTACAACATGATTCCTGGTGAAGACTTCAGGAACCTCGTGATCGGCCTTCATTTTGGTGGCGTCCCAAGCATCAACTCTCTCTACTCCATCTACAATTTCTGCAGCAAACCTTGGGTGGTAAGCAGTCTTTAACAGCTCTCTTTGCCCTTCTTTAACCTCCACAAAGGCGTCATGAGGTCTTCCCTCAGCAGCTGCCACCGACTGATTTATTTGGGCTATTAAATGGAGCTGAAACACCTGTGCCTAGAGCAGAAGGCCTCAATCACCGGACTTTATAAGTAACCTTGTTCAGAAGGAAAGCTACAAAACTGTAGTGGAAAGCATGTGGATGTTTGGCTTTGCATGACTTATAATTGCAGCCTTGTCAGTTTGCAGTTTGAGTTTAAAGTATGCTCAGCAAGAGCTGACACATAGTTACATAATGTGGTGAAAGAACATACCAGTGCACCACATTTACACAGCTCTGGTATGTATTTTACAAAGCACACCACAAGTTGAAAAAATCATAACCTCATAGTCAGTTAGTGGGGATAGTTTTATATTTCTGTTTATACACTGCCCAGCCTCACTCAATTCAAGTTCTCTTAAGGCTACAAAACAATTTATTTCCAGTATTTTGAAGTTTCTTCCCCTAACACATGTGGAGATACTCTGAAAACTATGTTTAATAGCAAAAAAATAAGACATTTTTGGTGATCTGTAATGTTCATTAAAGATTTTCTTTCAACCACATTTCTTCATTTTCACTATCCCCCCAGTTGTTTTAATTTTTTGGAGGTGTTTTGGTAGTTTCACCAGTCTCCTTTAGTAGTTTTGGTTCCTTAATGCAGACCCTTCAAATAAGCATCTCTTCCACAACCACAGGACATGTCTTCCAACATGAGTTTTAAGGATTGAGAATCTACTTAAGTAATAATTTAGGGTTAAATAACTAGTCAGATGAAACACAATAATAACTACAGTACCTTTGCTTGGTTCAGTTTGGGTCAGGCATTGTTGCTATGGTAAATTGCAAAAGTTTTATCAATTCCTCAAAAAAGATTTTCTTTTTACGGCAGCCTTTGTAGAGAAAGAGAGGAAAGCAACCCTCCCCAAGTCAGGGTTGGATTTACCTGTTCCAGTCAAATTTTATCAGTATTCAAAATGATCTGACAAAGAAAAAAACAAACATGCCATCCCAATCCAACAGGTTGAGTTCAGGGTGACATCTGGTCATAAATGTGTTGCAAGCACAGGTTTAGCTTCTATCTAGCCTTGCCTGTCCTCCACTGCTTCAATAATGATGGTCTCCTGTCTTGTGAATTTTTTTTCTTGCAGTTTTCTCAGATGATTAAGCTCTACCACTCCCTTGGCCCAGAAAAATTCCCCCTGAATGAACAAACCTTCTATCCCAACCATATGCAGATGGTGAGTGCCTCGCAAATATTACCATTTAAACTATTCAGAGTAAAGACAATACATCCTTTAAAAATAACATAATAATGTTTTTTTTTTGTTTGTTTGTTTGTTTGTTTGTTTTTTGTTTTTTTTGGGGGGGGGTAAAAAAATCACCAATGACTTTGTTTGGTTCATGTTTTCATTAAATCTTTATTATAAAAATATAAAACACAGAAATTAAATCAAACATTTCCATAGCCCCTACATGGAAACATCGCCCCCAACCTCACAATTCAGGAATCAGTGTTTAAACCCACACTGTACACAGCTTCCTTGGTTGCATTTTTATGTTTTATTTGTTTTAAGTATCAAACTTAACCAATTGTTTCTCTGTTAAGCAGACAGAGGCTGTGTCCGAATGTCCACCCTACTCCCTAACCCCTCGTTCACTACATAGGGCTGCACTAAATAGCACACTACATGGTGCACTCATTCTCTTGACGATTTGGAGACGAAGCTGCCTATTTTTCCCACGCCGCAGACCACGTGACTACCAGCTGTTACCGCGGCAACCACAACACGCGTCAACATGTCATTCGAAATCCAATCCAAAGTTGTTTGTAAATATTTTTATTTTTATTCCTTATGTTGTATTTTATTCGTTTTAGCATATCTATTCAGTAAAAAATGTTTTTCGCCTCCTTGCGCCATGTTAAGCTTCTGCCAGCAATGCATTGTGGTCTATATTGTCAAGTGACCATCAATGCTCACTACATTTCAAGATGCATTGTGGGTAATTTTGAGTGCCCTACTTTTTTCTATCTGGACATTTGGACACCCCTACAAAATGGCGTGACCCCTATATAGGGCACTATGTAGGAAGTAGGACACAGCCAGTATATTTACAGAAACATGAACCACAGAAATTATGACCCAGAAATGCCACAGTTGGAGAAACCTGATCACTTAAAAGGAGAAAAAGTATGTTTGAAACTTTAAATACAGTTTGTTTGTTTTTGGTGTTTTTTTGAATGATTGAAAAACTAAAGTAAATTTTCTCTAAGTTGGGAAAATCTCTTTAAGCACTCTATCTGTAAGCTAAAGCCAGCAGGTCGTTAGCTTAGCATTTGTAACAGCTAGCTCAGCTAAGATCTACGTAACAGAAAATCAAAAGCTCACCAATTAATAAATCTTAATGTAATAACTTTTTTTTTTTTTTAATTAAAATGTGAGAAAACTTTAGAGACTGCCAGAAAAGTCACTGCAACCAATAAATAGCTCAACTTAGCTAACCGTAAGAATGGCTTATGTAAGCTAATCTAACTGCTGTCACTGGGCTCATTTTTAGCTTACAGATATAAGAGCAGTCAATTTTCTCACCTAACCTTTACACAAGAAAACAAATAGATGTGTTCCCAAAATTGTGAATTTCTTGATTACACATAATTATGGTCTCATTTCAGCTAAGAAAACAAAGATGGCTATTGTTAGCTGTTAGCCCTCTTTGTGGCCAGTCTGGGTCTGTTAATGGAATGAACTGAAGGAAAGTAATAATACAAAAAACCCAGATGGGTTCAGGTGAAGAAGAATGAATTTAGTGACAATATTGTTACTTTCATTTATATATAATATCCATTTAAAATAGTTAAATATAAAAGATTGAATATACACTTAAAAAATATCTCATTCTCTGAAACCCCTGTTTATACTGTACTGTCACTGGATAGTTGAGTACCAGCCAAGGGAACGAAGATTAAACACAAAAGTACCATAATAATAAATTTGCAGATACTTGTCCTTCATTCTGGACATTATAACATGCTGCTCTGCTTGTCACAAAGGTTTGGCTTATTTTATTTTTTTCCTTCTTTTCTGCACATACACCACATAGTTACTTTGTAATCCAATAAACATAAATAAATGTAATATAGAGGTTTCAGCTGAGTTGATAGTTCATTTCTGTAGCTTATGTTATATACAGCAAAAAATATCACAATCTTTTTCAAAAACAAGCTCTCTTCCCTGCATTGGCACTGCTTGATATCAACATTTTTCTGACATGCACAACAGTGGGGAGTGTGTCTGTGATGAAACTGCAAAATGAGTCACAATACAAACAATTAGGGAAGCAGAGACACTACCATCATATATCATCATATAGACACGTTACAGTAAAAAGCTGGGAACTTAATCAATGTATACCTCACTGTAAAATGTATTTTCACAAAGTTCTTGGAGCCAAATAAAAAGCATAATTTTCAAATCGTACAGGTATTGGCACTGAATCTGTGTTAAAAGAACTATTGGCAGTGTTGCTGGCAAGTGCAGTGCATAAGTAATGATGTAGGAGCTTTGCAACTCCAGTCTACCTTTTGTCTTTTTGGTTGTATTTTGTCTAACTGAATAACTGGAGACCTAGTTGTGGATTCCTTGCATTATAGAAGATGAACTGTCTAATTGCAAAAAATGACAATCGCACTAGAGCAGGGCTGCTCACTTTGGTCCTACAAGAACACAATGACTGCAAAATGACTCATCAGTTTGAGTGGAAACATGGTGGATTGAATTGTGGCCCTCGTAGGACCGAATTGAGTAGTCCTGCACTAGAGGTCGACTAGCTACAGGTTGCCATTTAGGACCAGTGACACCTAATATTGTAGAAAATGTTTTAAATATCCCAATTGAGGTCAATCACAGTCGTATACTTCACATACTCTGTCTGTCTATACTCTTTATTAACACCGCCAGATCATAAATGTTTGATATAAACACTGTTGAATGGGGAAAAACATACTTAAAGGGCAATCTGTACAACAAAAAGGCTTTTTTCTCTCTCTATCAAGTGCTACAAACAGGCACTGTAATTTATTTGCTCTTTTTCTCTCTCTCCTTTGAAGGGGGCCATCACCTAGGCCAGTGACCTTTCAAGAGTAATTTAATACTCTAAAAGTTATGAGGAACAGGACAGAGTCTGGGGGATTGGAGGGTGGCAGTGAGTTTTGGGATAAGGTGTGTTTGGATTCAGGGGTCAGTGGCGTTGATTGTGGTTTTATCACGGATGGTCATGCCTCGGTACCAACTGCAGTAGCCCTCCTTCTGCTGGATGCAAGCATAGTGCCGAGACTGGTAGCCAGGAAAGCCAAAGTGGGACAGCATGTCCGTCCACAGGCACTCGTTCTTTGAGGTCACGAAGCAAGGCAGGTAGTGGCAGGGTTTAATCTACAGAGACACAAGCAAGACTAAAGATGTACCCATGAAGCAGAAAACAAGTCTATACTGGTTTTTAAACTAAAAGATATTCGATTAAAAAAAACACAAAAAAACTAAGAGCGTAGAATAATTTTATGTTGAAAGAAAAAAAAAGTGGCTTTCTTGGCAAGGGTTAGATTATAAGTTTGAAACCACTCATTTGTTTATGCTAATTATGAAGCTAGTGCTGATAAGTTATAAAATGTAAGAGAAATACAAAAGTACCAGTAACTACTGTAAGAAAAATGTCATTCAGCTTCATTAAAGAGTCAGTTAAACCATGTTAAGATTAACTTTATTAATTTTTTAAAACTATGGACAAAGGCAAGCTAGCTTCCTGCTAGTAGTCAGCGTTTTCTCTTGCTTCATATTTAGCATAGGCGAGAGTGATTTCAACTTGTTTAAATGTCAGCAAGAAAGCAAATAAAGATATTCTTCACTATAAATGGCATTCATTTAATTTTATTGAACAATATATTGATCATATTTTCATCTCAAAGGCTCATACACACAACAGTGAGTCTACAGTGCAAAAAGATCTGTGTAGACGCCAAAGAAGCTGTCTAAAGAATTAGCTAAATGAGCCATTAGCATATCAAATAAACTCCGCACAACGAAAAGAGTGCTTTGCTAAACTAAACAAAGCAAGTGGCTATACTATGATTTTCTGAAATAGCAATGGGTGAACATGCTTTTGGTAAAACATTAAAAAAATACCATCTTTGCTCAGCTTCTTTTGAGCCTTTGCTTTCAGTCATTTGCTGCACCAGCTTTAGAAATCAGGCTACTTTTTAAATAACTAAGTGTACCCTGGTACAGTATGCCTATGATGTGAAAAGTCAAATTATGCCGTGTTCCTTAAGTTTTTAGTAGTTTCTTAAGGATTCAGTCAGACTTCATTCGTCCTCTCTTTCGTGCGTCATTACTCCAGGTGCTGGCACAAAAAGCAGCTTTTTAAATGAATGAACAGCATCGACTGACAGGAAGATTCACAACTGCTCCGAGAGGTGATGAACGGAAAGGCTTTATTTCATGGCAGCAAAACTGAGTCACTGGCTGCAACGAGCTGCACTTATCTGGTTATGCATGCACCGGCAAATTCAATTGGAACATAAGAGGGCACGCTTCCCATTTTGGCTGCTTTTGTTATTCAAGGCTGGGGAGTCTGTCCTCTATGGTTCAAAGATGTTCGACATAACTTACTGGTTCGAGAGGGCCTAATGATGTGTAGAGTAATTTTCTAACTGGTGCAATACACTTCCTCCTTTATCTCGTCGTAAATCATTGGCGTGGGACTGCAGAAGACGGAGGAGTGTTATTAATAAGTGTGGTGATGTTTTTGCCTGCTTGTGTTTACAGACTCTCATTCTTAAGCATCTTTTGATGGATGGCGTTCTCTGGATGTCTCTGGGCTGCTGCCATCTATACTCTGAATACAGTTTACAAGCAGTGGCCTGCATTGGAAACAAATTGGTCTCTCTGCTAATCCACTTATACTGATAGGGGCTGAGTGTGTTAGCAGATGTCCAGGACACGGCTGTACAGTAGGCCATTTGTGAGATGGGTCAGCAGCTGCACAGCTGCAAGCTACATGCTTGAGTCACATGAAACTGGGAAAGAAGACTTGAGCTGATTCCAAAGCCATTACTTAATAATTTCCAATGATAGTAGTAAAACTTGTTTTGTCTCCATTTCTGTCTCTGCTAAACATCCATCATGTATATTGGAAGAAAATAGGCCCTAAAAATGAGCTTGTAATTCAGTGTTAATAGAAAAACACACTGACCCCTCATTCACAGTCGCTATGAATATCAAAGTAATTGTTTCTTTAGTAATCATTAACAGGCACCCTAACAGACTTTATATAAGGAGTCAGCTAGCAGTTTTGTGGTTAATATTTGATGCAAAACTGAGAAGCAGCAAGCTCTAGCTTCTCTTCTTCTTGATCCTCCTGCCTCTTCTTCTTTCTCTGGTCGGGCATACGGTGTTCCCACTCACCCTGCAGTTGCAGCCCAGCTGGTAGCGATAGTTGATCCCTTTCTTCTGTGCCAATGAGAGCCTCTCCCACCTCTCGTTCATGTTGCAAAGCCCTGTGTAAACCTTGCCATCATACACACGACCTGTTGGAATAAAGAACAGAGAAGAAATATGAATTTATCCCTCTAGTGTTTCCACACCAAACATGAGGTGAACTTCATTGATGGCAATTATATCTAAAAATACTAAGAACTGACTTTAGACTAGAACCAACAACATCAAACTATTTAGTTATTTCCAGGTTTTCTACAGCAGGTGTAAGACAGAAACAGCAGTTTTCTCTCTCTTAAAATCCATAATTTTAATGTGTGTGGTATCTATGGCAAAAAAAAACCCGCCCTTGAGGCGACATGCAGCATAAAACATACCAGTGGCCGAACTCGGAAGTTTAAAGAGATCTAACCTAATTAAACCTGTGGTTAAGAAGACTCCTGAGTATGTAAATTTAAAGATGCTATATATGCAAATTTCACCTAGCCACAGCTTCGCAGCTGGATTCTTAGGCTATGTCCACACGGCGCCAACGGTTCAGGTGTGAAAATGGTGTCAAAAACTTGGAGAAAGGCTTCACTATTCCCACAACACTGCTGTACATACTACAAGGCTTTGGGGGGCGCTGCGATGATTAAAGAGAACACTCCAGAGCTAGAACAAGATGTAGTGCATGCGCAGATAATGAAATATCTGCTTGCTCCCGCTGTTGATGGTACAGTAGTGCAATACTGTGTTGTGAAAGCAAACTGTCTGAAGCAGCATTACAACACAGTTGGCCATGGACGCCATTATTGTTGTTGTGTTTAGCGTGCGTTCATCACACCGTCATATCCTTCAGTTGTGCAGAGGTTGTCACGGAACACAGACTGAGGTTTCAAACCTATCCACCTTGGTACTCGGTTTCAGACATGATCAATTTTATGGAGGCTAATCCCTGGTTTTGTGGGGATGAAAGGATGGATTGATAAAATAATTTTGCAGTTTTATTGCAATTCGGCATTGTCGTGACGACCCCTTACTCGCTTAATCTGTGACGAACCACACTGATGAGGGATACCATAAATGTACACAAGCCGTTGCATTATTTGGCTAATTTTCTATCTTCCTCATGTAACAGAGTATACTGTAAGTAGTCCAACTTGTTTACCTAAGGTAAGACAATCTCATATAGTGAGTTCATATTAAACCAACACTCCTATTTCGGAATATTCAAAGGTCATCAGACAGTTATTTCTAGCGTTGGACCATTTGCAGCTTACCGACTCATGAGACAGGTGCCCCCACGACAGCCTGCGAGCGCTCAGGAACATCAAAATTTGTCACCGTTTGTCTCCTTTCCAGTGCTGTCATTGAGTGGGAATTTAACAGCTCACAAATATGTGCTTCTTTGACACCCCCTGAACATCCCACTCTGCCTGCAATACCACATCGGATTACTGGAGTCATTTGCAGGCTGATTATACAGTGCTGAGTGCAACGTGCTTCTAAAATACTAATCAGGGCCAGAACGCTCAAAGCTCGATCAAAGGAGATTCAAGTGGCTCATCTTGCAGGCTCTGATGTGTTTTCAATCGCTTTTAATGCAGTCTTGGTCTTATGCAGGACTTTTTATAGATGTCCTGAGAGCAGAGAAAGACATTATTGATGTCACTAGCACACGGGCTGTGTAAACATAGTTGATGTTGCCTGGCAACGCTGGCTTGTGTGCTTGCACCGTGCGGTGCAGTTACAGTATTTACAGGTCGGGACTTAGCGACAGTTACATACACCAAACACTGCAGGCTCCAAAGTAAACTACACCTCTGTTTGAAATGGCAACTCATAAAATGCTTGTGCTGGAAAATGCCAGTCGCTTCCTGCTGGCTGTTAATTACAAGTTGTAAGAGAGAGAAAACTGCCATTCCTGGCCTGAGAAGCTAAGGGAAATGAGTTCACAAAAATTTTAAAAGCCCCCTGCTTTGCCTTACTTACACAGTGGCAAATGGTAGGTTATAAATAGTGGGAAAGTTTCTGTCACAGGACAAATGAAGTCCTTGGGGAGGAAACAAGCAGGGGGAGTATCTTAGGCCAAACAAACTTGCAGTGATAATCACTGGATTCTGAAAGGCCTCGGAGAGGGAAAAGGCTTTCACTGCCTAGAAGGTTTTAGCATCTTTTTAGTGGAAATGACCAGACGAAGCATGTATAAATGAGATGCACTTCTAAAAGATACAAATAGAGACATTCAGTGGTTTAATGTATGACAAAAAAGAATTTTGCAGCTCACCTGTGATCAGGTACTGGTACTTGTTGATGTCAAACTTAACGCCACACAAACTCTCAGAGGCATCTGTGTAAATGTGCTGCACGTGCTGGATTTTGTCAAATCCTTTGTACATCTGCAGCAAAAAAACAAAAAAACAAAAAAAAGAGCCAAAAGGTAGAATTAACAGCTGGAACAGAAAAACAGAGCCTTCACCTTGGCACTGCATCTAACTTAAGCAGATATAAGTGAGAAAGGAAATAACATGCTGACTTTATCAGGTGGCATTTTTAGAAAGCCTTCAGGGAAAAGAAATATTAGGCTCTGCTTTTAACTAAATCATACATCGCATGGTTATGTTGTATAATGTCCTTGGACTTTATGACTGTTTTAGCAGGTAAATGGCCTAAAGTCAGTGTTTGCTCTGAGAAATGTTTTTCAGTGTAAGTTATTTTTCTGGGAACAACAGGAAATCCCTGTTTACACATAACTCCTTGGAAAAACAGAACAAGCTATTACCTTAGTCACACAGTGTGGAGAATTGAGAAAACCAAAGGCATGTGTCTCCTAGGATTTGTTGAAATTTTAAGGTATTTTAACCCAAGAGGTGAAAGTCCAACAAATAAATAACAGAAGTGGTCCAAAGGTCTTGTATGGTATACTGAAAATACACCATATGGTGATAATGGCTATCCTTTACCAGTAAGAAGTCATTTAATCCTTTAGTTACGAAGTGAGAGATGAACGACTCTGATGAAATGTTTACACTTGGTGCAAAGAGTTTGGTTGAGCTGAAATGCCCGTAAGCCCACTAATCCTCTAGCCCGGCTCCCGTCTGAGCAGCAGGCCGGTGTTAGCATCTGTCATAAATATGCAGTGTTACGTAAGAATGTAGAGGAAGTGAAGAGCCGGCTTTTTGCCAAAATATCCCGAACTGCTATTTAGTTATCACATAGCAGTTGAGAGGGTGGAAAGCCATCGCAGGAACTAAAGAGTTGCTGTAAGGTTGTCAAATATCACTCATATCTGACTGTGCTAAAGGAAGTTAAAGAAAGTATTGAATGCAGCAAGCAAGTTTAGCTGTACAGGTTACCTGTCCTACATGAGGGAAATCCTGATTTTAGACAGTTTCAGTCCAGCTGCAAATTTGCACAGGTGGAACTGATGTCCACACCAACAGTATTAGACTAGTCTGATTACATTGCTGGCTTGTTATAAAGCCATTCAGTGCATTTATATAGTGTTAAAAAAAAGAAAGTCAAATTAGTTTGACCATTATCCAACAAAAATGATAGACTTGTTACTGACAGTTAATGCAGAGAAGTCAAAGTATTCCTGCATGTATAAGTCCAACTGGACTGAAACGAGACCAGGCATTCTGTGCATGCTCTACAGGTCACAACCCAAGCTCTTAACTGTGCATTACATTATATTTACTGGCAGATAAAGTTAAGCATTTTTAGCCTAAAATCTTTGGAAGCATTTTATCTGTACATCACCTGAACATTAGCGGTGTCTCTGCTGTTCTCCCATACAGCTCTAACCCAATGTTAGCAATTAGCATTGGCCAATGTTAGCATGACCTAGCATTAGGCCATGCTAACATTTACTTCTCAATATCCTATATTTAAAAATGACATTTAAAAAAATTTATTAAAAATCTTTGCTTTTATTATAAAAATACATGAGAATATTAAGAACATTAATCTGTGTGTTGAATATGAAGCTGTAGTTGGGACAGTTAGCTTAGCTTACATAAAGACGGAGTAAGTTTTAATTAGGTGTGTCCCAATTCAGGGTGTGCACACTTCAAAGTCTGCTTAACATTTGTGAAATGGGACAGCCTACCTAGCAAACAAGAGTTTCCCATAGCAACAACACAGGACGCTGAATCAGTTAAACCTCTGAAATTACTCATAGGACATTTCAGTGGACGCTGAACACCGACCGGCAACACAGACAGTAAAAAAACAAAACACTGTCTGAGGCCCTGTTGTTTTCCAGCCGGTACACACTTTATTAACCCCTTAAAAATCCACTAATGTCATATATTACTGATTTTTAATGTCACCATTTAACAAACATGCTTTTAATGTACTTGGTTTTATAACGTTTCTACTGAAGCGTAGTAAAAAATACACAAATAAACATACTTTTTTTTTACAAAATTTTATGGAAATCTTAAACGTACTCTTCTGAGCTCGGTTGCTGATGCGCAATGAATTTTGTGAGAAAAGAGGCTGGGAAGGATGCATCACCTGCATCCTTCGTTTGAGGCCAAACGAAGTGCGGAATTAAAGGGTGGATTTGGAGGTTCCTTCAAATTCTGTGAATTGGGACAGTACTTCGCGCACCGTGATGACGTACATGGCTGACGAATCCGCAATTCGAAGTGTACAAACCCTGAATTGGGACGAAGCAATTATCTCTCTAATTAGCTCTTTGTTAATTAGAGAGATAAAAATGTTTCTATAAGAAGTTGAAGTTATGAGATACAGCTCATTAACTGTTACAGGTGTTTGTCTAAGATGATTGCATGCTAAAAGTGAGGCTGCAGCACTGTTAGCTTAGAAAGACTGAAAGCAAAGGGGGAACTAACATGCAGCTAGACCATTAAAAACATGAGTAGGATCTGTAAAATTGAGCTCATGTATAAATACTTTAAATCTTCTTTATTTCTAATTGAGCGGTCAACTTCTGATTGTCAAATAAATGTATTATTGTTTAAGAGCATTTAAGAAAACACCTGACCTCATTTATGTTTTTACTTCGTATAATTAACCGATTTTATAGTTTGAATCAGTAGTGTAAAGTCTTATCTATAAAGCATGATAACTTCATAAAATTATGGTCCCACTCAGAGTAAAGTCGTTAATAAAGCAGGAGTATGTTTTAGGGCTCGGATGATTTTGTATTTGGAAAGGGGATGGCCCTTTAAAATGATTGTCCGCTATTCATAGAATAAGTTGAGTTAACCATAGCAGTCCTAGCTTCATATACAGCTTACAACCATGAGACTGGTATTAATCTCATCACTATTCTATAATCTATTTCAACAATAAAAGAACTAATTGTCTTAAGCTAAAATTCCCTCTCAGTCTTCGGGAACAGAGATTGCCATCTTGTTCTACAAAACTTCAGCAGAGGATTAATGCTCACCTTCATCTGCTTGACTGTGTAGCGCATTGTTCCAAATGGCCCTTCTCTCATGTGCTTCTTGCCCACCACTTTAGCTCGAATCACTGTGAAGAGAGACAGTCACATTCCAATTAGTACATAAGTTTTTGCTTTTCTTTCCAATCCATCAAATAACACTACACCCCGGCCAGTAGGAGGCATTAGTTAACCCCTTATAAATACAATTTCAGGACCAGGTTGGCACCATAGTTAATCTGTTTATCCAATTTTCTGCATTGCTGCATTGTTTGCCAAGAAGAGAGTAGGATACAAAAATTGGGGGTAAAAAGCAAAACAGCACATGCAGATTTTAATTTTCAGAGCAAAACAGGAAGAACATGACCCCAAGCAGACTCAGTCAAATGTGCACATCAGTATTAGTATCAGAGACTGATAGATATCTCATCCGTGCACAGGACCCTCATGTACATGTAGGTGAGGTGAAAATGCTTGGAGGTGGCTTTGATTTGTTTGCTTTCACTGATGCTGGAGAAAGGGGGCTCATTGTGTTAGCCCAGGAACTGGGAATGTGGAAAAGTTATCGTTTGAGCTGCTGGATAGGACCTAATTGTGGCTGCGGGTCCTGCATAAGCTTCTACTTCTCTGAAGTTCACCTGCTGCCCAAAACCAACCAGCTGCAGACACAACTTATGTGGACATGTTTGTTATCTTCTCCCAGTGGAATTTCCTTCCCACATTCTTTGGGAGGGTCACATTCCCCAGAAAGGAAGAAAGAAAAGAAAATAGCAGGCCTTCATCCTTTTGAACTCTGGAGAGAAATGAGGCATGTGGCATCTTCTGTTGGGTCTGTATTTGTCAAGATGTTAAATGGTGGTGACCACAAATTTACTCTGAACATGATGTCCTTGAATTGAACCAAGAGTTTATTTGACTAAACTAAAAAAATTTTTTTACCTCACTTTAAACAAGTTTGAAAGCAAATTGACATCTAGCAGCTTACTAGAAAAATACTACTTTGACTTAACTATCTAGTAAACCACACTGGCAAAAGACAAATATGTCAATCTGCATGGGAAGTTGTTCACGAGTAATTATGTTCAACTACCAGTGTTGTAGTGTCACCTATTGACTTTCATTGACAGCTTCAAAAGAGAACCCACAACCCAATCAAACAAGTCTTAAGATTAAAGTGTTGCTCCCTGTCTGTGCCCTGCTTTCCAACATGCTCTGATCCATTCATCTATCACCTCTTGTGCACCACTAAACAATTGGCCTCTACTAAATGTACCCAAATATGGATGTCTGCTGATGCAATTACAGTAAAGCCTGTTCACAATTACACAAGAATTTGCGGCTATAACATGATACTTTTTACTTAGATTAATCCATCTGTCATTATTCATTAAGTTTCTCCCTAAAACCTAGTTTCATAGTTTAGCCTGAACTCAAAACCAACACTCAGGAGGAACATGTTCAAGCTGAACAAACCAAAGGTCAGACAATTTTATTTGAAGTACAACAATCTGCATTTAGCAGTTGTTGTTTTTTTAAATATACAACTGACTCAAAAAATATAGTGTTTATTTAACCCAGTTCTATAATCTCACATGTCCCTGATTCAAATGAAAACTTAGGATACTGTAAATTAGTTCCTCCATTAAAAAAAAATAGTCATACCAGCATAAAGTAACTAAGTTCAACTTTTAAATGTTAAATAATCAGTCAGCACTGTTTACAGCAGTCACATATGGTTAAACAGAAATGTATGTTCATTACATAAACTGCTTACTAATTAAACTTACACTCTCTAGGTGATGATTATTACAGCGTGGCAGCTCAAAGGCTTAGAATTGTAACATTTGAGTTTGCAATTCTAAATTTTGTTGTCAAGTCATTTATAAGCTAACATAACAATGACTGCTTATAAAAGGCAATTTCAGCTTTGGGTCTTTTTTAGGGGGACTTCGGGTTTTTGAATTTCTATTTTATTTGGTAACTTGTAAGCTAGCATTAGCTTGGCTTACTAGCTAGCACTTCATTAGTGGAGGCTAGCCTAGCTTACATGCGTCTTAGTTCTATTGTTTTCATTTTTTAATGTTGTTTTTTGACACTTGATTTTAGCTGAAAACAACTTAAGAATGAAAGTAAAGAAACATACACTTGTTTAAATTATTAGAATTGTTTTTAGCATCTTTAGCCTTATAATGAAAGGCTAACGGTACCAATGGAAACACATCAAGCAGTGAAATAATACTATATGGGATTACAGGTCTGTGTAGTGATGTACTAAAATGTATTTTCTGCAGAGAATCTGACACACATTTTCAAGAGTGGGAGGCTTTTTATGATAAGAGGTAACCAGGTTCTGAGTGAAAGTTAATCCATTTTTCACTCTCTTGCCTAAAGCAGGGGATTACACAGGCTTGAATACAAATGGTAAATCTTAAGGTGAGCATGTAATTTAGTTAAACATTTATTTCAGCCTACATAAAATGTAACTAATGGCAGGCAGGCGAGAAATAGGTTTACTCAGTAGTGTCAGTGTCTGTACGTGTGAAGTAGAAAGGGTAGAAAAAAGGGCATGTGGTTGGTGATTGTGATTTTAGTATGGAGAAAGTTGTCCAAGTTTAAAGGAGGCAAGTGGGAGGAAGAGGAACGACACTACCACGCTCAAAAATAAACACTGAAACTGAAACCCTGCTGGCGAACGTCATTACAAATTGAAACCTCTGGGGCAGAAAGCATGTAACACGTTGTCAGGCTGACTAAATGCAAATGAAGTCGTGAAGCATATACTGTATGTGTGGTTTGTGTTTTTCTTTCTTTTCTTAACTGTCCCAGTCACCTGTAGCAGGGTCTGCTTCACAGAATTATTTAAAAGTAGCTGCTTGGTGCAGATGAGAAGGATGCTAACATAGATTTGCATGGCACCTCAACAAAGCACTCTTTTGAGGTATATATCTTATGAGTTCCCTAAAATGAGCATGTTGGGTCTAGTCCATTATTATTTTAAATTCCTGGAGCTAAGGTAATGCAGGTGTAAAAAAGGAAAGGGTAGTCACTAAATGCTAGCATATGACTAGCTAAAAAGGTAAAAGAATATAATATTATGGTGCTTCAACTGTCATGAAAAGCTCAAAATTGATCTAAACCTGGATAACATTGCTCATCTTGTTACCATTCAATGTTCAACAAATGCCAGCCATCAGAACATTTTTGCAGAAAATACAAACCATCATGGCAATGAACAGGACAGACTGCAAAAACTTCTGCGGGTCTGAGGGATTGATTAACCTCCTCAGACCAAAATCATCCACAAAACGCATCAGAACAAGCTGAATCCATGAAGATCCCACCCATAGCTAATTCATCTCTTAAGGGTTTGTTGCCTGCAACATGATGTGGGCCTACGCAACATTAAGTAGGTGCTTGTTTATTTTTTCTTTAAGTGTATATTGCTTTATCATGAACGCAACCTCAAAGTTAAAGAGAATCCATGACAGTATTGCAGAGACCTGGTGTTATCTGTGCAGTCGTACTACCCTGGTACACGCTTTGCATTTGCCTCTTTATCTTTTTATCCAACTCATTTACTGTTGCTCAGCTGTCACTGACTGCTTCTCACCTTTTTCTATTTACACTTGTTGGACAGATCTTTAGTTTTTGCATGGGTTACCCAACTGAAAGCTTTCTTATTTAAAAGTGTCACTTCACTTTTTTTGACAGCTACAGCTCACCATTGATAATCAGTATTTAGAATAGATGCACATGAATTGTTCAACTCATTGCTTAATTGTTTATAGGGCATTATATTTTAACGAGTATTGCCCATTACCTTTGTGCTGGAATGCTGAAAAGGGAAACCCCAAAGCGCCTAAGTGGTCATTAGAGTAGGGAGGGGATCTGGAGATTTGATATGCCTGGCTCAGAGTATGGACATCCCAGGCTTGTGGAGATTCCAGACTCTCTAACATCTTATCGTATTTTAACTCACTTTAAAAAAAGCCAACTACAGATATCTTATCCAAGCTTACATAATGGGAGTCTTGTCTTTGCTCAGGTCATCATCTACCACCTGTTGCCTTGCAGATGAGGAGAGAGGGGGTTGCTGCCAAAAGGATTGGCCATAAATCAAATTAAACTTACGTCATTAATAGTACACACTGGTACAAGGAGACTGTTGTCACAAAACTCTAGGACAAGCATTTCTCTAAACCCAGTTTTCTATGCATAACAAAACATGCACATGGTTGGATTTCAAAGCCAGCATAAATGTATCACACAAATTCTTACCCATTCTCTAACCTGACCCTGGTACCAGCATGTAAAGGTTTTCTCCAGTCATCTCTAGCACTTGGAAAGTTGCTTCTTTACAGAGCGATATTATGTTTCAGGGTCAGAGCTTGCTGCTGAGCCTCTTATCTTGCTTTGGGAGGACTTTGAGAAAACAAATGCTGCTCACTTCCTCCGGTGAATGGGCTGGTTAATATCAGCCAATTAGTTGTGTGTCTAAAATAGCAGCCAGGTCATGGACCAGCGCTAAGGTGTGTAACATGAAGGACTGTCAGCATGTGTCCAGCCTGAGTACAACCAAGTTTAGCTAGCTAAAGTTATTGTGGAAGATTTACAACTGACAAAACACATTAAAATCAAACAACAAGCAGGACACCAGGTTGAAAGCTAAAGTTGTCTTAAGACCTTCATGCCGTGTCAATTTGATATACGCCAATTTCAATAACCTAACTTCCACCTCTTCATCCTAATTGTGATTCATCTAGTGTAATGCCTGCTCGTGATTTTGGGTCAGCGCCAAGAAAACAAGAGCAAAATGCTTTGAACTCTACTGCTGGTCTTAAACTGGGAAGATCCAGTCTTGTTGCCTTTGATGTCAGCAGTGAGAATTACAGGGTCTCTCTCATTGCATTACCATTTCAGCCCCATACCTTGTTGTTTTCCTGTCTGCGCTTTAATTAGATTAGGTGATGAAAGCAGAAAAGCAAGTTTTAGTTTCAAGTTATAGAAAAGAGGGTTGGTTAAAGAGTGAACAAAGATCTGTGGATTGCACGTCACTGACAAATGTAAATATGTCCTCTGCATATTAAAACTGTGACCTGATACAACAGAATAGGATCAATTGCTTTAACATGGTATTTCTGTACCATCGGCACTTAAATTATAACTTTAACTGCATATTCATTTTAACTAAAGTCAGCTCAGATCAATCAATAACACGAGCTGTGTGACCTTTATGTGCATCAGTGTTTCAAATTTGTTTTCCCTCAGAGGACTGGCTGTAAGAGGGACTGCAAGCATTTAAAACACACCTCAAGCTAAGCCAGGTCCTTGGAAATGGGATTTCTGGGGCTCACAACTTATCACTGTCCCCACCGAAGTCAGCCCCAGTTTCTACACTAATGACTGTCAGTGGGTACCAACACCATGAACTATCTGAAGTGCTGAAGGACTGAAAAAGGCCTTGCAAGATGGTTTGAAAAAGCTACATTTTCACTTCGCCCAACTGGATCACTTGGCTTTAAGACCCAGTCACCTGTTGACCAGGGGTTATGACAGAGCAAGAGAGATGAAGGGGACATTCTCAGCCCGGACTGTTTTAATCTCGATATTTGTGCTTCAAAGGTTTTCCCTTTAAAAACGTGGGATCCTGAAAAACCCAGGATGTACAAAGCTAAACATCCACCTCCTCCTTTTTTTTAAGACGCTATAAAGGATTCACCACAGCTATATTGTGAATTACCGCCCACGTCAGAGCTGAACTAAGTGACGTCCGCATACAAAAGCCTACGTACCGATTGTGTCCTCCAGAAATGGAGAGCGGTGGGTCCTTTTCAGTTATATTTGGCAAACCCTCAGGAAATTGCCGTGTTTGTTGTGATGCTGACATAATCAGTCTTCAAGAGGGAAATCACAACTTTGAGGGCACAATGCAACCCTAATGTGAATAATTTCATGTTACTGAAGGAAGAAAAGTAAAGGGAAGTAGTTTTATAAAAATATGAAATATACTGTAGCTTTCAAGGTTTTTTTTTTTTTTTTTGGTCTCTTTGCAAAATAGGCTGTCTGGATTAAAGTTGAACTGAGCATAAAGACTGGAAACAAAGGGACATAATTAGCCTGACACAATGAAAAGTAACAAAAGCCACCTGCCAAAATATTGAAAGCTCCTCAGTTAAACAAGTTATCTTTAATGTATTGTGTACAAATGATAAAGTGTAAAGGTTAGCCTATATTAGCCTAGCTTGATTGTGATATAGCTCGTACAATATATTTTAAAAATTATATCTTTTTTAAAAGACACATGGACTATGCACATGGCTGCAGTGCTGTGCAGTGTGTGTGAGCTTATGGTAGCTCGGACTGAGAGATTATTGTTTGATTATGTTGCCAGGGTATTACAGTGCCTCATGACAGCCTTGCACTCTAAGGTCAAACGCTATTGAAACAAAATATCAGCTCAACTCAAACACCATCAGCTTCCAAACGCGATGTTTCTCTACAAGAAAACAAAAAGGATCTCTTCTAGATCCCCTCAGCTACCCCTGACAGCCTGCAACCCTGAGATGTCCTTGCTCCCTACAGGGTAGTTCACATAATCCTCAAGTCTTTGCTAGTGTTATCCAAAAACAGAGGTGAGGTGGAACTGGCGTTCCAGGCTAAGCTAGATCCTGAGTTCATATTATTCTAGGCACTCGGGGAAAACTTGTGCAAGTAGTAAAATGAGCTACTTAGCCCCCTTTTCTACTGCTGCTTGTGAGCCAGAGTCACCTCAACACACAAATACCAGAGTTTGCAAAGAAATTAGCAAGATTTGAAAAAAACAAACAACTCTGGGTTATATAGTCAACTTAGTTCACAACACTGTAAAACCTTTGGGATACCCACATCGTCAACACAAATGGAGAGGGATTACAATTTTAAGTGGAATGAAATAAGTTACCTGCTTTTCTTTTTTTCACACTCACAGCTAAAATCTGCCCAAAACCTTCTATCATTTGGGGAGAGGCCTATGA
The DNA here is from genome assembly GCA_037177495.1 of Rhadinocentrus ornatus. Classification (NCBI taxonomy): domain Eukaryota; kingdom Metazoa; phylum Chordata; class Actinopteri; order Atheriniformes; family Melanotaeniidae; genus Rhadinocentrus; species Rhadinocentrus ornatus. The sequence goes on along the minus strand of JBAMHW010000026.1, from coordinate 11,545,166 downwards.
CATGCATAGCTTGAGCTAGAGTAGAAACCAGCTTTAAAAAAAAACATCTACGTTTTTCTTTACAGACTCAAGTTCGTTACCTTACAAAATGTTTTCATTAAAAATCTAAAAGTAATCAGTTTCTTACTCGTATTATTACAAGTAAGCGTTTATGATTGCAGTTAAAGAACCAAAAAAGCATAAAAAAGGGGTTCGTTAAACATTTCCAGAGATCTGAACACATCAAAAAGATTAAAAGGACAGAATTTCTTCCAAGGTGGAAAATGGTGGAATTTTTATAGTCCTCCTTCTCAACACACTTAGTTAACATGATAATATAGTTATTTTAACGGTTAAAGGGGGTTTGACATGATAACTCACCTATGTCGGAGTTGCAGAAAGCGTCTTGCGGGTGCGTCAGAGCGCACGAGCACCCCTCGGTTAGCTGTCTAACCTGCAGGCTGCTGAAGACGAACAGCAGGTTGATCAGGTGCTTGTACACCGACTGCATTTCTCCAAAGTTCCCAACTCCTCTTTGCTGTTGGAAAAAAAAAAGAGAAAAAGACCAAACCGAAGTCCGAGTGGATCCGCTGCGGTAGTGATGAGCTCTGTGGGCTGTCTGACCTCCGAGCCTGCTCTGCTGCTCACTGTGTTTAAAGCTCTTACTATTCTCTCTGCGCTTCAGCGTTTTTCTCTGAACTCGGAGAAGCGCGCAGCGGTACATATACTGTAGCGCGCTGGAGACGCGACCACGCCCCCTCTCCACCTCTGCAGCGCGCGGCTCCGGCGGCCAATCAGAGGCCGGTGATGCCCCAGGGGGAATCAGGATGACATAGCTAATGGAACTTTTACCATACCTCATCTTATTTTCCCAGACTGACCAAATAAGAAAGCAAGAGTAAAACAACGTAGCATACTGGCTTAAAAAAAAAAAAAAGAGAAAAAAAAGAACTGCTGTGTTTTTTTCTTTAACAGAAGATAAAAGAAAAGTTTTCAAATTTGATATTAAATAAATTCATGGTTTAGACTGATTTATGCAATAAAAATTAAATGTTTACATCTCAGATATAGTTAATTGGCAACAATATGTCAAAACCTGATTTATAATCATGTTTTTGTTCAGCACCTACGAGTGTCCGGACCCTCTTTACTTCTCTAAATGTTGTCAGGAACATGTGAAACAGATGCTGCTTATTTAAACATCTAAATGATGTGTAGACCATTTCTGAAGAGGCTTAAGTAAACAATAAATGGATCAGCTGAAGGTTCAGATCAATTCCCCAGGTCCTGTCTGGTCTTTGAAAGTGATATTAAATTAATAAATTGGGGGGAGAGAAATCCAGGCTGCTGATTATCTGCTGAAAATGGTGTTTTTCTAGATGCACCGCACATCTTGCTGATATGCCAGGTTTTTATATAATTATTTATTTGCATCTTTGCCAAAGTTTACTAATTTCTTGTAGAGAAAACACCGATTAGCCCTTGAGTTAGGTCCTTTTTTTTGTTTTTTTCCTTCAAGTCACTTACAAAAAGAAAACAAAAATCTCTGGTTACATATAAGAACTGTGCTTAAAAAGAAGGTAAAGATCAGACAATGTCCAGAGAAAAACATTTGAAAAACTTTCAGAACTGTTACTCTAGCCCACTTTAAAAAATTACAATGAAGTCTGGATTTCTGGTCTTTTTTTTTTTTTCTTTTCGTTGCTCCATTCTCATTCAGGGGTCTCAGTTATCTTTCCTATCTCCTGACATCCTCTTTGTTATCAACACTTAGTAATATTGAATACAGTCTGAGGCAGCAATCAGAACTCTATGTGACTATTTATCTTTTTTTTTAAAAAAGAGCTAAATGAATCATTGAAAAGTCAAATTATATGTTTAAATTATTCAATTGTCAGAGCCTAAAACACAAAAAACTACTTGTAACTGTTTTGGCTAAAACCTAATTTTACTCTGCTTAGACCACACTTATATTTCTTTTGAAGCACAGCCTGTCAAATCAGACAATTAAACTCTTTTTGTTTGTCTCTAAACTGACTGTGTTAACGGCCCTGAGCTGGGCTATGTTATTGCTGCAAAGGCTTATCTGTTGAGGGGCTGAGGGAGCTATGTTAAGAGTTGGCGTTACTCATGGTTATATAAGCAACTAGAAATAATCAGGTTGGGGAACTCTGACCCTTAATGCGCCTTCATTAACAGTTATCTTACTTAAAGAGGCTGCAAGGCCAGATAGAGGCTGTATTTTCTGCTTAAAATATGCAAAAAATTTTGTTTTTAACAATACAATAGTTGAAAATGATTTTCTTTATTATATACTGATAATTATGGATAATAATAATAATGATAAAAAATAAACATGACATTGTCTAAGACTGAAATGATGCAAAGGGATTGTTTTCACTGTTTTTACACTTTTACGCTTTACCCTTGAGTTATATAAAGAGCTTGACATCCACTGTGATCCTACTTCTCACTCTGAGAAGCTCAATGATTGTCAGGTGTGATGTATCAAAATACTCTGACTAGCAGATTAAACACAGGACATTAACTATCTGTGGAAATTTAACATCATTGCCATGTTTTATCTGAGCTGCTGCTGATGGTGTAGACCAGTTTGGATGGCTACAGCTGCGAGACGCATGGCAGCTGCTGTTAACCATTGATAACACCCCCTCACATATTATTTCAGCTTCCAGCCTTCACTCAGCGTCATCGCTTAGTGTTCATGACATTCCTTTGTTAGATGGTGGATCTGAATGTGTGGCCACTGAATTTGCATTTTCTACGCCCAAATGAGGTGATGAAAACAAGAACTTACAGGAAGCCAATGGAGTGATTCACTTGGGCAACATAACACATGACTTCATTCACACATAGAGAGTAGAACAACCCTGGATTCCTAACATCTATACCAAAGATAACAACCTGAATCAGACAGAGAACCAGCCTAAAGTGACAACATTGCTTTAAAAAGGAAATTATCTCAAAAACACAAGGTACACTAAAATAGATGCAGATATGGTTCATATCCTGGTCCTGGTCCTAGTCTCTTAGTCTAATGGTAAAACATTAAATGGTTTTATTTATTCTCATGGATACAAATTGTGCATTTTTGCAACATCTAGCACAACTTCCAAAGCAATGTTATGAGTCATTTTAGTAAATTTCTTTTGTTTTAATTTCATGTTTTGTGTCTTAAAGAGACACAGGACTCGTCACCAGGTAAGATAGAATGAAGCCATCGTTTACAACTGAATTTAATCAATTACATTACCTACCAAATACCATTTAATACCTAAACCTAATTATTAGTTTTTATTGTCCAAAACTTACAATTCTTCTCACTGCCTAAACAGTAACTTGCCTGTTACATTTTAATACCTTGACCAATAGTTTTCAAACTGTGGTTCATGTGGTACGCTAAGAGAAATTTCCCGATATCAACTGATTTGCAAACTATGCCCCTAATTATCTGTAAATTACAGGTATTGTCAAATTCAAATGTGAGACTGAGGCTAATATTGATTGATCCAGGTGGCTGGAGTGTATGTGTTCACAGAAACAGAAGTATTCTTCTTATCAGGCTAACTCCACTTACTGACTAGCTGGTCAATTTTAACATTGATTTTAGGTAACCGGATATTTTTTTAAATGAATTAGTTTGTATTTATGATGTTGTTAGTTCCAATACTGTGCACGTCTAAGAGGGTAGAGTCGGCATGCATCAGATTGCATGACATTTTCAGTGTTGTAACCAAATAAAAGTAGGTCAGATGGAGCGTCACTGGACAGGGCGGATTTGAAACACTCTCTGTTATTGTTTGACGTTGACAGACCGTATAAAACCGCAGATATGAATGAAATTTGATAACGTTAAAAAAAATGTATGAGCATTAAACTGGGATGGACAGGTGCTTTAGTAAATGTTAAAGGTGCTGGTCCAGAGACTCTTGCAATGGAAGTAAGGAAGTAATGTCTGTAACTCCAGTGTAACACCGATCCAGACTACCAGCACTGACTTGTACAGCTTAAAGCTGAGAATGACTCGTTTTATGACAATTTTACAAAATGCTGTTGGACAGCATTTTTATATAGACTGTTGCAATAATATTTGCTAACTGACAAAAGTTGCAACATTACAGCCAACAGCACTATGTGTAGCACAAAATTAAACGTAAACGCCAACTGATAAGCTAACCCAGTGGTTCCCAATTATTTTTTGCAGGGCCCCCTTTCATTAACAATAATGTCAAGTCCCCCTGATCCCAGTACCACATGCACCCCAAAGCTTAAAAGAAACGTGCAAAGAAATGTGCCACGTAATAGTCTTTAGTTCATTGGCTGCTTCTTCGTTAACTACAGTGAAAACCATGTCAGTGGCAGAAGGAACGATCAGCTCATCTGCGATAGTTTGACATTGTTTAAACCATTTTTTTTTAGTAGTTGAAATCTCTGTTCTTGGTTCATCATTGTTTGCCCATTGTTACTTTCATACATTTGTCCATGTTTGGTTGCCAGTGTAAAAGTATGAGTTTTATTTAGGCTTGCTGTGCCCCCCCTGTCATGGCTCTGGGCGCCCCCCAGTTTGGGAACCACTGTGCAAACCTAACATGGTGGAAATTACCTACTGCTGCCTTTGACTCTAGCCCCAGAAAACCATTACAGTGATTGTATATTTGTTGGCCATTGTAAATGTTTTCATTATTTGTCCAGTTTCCTTCTTTTGTTTGGTCCTTGTAGAGGTGTCCCATAAACTTCTATGTGATAAAAATGACCTTGAACTTGTACTGTCTTTCTGTTAGTACTACAAGTCTGTTTATGCTCTCTGTAATCTGGAAGAATTACAATAATTTGTTCTAAAAATTCAGGAAATTGAACACAACACATTTAAAAGCTATGAGAATGGTTGAAAGTGCAGTTATTATAAAGGCAGATTTATGTAAACCACTTCATCACATTATGAGATTTTACAAGTATATAAAGTACAATTTTGCCTTTTCAGTTAGGAGTTGACTGATGACAGATGCCATGTGTGCAGGATCAATGTGTCTTATAGCTTTGACAGTAAAATTAATAAAGTAAGATCCTGGAGCCCAACAACCAGTTCTGTGTTTTGGCCATTAATATGCAAAACTACATGCTCTATTTTAACTTCACTGTCAGAAATGGGTAATGGGTTCGGTTATGTGTGTCTCTCACTGCTTGTCACTGTCATTTGAAACATACAACTGGTAAAAAAAAAAAAAAAGGAAAAAAAGACCCTCTAGAAATGATGTCACCAAAGTAGGCCAACATACTGTAAGCATAATGCAGGGCACAGTGCTATCATTTGAAAAAGTCCAATTATAGAAAAAGGCTTGAATCAAAGCTGGCCAACTGCCATTGTGCAGTAGAGGTTTTTAAGCCCTGTCTGATTTTGACTTGACAAAAGAGAACAGAGCGGGTGACTCAGAGGAAATACTTTTCATTCTACTGACAAGCCGAGAAAGAACACCGGAAGAATCAAAACTTTTTTAAGAAAGAAAAGAGCACTGCTGGGAGCGACATACACTGGGGGGGAATGCTCAGGCCTGACTCACTTGGTCCCTGTTGCACAGCCGATGTGACATTCCAGTTAAGTGGGACAGACAGGTTGACCCATGCTGTGCAGCTCTGTGCTGTGGAAAAGTTAGGCAGTGGAAGTCACGGCAGGCAAACATGTTTAATTTTTGCATAAATCTGACTACTTCTCAGGGGGAGTTGGAATCTTATAATAGTAGTGATGGTTTATTTTAACATATTTAGTATCTCGAAAGTATCGACATACTGACTGCTGCTCTGCTTGTAATATGGTATTAAGCAGGTTGGTTATAAGACTGAATGGATTTTACCCAAATAAGGTCATTTTATAGTAGTCAAATATTCACACTTGTTTGTTCACTGTGGATGTTTGTCATTTTGTTTTTTAACATATCTCTCAAACAACAGAAAATTACCTTTGTTGCTCTGATGTGGTGTTTTCTTGTCACTTATCTGTCATTCATTCTTTAACTTGCTTGTAGCTTGTGTGCTGCGAGGCTTTCCAGACTTTTCAAATAGGCTTGAATGTGTGAGTTTGAATGTGACATACTTACAAAAAAAACTGCAATAATATTTGCTAATAACTTAATTTTAGCACTTTCATTTTAAAGCTAAAGTGAAAAGTAGCACCTAGTGGTCATTGGTGGAATTGCATTTTAAGGCAATTCGACATCAGCTTCTCTAGATTATGTTGTTGAAGGATAATCTATATTAACACATTTTCCTAAATCTAACTCAGCTGTTTTAATTCTTAAACCTAACTAAAATGAAAACAAACATTTTGTGTTTAACTAAACATCTTCAGCAAGATGCTGATTAAGATTTCTACCACCTTCGTTTAAAAATGCACTAAAAGTGCACATCAAGCACAGACATTAAACATTCCTGACCAAATACATAGTGAGTTGGTGGTGAAAAGGGGCACTTTTATAATAAAATGGTAAAAATTAAACAAAAGGATAAGTTACTGAAAAATGTTACAACAGGATGTGGGTTGGTCATTTTTGGCCTGACTGTGTGGACCAAAAGCTTATTAAAGACTATATCATTTTTGTTGCTAAGAAAATTCTTTACCCAAGAAATGCTTTTTATGTCAAAAAGGACCCAATTATTGTCAGAGTTAATCTTCTTATCACATTGGTAATATATTAGCATTGGAGTCTGAATGGTTGGCTCACTATCTGAAAACTGTCAGTACAATTAGATATTGGTTATTGTTCTAGTCTCCAACCTCCTACATTAATAAGAAATGATATCAAGTCTTGGTCAAGGTTTCACCAAAGCCTTTAGTCTTCCACTTTGCTGAACAATTCAACAGATACTTATTGATTTCCGACTCTGGCATGTCTGTAATCTGATGTGGAGTTAAGACATCAGAGGAGGAAGCACAAACATGGCCCCGACCCATGATCCCACTCACAATGGGACTCCCCCTGTAATAAAATATGATGAACGGTCAGTTACTTACCACTCAAGCGGGCCAAATGCAACCACAGCGGTCGCTGCTCAGACGCAGGGTCCCCTGCTGTACTCTACTGTACATATTTGGTGTGTATGTGGTCAGGAAACCCCACAAAATGACTATGTTATATTACAGCATGAGACAATGAGACACCAGGTCTAACCATACCACCGGCATATGACAGCATGGAAATAGCTTTCTGGAATTCCTTAAGGCTGAGGGAATGCCTTAACTGGGTACTATGCTGAGTACAGTAAAAAGTGTTTGACACCACAACTCGGGAATCAAAGGGGAGATTGTGACAATATTTCGTGACACCGAACTGGTGACTCTAATATTTATTTTCCACCTTGGGTTGAGACTGAAAAATAAGCTGATGTTTGCAGATCTCATAAACCAGTTTCCTTCAACTGTAAAGTTTGTTTCAACAGGGAGGTGTGTGTGGGAGGAGGAGAGAGTTCATTTGGGGGAGATGTTAGAGTGAGTCACTGATAGGTCAGAGGCCAAAAGGGTCAAGAGGGATCACAGGAAGCTGGTGTCACAGTGGGAGGGTCGAGGGACTCCAGCAAGTCTAAATTTAGAAATGACACTGTTATTGTGAGGCCTCTGCCATTTTTTCCCCCTTGACTGTAAGTTAACTTTCGTTCATACGGTGTCCTAATGCTGACATAAAACTGAGTCAGTTGATGACTTGCTGTTTTAGAAATGAGTCACTTAACCTTTGCATTAATACAGTTTAAAAGTAACATTTAATTGTCCCAATGGGCGATGAAAAATGCAGCAGAAGTTACTGTTTACCCTCATGTAGAAAGCAGATGAATAACCAGGGTCTAAGGCAGTTTTCTCTGTCCTGGTCCTCAGGACCCCCTGGACTGCATATTTTTGATATTTTTTATATCCACTACAGGATTGAGAAACACTGGTCAAAGACATTACCACTGTTAAAATGTAGCTGGTAATATTTATATAACCGTACTCTAGCAGCACGACAGAAAACAGAGAACTGACAAAGTATTTAAAAATGTAAAGAAAAATTGACTCATTCATAAGTTTTAAAAGTGAGACAAAAACTGAGCTGAGGGAACGGTGCTTGTTAGTGGATAGTAGTAATTTACTAGCATATTGTCAAATAGTTTAATAAGCTAGTATGTTAATTTTGATACATTTATGTTACAGTCAGGTCTTTTACAGACCTTAATGTCTTGGTTGGAGTTGCTCGCTTACTCATCTGGTAAAAGTTTGTGAACAAAACCAGTGATTTCCAGTTTGAACCAACAAGGCACCAATATAGTCTTAGATATGGTGAGGTCAAACACCATGTAGATTTACATTGGAGAAACCAATCCTGACTACTCGTAGGATGAGACTTCAGAGCTAATTTGCATGTATTGAAACTGTTAAAAAAAAGAAAGAAAAAAAACTTAGGGCAAGTTAGATTCTCATAGCAGTCACAGTCGCTAGCAGCTTCTGCTGCTAAGATTACAGCTGTAGCTGCTAGCAGACATAGCTCTGGCCCGAAAAACCTCACAAATTACTTTTTGATTCTTACCAAGTGGTGCACTGCTAGTCCTCGACTAGAAACTGCAACCTGCCAGGTCCTTACTACCTGCTAGCAGGCTGCCAAGTCGTCATCTGCTAGTGGGTGAAAATATTAGCATCATTGTTGCCAGATCTTCCAAGAAAAACAAGCAACCACCTCAATAAAAACAAGCCCAATAGAAGTGACTTGGCCCCCTCTAAAAGAAATAAAAGTATATCCTGTCTGTCTGTCCGTTCTTAAGTAACTTAAACTTTGATTAAAATTAGACATACATGGCTCATCTCACTCTCTCACACACTTTACACACACTAAAATTGTGTGTAATCGTGTAGAATGACCTCCCATATATATAATATATATGTCCTTCTCAGGTAAGGTCACTCTGTTGCTCTGTCAGGTGAAATTGTGTGCACCTGTGTGTGGGTATGGGTACTCAGATTGGACGGCTGCGGTAACCAAGGAAACGCGGCTGTGGACATTAGTTTCTGGGAAAAAAAAGGACTGTTGGATTCACATATCGATCTGCATTCAGGGGTTATTGGCTTATTGTGGACTGCTGAGAATTAATAAAGAGGAGTTTATAAAGGAAGCAGGACAAGGCCAAATAAGCAGCTACACTTAAGAAAACAAGCCCAAAAACCAGCAACCAGCGACTGATCACATTTGCAAACATCTTTACAGAAAAACATGCCCAAAGTCGCTTGAAAACAAGCAGACTCGGCAACGGTGATTAGCATATTCATGGTTTCCACTCGTGAAAATTGGTGTAGAGTAATGCTTCAGGGGCCATTTTAAACCATTGCTTTTTTTTGTGGCAAAAAGATTAAATCACAATTTTTAGGGACATGGATGTGTTTTTAGGTGGTTAAGAACTGCCTGAGTAGGACTTGGTAGTCTTTCTTTGCTAAAAGCAAGCTTTTAATCTTGTTGAGATGTTCATAATGTGTTTTGTGCAACAAGACGTATGTTTAAAAAAAAAAAAAAAGGCCATAAATGCTATGGTTAAGAAATTCTGCTTTAAATCTACGTCATACCACCTACAGTCTCATAAAGGCAAGGTCAGCTAGCTTGTTCCATGTAGAAGCATGGAGGATTCGATCTATTTGTAGAAATTGTCATTGTGTGCAGGGCAAAATCCCTATCGACGATATTTAACATTTTTCATCATTCGACCTTCGAGCTAAACTGGGAGGTTTTTCTTGAATCACTTCCTGATGTGTCAGTGTTTTTGTGGGTAGTGATAAACTCTTTTTTTGGATGAGACCAGAGGGCGCGGGTTTTCTTGTCCATTGCTGACCATGATTTGCTGTACAAACTACAGCAGGAGGAAATGTATCACACATTTGTTTTTATAGCTGGAATCCACCATTAAGTAGACAAGACACTACACAAACATTTACGCACAGCATGGGAACAGAGTTGTGTTACACAATTATTTTTCTAGCTGTTAGGAAATTTATAATGGTGTTTAGACAGTGTCCATGTCAAACCTGCAGGGGGATCTCTCCTCATTATCTGAGTCATGTCACACAAGTCAATCCTCTGTGTTTATCCCCTCGTTTTATTTCAACATAGGTTCATTTGATTAGCCTCCGTAACTCCACGATACTGTGTCAGTTATTTATTTTAAATGATCACTATTATCGTTGATGTCATTCATCCCCACTAAAGTAGAACTTTTTCCATTTTGCATGACACAAATCTTTATCAAAATTATGTTGTAAGTTATTTTGTTCGTATTGGTGTAGTTTACTGTACCCATTCTTGTTGCTTGCACAGGCTGGTATGAATACAGACTAGCTTTCCACATCCACATGTTCCAAAGCATCTTCCTCCATAATCTTTCCCCTTCTCTGCTCCCTGTGTGCCATGTCTTAATTGAAAACAGCAGCTTTGCTGACATTTAGGCTGAACTATGTATACACTTTGTTGAAGTCCGCCTTTTCCTTCCTTAGCTGTCAGGTTGCTGACTGCTCCTGCCTCAAACGTCCACTCAAATTCTGCATCTTATGAATAAAACAGGAAATGCCTTTTTTTTTTCTTTCTTTCTTTTTTTTTTATGTACATCAAGTCATTTTGGGACATTTAACCTCTCATGCATAATCTTGGCTACCGTGTTACTTTTACTGTTACTTTGTCAGAGTACATTCACCTGGAATACAATATAAAGTGTAAATGGTTTTCTTCTCTTTAAAAAGACTAAGCCAAAAAAATTAGGCTTGATTTTTTTTTTACACCTGATCATGTTTTAATAAATTTAATCTTTCTTTTTCCTTTCTCATTTGTTTTTAATGTTAAATTATGCTGCTTCTTTTCTGTAAAGCACTTGGAATCACCCTGACGTTGAATTGTGCTATACAAATAAACTTGCCCTGCCTAAAGAAAATCACATTATTTTCAGTAAAAACCAGAGTATAGCAGCCCAATTCATCTGGGGATTAGTAAAGTAATGTCTGATGAGGAACTGTGCAAAAGTAAAAACAAAAAAAAGTGAACCTGAGCAGTTTTACAGATGTTTAAATAGAGGTGTTATGCAGGTAATATCTCAGGAAGCCATCAGCATGTTGGTTATCGACCCCTCTGTGAATTGTCAGTCAGGAAAATGGAGAGCTAGTCCTCCAAAGCCACTTTTGTACTGCAGTATCTCATTCTGCCCCCTGTATAGGGGGCTCTTGTCCAGAAGAGGATAATTCTACATTACAGTAGGCTTGTTTAAAGGAGAAATAAAAGAATAGTCTTCTCTGTCACAGTATGATTTCTTCTGTCTTCATTTCCCCTAATTCTGCAGGTGAATTGAAATTCCACAGAGGCCTTAAATACAGTAATCCTCTCTTATTGTTGTGGCCACAGTAAGCCTTGGTAGTTTTACAGATTTTCTTACATCCAACTCACAATAAAGACTTGAAAAACTGTGAGCGAAATGATGTTGGAAAATTTCAAAGCAACAGTGATTGTACTTAAGAAAAGAGCAAGGAAATGAAGGCACAGCCTGTTTATTCTAACAGTAACTAGGCACAGTGGGTTCATGTAAGCTCAACTTTCCATTCAGCAAAATTATGGGTGCTTCAAATGAGAAGGGGTACAACTTTTAATAAATATTACTATTTGAACTATTTGAGCTTCTGTTCTGTTTTTGTATTTGAAGATAACTTGAAACCAGCTTTGACGGATTTGATTTATGCTTCGGCAAACTGTAATCTTACATGAAACAAGTCCAGTGTAATTGAAGTTAAAACAAGACTGTTCATTCCATCAAATTCAGAGTCTTAACATCTGCTTTATATCCTAAATGTGAAGCTGCATATTTATGCATCCGGCTTCCTTCATTAAACATGCTTTCAGTAGGAACAGGATATTTGGGCAAGACAAAGAAAGTGGCTGCATGAACCTTTTTTTCTTATTTGTGTGGTCAGAGATGAGTAGAAGCAGCTGAGTGGTTGCATGAATGGCAACAGCTGCCAACAGTGTGTCACAGTAACCTCTGAACTCTGAGTGGACACTCACAGGGAGGTATCACAAAAATAAAATCTGATCCTACAAGTCAACATTTTGTTCATTTGTGTACATAGTTGTGAGTCACAGGTGCAGGTTTGGATCTGTGATTGTTTTTGCCTCCATGATGAAGCTGAAAGAACTAACTGAATGAGTTCATTCACTCCTTTGCATCATGGGACAGGGAATCCAAAACTGCACACAGCTACTTCATTTCTGCTCAGCCTTTTCCGAGACCTAATACTGCCGGAAAGCCTGGAAAGTGGGAATGAAACATCACTTTTCCTCTTAGACGGAGAAGAATGTGGCACAGCGTTGATGGCTTTTGCAGGATTGGCTTACCCACAGCTTGTCTGTCTTTTCTCTTTCTAAAGAAGGAATGTAGGTTAGTGAATTGATTATTGCTTTAAAAAAAACATCCTATCTAGGCCCCCATCACAGTATGATTGAAGAGAAGTAGAACACAAAGAGCACAACTTTGGTCCAGTCTGGACATGTATTTGAAAATCTGTGTTTTTAAGAACTAATGGATTGGACGCATGCTCTGGTTGTGTTCTGTTATTAAAACTTATTGGTTACCATCTGTAATAACCACCTGCTGGAGCTCTGAGACTTTACTAATTTTTTTAATTTTGATTTTATTTTAAGTCTTTGAATGCTTAGTAAAGGACCTTTTATGGTAGCTTGTAAGAAAAAGCAGCAGATTTGGATAAGAAATGGATGAATTCAACCAAAGAAAATCATGTTTGTGTTGTTATGTTTACATACAGTTACAAGGACTTTTCAAGGTTTACTATAAGTTTTGCATGGTTCACTAGCAACGTTTACATGGACAATCTATCCGATTGAAATCAATCTGATCGCAGATTTTAGCTGACATGTTTACATGAGTGCTAGAAAAAGTGATCCAACCATATGATCTTAATGCTTTAATCCTTAACTCTTTCAGTTTCTAACAAAAATGTATCCGCCACATTACCGTTCTGTTTTACTGCCGCCATGTTTCAAGTCTTCTCTGAAACTCATCACGTCATGTGACCCCCCACATGGTTCAAGCATGCGCAGAAACAAGCACCACAGAAACAATCTGAATGACTGTACACATGGTTATTTTTTCCTGCTTATCCAATCGTGAAGAAGTTTAAAACCACCCCTCTCGATTATTGGATTGAAAATTATTTCCGATCTATGGCAATTGGATCAGGTGACATGACACATTTTTATTCTGATTGGATGCTTGATCGAGACCAAGTGCTCCATGTAAATGTAGCTAATATGAAATAAATATTAATCTTGGAAGTTAAATGAAATGAAGAAAACTGCATAATTTGCCATCAGGAGATTTACGGTGTCCAGGATTTGTTTTTGTTTTTTATTTTTGTTAGTTTACACATTTAAAATAATTGTGAATCATATTTCATAGGATAATGGCTGTTGGTTACTTGGTCTGTATCAAGACAGAAAGATTAAGTATTGTTCTGTATTGTATTGTATTGTTAAAGCTATGTGAAGAAACCACTACCTGAACACACTGTTTTCTCACTGTGTGTAGAGGTGAAGCATTGTTCATTATGTTTAGCAGCTTATGCTGCCTTCTTCTCTGGAACGCGAGTTCAAAGAGATCAAGATCAGTCCCCAGCACAGAGCCAAGCTTCTTGACTTTTATCTTTATTCTTGAAAGATAATACAAAATAAACCTCATTGCTCACAGATTGAATCCAATGGGGAGATTTTTACCTTCACAGTGACACGTCCAAGTTGAAAAGCGCTACAGGGCCTCCTCTTTGCAGTTTTTAGCTAACTTTATTGTCTCGATCTGCTTGAGAATGAATGAATGAATTTGATTTTCATTGCACAACAATTATATTAACAATTATTATCAATGAAATTCTTGAATCCCAGGCTCACCTAACAAAGATAAAAATAATATAAACCACAATAAAAATAGAAATGGTCAAACACCAAAAACAAGAATACTACAAATAAGTTATACAGTAAAATATATATTAAGCAATGTGGATATATTATTACTTAAAGGGGGCGTTGCTGCTGACAGCATTTAGAAGTCTTATGGCCTGCAAAATGAATGTCCCTGCGCCTGGTGGTACGGGCTGGAATGCTGCAAAACTGTCAGCCAGACGGTAGCAGACAGAACAGTTGTGACTGGGGTGGCTGGGGTCCTTAATGATTTTGGTGGCCTTCCTCCTACACCACTGGGTGTAGAGGTCCTCGATGGATGGCAGGATCGTCCCGGTGATGTGCTGAGCAGTTTTCACCACCCTCTGTAAAGCCTTGCGGTGGAGGGCTTTGCAGCTGCTGTACCAGTGATGCAGCCAGTCAGGATACTCTCAATGGTGCACCTATAAAAGTTGCAGAGTATCCTTGAGTTCATGTTGAGCCT